>OX375879.1:54740966-55340966 GCA_947359465.1 Metellina segmentata
GGGTTTGGAACCAGGAACGAAACAGGAATCTTTCGATCTACAACTACCTATCTATCGAGGCGCGACTCGTAAATAGGTAGGTCACACATTCAAATCAGACGGACGAACTGTACAGTTTATTATACCCAATTTTGATCAGGGTATCATTATCCAGTTTTGACCACAGGTTCGATCGGAATGAGTGAAGTTCTCAATCGGTATTGGATAGAAATACGGACATACCTTAATATATGGTGACCGCCAGGTTGAAGTAAGGCATCGGGTTATGCAGATTCCTTCTTTTGGAATCAGGTGGTTCTTTCCTTCTGGAATCTAGAGATTTCTATTATTGGAGAACCTTTGTGACGACACAGTAAAGGCAGTCGTATTCTGTTTGGTAACTTCGTTTATTTTTCATTCATTCAATCCGTCGATAGTAGATCGTTTTACTGTAGAGTTACCATATTTTTGGAAATGGCTGGCCACAACCGAATAAACCTCCGTCTCTTTTTTTAGCGTTGGCGTTTCCCTGTCGTTCTCCCCGTCTGACCTCCCCCCAATATTCAGGGTGCTAAACCCTGACCTTGCCAGAGTGTCAATCCTTCTATTGGTCGAGTGGCATTGCGCCACATCAGATATCAACCTCATTGCGTGAAGGGTGAAATCGCACCCGTTCCATTTTCTCGGAATCGAGGGGTGATGAACTTGGTTTGTCCTCAAGTTCAGGGATTGATTTGTTAGGGGACTGGACATTGACACAAATAGCTTGTAGGTTGTGTTTCCCTGCTTTTAGGGCAAAACAATATTTGATGTGATTGTCATACCACACGAACATACACAACCTACACCAGATTCGAACCAAGAATCTTTTCTTCTGAAACCCAGCACCGTGATCGGATTCATCGGCTCCATTTAATTTATGGAACAAGGAAATAACATGTATGTAAGTTTAATTGGTTATCTGTTAAATTGTTCGATCGAAAAAGTTCACAAAACTAACAAGTTGGTAACTGCAAACAAAAGTTTTGAGTTGCAACTGCCTTGTCTTATGATTTCAGAACTTGAAGAAATATCCAAAATATATAAAGGGTGTCCGCAACTGACATAACCTTCGGACGATGTGCACACGCGCACTGAACGCACACATTCGCAATATGGCGAAATTCTACGGCGCTGGGCGAGCTCTGGGCCTGTGTAACTTTTGACTGTGTTGAGTGATGACTGTATAAGTGGTGTCTTTCGAAAGCTACCAAACCACACAACAATGAAATTTCGATTAACCGTCACTCTTTTGACCGACAGCCTGTTATTACGTAACATTGCCGCTCATAAAGCACGAGTCTCGAAGAAACAAAAGAAAATGACAGACTATTTTAAAATTTGAATATGTAAATACGTCTAGAGCGTAAGTTCATGTAACAATATGTACTATACTGCACTTAATATAAAATGTATCTTGTTTGTTTCTGTAAAATAAAATACACGTGCAGTGTATTTCAAGATCGTAAAGGTTCGTATTTTATCATTCCTTCATATGCAATGGATGGGGGTGGGTTGTTGTTTTAAGTTTTCTGATATCCGTTTATTCGATTAACCGTCATGGTCCCGATCCTGTCGGTTAATCGAAGTTTCACTGTATATCCCCAGGCCTTTAATGAATTAAAAAATCCTTCAATACAAATATCAAGCTGCACTTTAATCGTTTAATCTGTAAATTAATTATTGAATATTCATACAATAAACAATCGCTCAAACTTTGTAAGTCACTTTCATTCATTACAACAATCCAATATCAGGCCTAAGTATTCGTGTCAAAACTACGCTTCATGTCCTCAACACAACCAATTTTTCATGTCTAGTTACGCATTATCTTTCTTGGACTATACCCGGAAACCACATGACCTTCTGAGCGTCATGAGATTTCCGTGTAGTGCAGTATTGTTTTTAGAAGTCATGCAGGGTAGGACGCAGGTTGCTGAACGGATACATGCGTGTGAATCTCTCAGAGGGTTAAAACATGTCACGTCTATTTAAAATTTCGTTTTTAAATTATCTTCAAATTAATTACATCATTTTACGGAGACACGAAATTTCAGGAGTACGAAATCAAGCGGAACTTACTAAAACTCAATTTTAAGTTATGAAGAATTTCTTCAAAATGCCTTAAAAGTTAAAAATATTTGCTGTCCTTTGAAAAATTACGCGGAACGTACTAAAACTTCATTTTAAAGAGAAAAGACGATTTTTTTTCAATTGTTTTAAAGGTTAAAAATATTTGTTGTCCTTTGTGATACCAATTAAAGTTTAACTATAATATAATATTTTATGAGTAGGGAGAGAAAAACCTTATCAAGCAAACGAAACAAAATATTACAGAAAACAATACCTTTCCAAATACCCATACGAGTGTTACATTCCTAAAGCTTTATTCAACCCCTGGTGAATAATATAAACTGTATATATTTTGAGAGTCTAATTATAATGCATTATTCAAAACTCCTTTCAAATTCGCTTTATTTTCTCCACAAATGCGTTGTTTCTGAAAATGCTGTATAAATTCTTAAAATAACTTATTCTTAATATTTAATACTTACATCTTTGTTAAAATACATATCGCAAACAATTACCGTTTCAAGAGTGCAACAATTGAGTCTACAGAAATACTTCAAATATTTACTAATAGGATAAAAACAAGAAGAATGATTCAAAAATTGTATGAAATAATAAGCAGCAGATTCAAAAGTAATTCATATGCTTATTAATTCAAAAATTATCCGTTTTCTATTTGAGAAACAAATATTCTGAAATTCCTTAAACAATTTGTCAGGATGTTTGAATGGTTTCTGCACAACATTTAACTACAATGGTAAAGTAAAGATAATTAAGAGCTTTTAAAACTTTACATAAAATTTCGATTACATTTCAGCCTTAAACAAAACAAAAAATATTCGTGGGTTACTAATGTTTAAATATTTGGTCCAAGGCTTTCAGAATTTTGATTTCTACAGAGCTAAGTATTTTACTATTCGTTATCATAGAGCAATAAAATAATTGTATGTCAACATATCCCATTTCAAATATTTCCAATTCTTAAATTCATTTTCGTTTTAAGAATAAAGAATGTTTATCGGTACAGGATTAAGAGAAAAGCTTTTATGCATCCGCTAAAATCTTATCTTTTACCTTGTTGAAGTAATTGCTGTTCAAATTATCTTTATTCTTGAGATGTTTTGGTTTTCAAGTTAATTAATTTAAAGGAATTTGAGTTTAGGTGGAAGATTTGTTTTTGTTAAAGATTAGCAATGTGGTAAGAAATATCAAGTACGATACGTTTTAATGAAACGTTTTCTCGAGTAAATAATAAAAGTTCATACACTTAACATATAAGATGTTTATGATTAACATAATTTTATTTTTCGTTCCATGGTAATCGTTTATAATAACTCTAAATTTAAACGTTTTTAAGAAATTGAAGCGAAATTGTTTCAAAATGGTTTTTAAAAAAAATTGGAAAACAAATTTTTTTTTGCTGTGTGGTATAATAAAGAAATAAAGTGTCAATTTTTTATATTTTGTTTCCTGTAACGACTAATTGTGCAATTCGGAAAAAGATTTGTTGAACAGTAAGTTTTTGAAAGAATAGAGTTCAATTTATTTGTCACTACCAGAAAAACCCAACCTTAATCGAGTTAAATTATTTAACTGTAACTCGAAAAAGTGATCAAAATAATCACTTTTATCTTTCGTAAAAAAATGCCGACTTCATCTAAATGTCAAGAAAATAACTTATTAACACCTTTCCGACTTCTTAATAATTTCTACTAGTTACTTTGAAAGCAAATCTAAAGCAAGCATTCCATCCATTTAATTAATTTCGCATGCATTACACCTCGTATGAAAAAACTACAAAAAGTAATTACAACAAAAATCGATTTTGAGTTTGGGGATTATGAATGTCCCTTCTCGAGTTCGTTTCCTGTTGAATTTCCGAAACTCAATTTGTAACAATGACAAATGCATTCTACCCTCATAGGTTTCTTACCAATATTTTTTCTCCTGTGACACTTTACACCACGGATGCGATATTTTTGAATTTCCCTATTTTCAAGGGAAGAATGATAAATCAATTTGTGAAAAGATATTCGCGACCAATTTTTTCTTAAAGTCAATTCATTTTTCTTCAAAAGTCCTCTTAACGGTAAGCGCAGTAACATAAAAACTTCTGAAATTGAACATGGTAAAGAAATGCTATTTTTAATGAGTTTATTAGACTTGCAAAGGAAACCTAAGTCACATTTTTAAAATACTTCGAATAAATTCAATTATCCACCAGTCTAGGATCAAAAGGTTTTGAGCTGTTTGTTTTACTTCTTTTGATAAAAAAGAATTCTACAACGAAACGTATATTAAACCAAGAACGCATTAGGAAAATTGTTTGACATGTACACATGGCCGTCCTGATAGGTAGGTAGTTAATTAGCGTCGAACTGGTGCGACACAACGGGCTATTGGAGACGGTGCGGGATCAATCCCTAAAGGAAAGATTCGAGGACAAGAAATAGTAATTTTGAACCAGGTCAGAGGACGTTGTCCATGCATGAACACATGTTCAAAGCTAGGTAGGTAGAGACGATCAAACAGATCAAGGTGCTGGGGTTTATTTGGATGGATTTTTGGTTCGAATCCAGCGTAAGTTGTGGATGTTTTCTCGTCTGAAGTGAATGTGTGGCCTCTGTATAAACAGGTTGTGCCTTGATAGGTGGGTAGTTGAATTAACGTCGCACCAGTGCAATACAACGGGCTTTCGGCGACGGTACAGGATAAATCTTGAATGGAAAGTTCCGACGACAACATTTATAATTTTAAATTACAGTCAGATGACGAAGTCACAAATGAATTGCCACCCCATTCTCTAAACTTCCACACCACGTCAACGAGAAGACGTTTGAGGTTCCGACAGATTTCACGTGCACCGCGGCCCACGTACACAACGGTATTTGGGTGTATCGGGTTTCGAACTTGAAATCCTCCGGTTGATAATCCGCTACACTTTCAACCGGGCAACATTTTAAATGAAAATTATGCTCTTGAGCAGAACCTAGGAATAACCATTTTCAACCAGAAAATATGACTAGATCGAGGGCAGTACTTAATTATGTTGATTGAGTATAAATATTTATTATATAACTATCTTAACTTCTCTAACTAACTTTTTTCTAGTGTCTGTCTGGGATAATAGACCCTGCTTACCGTCTGATGTAATACCAGCTTCATCAGTAATCCCATACTGCTCGACTTCCAAGCCACCATACATATCGCACCACGGCAAGAAAAGTGACGCAAGTCAAAAAAATAATTTTGATGTTATGTGAGTGAAAAATATGTATGGGGTGCCCCAGCGTGTTATACAAATATTCTATAGAATATAATAGAAGTTACCATCATAATTGGTTATTTTTAGTTAACGTCGTACTAGAGCAACACAACGGGCTATTAACGACTGTCCGGGATCAGTCCCTTAAGGGAAAGATTCGAGAGCAGCACCTCGTAATTTTGAACCACGGTCAGGTGACGAAGCAACACCTGAGCTGTCACCCCACTTTCCAAATTTCATCACCAACCCAACGTGAAGACAGGTTTCAGGAAAAAAAAAATTTGTAAAAATATTTAAAACTAGAGAAAAATTGTCCAAATATGCACAAAACATACACAAAAACCCAAATATGCAAAATGGTGCCAAATATGCGAAATAAATTCGGGTTTTTGGTCGCAAATTGCTACTAGATACTCACTACGGATTTCTATCAACATTAGGGACAAAAAAATATGCAAAATCCGAGCTCTAGTAATGAGATATAGATATGACAGTTTTAAAAAACAATAACAAAAATGTCCCAATTTTTCCCGAATTAAACAAAATTATTATTAGGTAATTGGTAATTTTTAACAAACGTCGTACTAGAACAACATAACGGGCTATTGACGACGGTCCGGGATCAATCTCTTAAGGGAAAGATCCGAGGATAACACCTCGTAATTTGGAAACACGGTCAGATGACGAGCTGAGCTGGAACCCCACTGACCAAACTTCCACACCAACCCAAAGTGAGGACTTTCGGCCACGACAGATTTAAGGTGCACCAGCCGGCCTCTACACCATACGCTTACAAACATCCATGCCCGGACCCGGATTCGAACCAGGAACCTTCCTATCTAGAGGCTAACACCTTAACCACTATGCCGGTTGGTCGGCTAAATATTATTAGGAGCCAAATTGAAATTAGTAAAAAAACTCGCCATACTGCAGAAATTCACGTTTAGGTACTCTAATAGAAATCACGGCTTTTAAATACTAAAAATATTAACGACTTCTGCTCACTTGCATTATAAATTTCTCTCTTTTAACTTTGAAACTTAATAAACCCTAAACTAATAGCCGTATCGGAAAAAAAATTTATTCGTCTTGTTTCCTGTGCAATTTTGAACACACCATGTCAAATTTGAATTTTTCTGATGCGTACTTTCTCGGGAAACCGTCTAAGAATTAAGCAAAAAAAAAAAGCGAGTTTTCAATCCTGCGGCGACTGCTGTAATTTTTTTAATATAGAGAGATTCAATTTGAAAACAAAATATTTGTTAATTGCTCTTATTAATTATTCTGACTGTTAAAAAAAATCTAGTTATAGATTAATAAACACGTCAATTGACAAATTAAATCGCTCCCTGGGCTAACATTAATGTTAGAGGTTACTAAACCAGTTTAAAAGAAAGAAATCCAGCATCTTACAAACTGGCACAGAGTCCGTGATAATACTGGAGTTGCTATCTTGGACAAGCTGAGGCGGCTCTCCTCATCTCGTGAGATTCACTTACAGCGGATCCCTTCCCACGTTGACCTTGCCGGTGACGAAATGGCTGATGCCCTGGCAAAGAGGGGAACTGACGAGCCTATGCATACTCCGCCGTCTCTAACCTATACTGAACTATACTCTAGACATAAATGCCTTGTTCGGTCTGCATTTGCCACTCCCCTGTGCACCATTGGTACAAGAGTAATCGTCCCGGTGGATCTCTCCGGTGCAGCAGACAGGAACAAACTACAATAACACGATTTCGTAGTGGCCACCTCAAAACATTGACTTATGCCAACAAAGAAAAGGACTTTCCAATTTGTACCAAGTGTTCCAAAGGCCAGGCCACTCCGGATCATATCCTTGAGTGCTTGGGACTTGATAAAGAAGATCTTCTGGAGCGACCATTATTGGTCATTGTTTTCTTGAGAGTGTGCGATATCATGGACCCAGTCTAGCTCTGCTGGGCTACAGGGATCAGCAACAACAACAACAAAAGAAAGAAAAAGTTGAAATACATCGATCTTTAAAAACATCGATGGTTTTTGGTCAATGTATTATTAACATCGATGCTTTAATATCGAACACCGATGTTTTGTTGTCGATGTCGCATTCCTAGTGAGAGAGAGAAATCCCAAACTACAGTTTTACTTCTTACTCCTCTTAGTTTCACTTTTCATTTCTTAAACCGTTCCTACTGGTTACTTTTGTTTCAGTTCGCATTTGTCTATTACGCTTACTTCACTTTGTATGCTAGTAGTGTGCTTTGTGTCTCTGTCGGTGTATGTGCTGTGATGTTAGTAAAATATAAAAAAAACCTTCCGGTTATGTTTGCGTCAGATGCATGAGCATTCAGAAATAAGTGTTGATATTCTCTTGTGACATTGACAGTTCACACACTTTCCATTCTAATAATCTTTCAAATTGGATGCATTGAAAATCTATGGCTGAAGCGAAGTCAATACTTAACTTATTAACCTCTACAAAAAATAATCCTCTCCGATTGAAAACTACCTTGATTAATGTAACGTTTCAAACACAAAATTGGTGAATTTCCTCCGTCTACACTTTTCAATTGTGAAGTTTCTGTGGGATAACTGACAAAATTACATCGATTCTCCTCCCTGAGAAATCGTAAACTACAGTTTCAGTTCTCACTCCTCTTAGTTTCACTTCTCACTTCTTAAACCGTTCCTATTGGTTACTTTTGTTTCAGTTCGCATTTGTCTATAACGTTTACTTCTTTGTATGCCAGTATTGTGCTTTGTGTCTCTGTCGGTGTAAGGTGCATGTGCTGTGATGTTCGTAAAATAAAAAAAAAACTTCCGGTTATGTTTGCCTCAGTTGCATTAGCATTCAGAAATAAGGGTTGATATTCTCTTGTGACATTGACATTTCACACACCTTCTATTCTAATATTCTTTCAAATTGGATGCATCGAAAATCAATGGCTGAAGCGAGGTCAGTGCTTAAATCTTCAAATTTTAACCTATACAAAAATAATCCTCTCCTATTGTAAACTACCTTGATCAATGTAACATATCAAATAAAAATTAGTGAATTTTCTCCGTTTACACTTTTTAGCCATGAAGTTTCTTCGGGATATCAATTGAAAAAATTACATCGATTATCTCCCCTGCGAATACTTAAAATTTTCTACAAAGAATATATTTGTGCTAGAAATTCTTAATTTAGAAAGTGTTGAATATTCTATTACGCAGTTTGCAGACAGGTGAGTAAACAAAGAAGACAGAGAAGAAATTTAATAAATCTTCGTCCCTTCCGTAATTTTCGTTCTTATCAGCAAAATATTATTTTCCTTCAGAAGCCCCATTAAAAAATGAGCTGGTAGTAAATATATTCGACAGCTAACGCGGAGAAAATGTAATAAAGAATTTCCTCTCGTTCCTCGAAAGAAATGTAGCAAACTTTCGGTTTTTACCTAATGAGGTGCAAAAACAGAAATCAATAAATATTTTATAACAGCCTTTCTCTTTTGCTTTTACGGAATGCAGAAATTCGATAAAGAGTGTTTTTCGTTATGGAAATATACGAGTAACATACTAACAATTCGAAAATAACTTGGAAATACCATAATTCAATATGCTCGTCTTCAATGCAAAAGGAGTTTCTCTACGCAGTTTCATGTAGTTCGGCCTTAATGTCTTTACTTTCTTGCTGTCTAAAACATGTTTTTATGTAAAATGAAGAAAGTATTCTTTTTTATTGTTGACTATTGGCGCATATTGAGTGCCTCCAAATAGAATTTAAAAAATACATGGCAACTGAATAACATAATCCTGTTGGAAATTCGAGATATTTTATCAAATAGAGAGTGGAAGTTTGTTTAATAACTCATTCCATGAGTGGAAGCTTTACATTTCGCTCCAAATGTAATATAGGTTGTAAAGCCTGTTATTGATATTTACAATCATTATCAGCCTATCTACATGTGATTTTTTCTTTGAAAACACCCGAATCTAAGGTAATATAAATCGATTGATTTTGATATGGTTTTTCTTAGAGCTTGATGTAGAGTGTGTGTGCTAGTTGTTGGTTACGTCTCTCTCTCTCTCTCTCTCTCTCTCTTTCGTAACTTTGGTATACTTTTGCATTTTACTCGAAGGCAATTTCAGTATGTCGTTTATATCTACTATTATAAAAAGAAGTGTCTGTTTGTTTGTTTCTGCACGCAAAGTCATAACGAATCTATGACACCTACAGTAATAGGATTTGGCACACAGGTAGTCCAAATTTTCTGCAATTTTTGAGTCGCGGCGAATTTTAAAATTCAATCTAGAACATTTAAAAATGAATTTAAAGAAATATAATTACTATTGAATGAACAACATAGAAGATCACAGATTCTAAATTTATTTATTTGTTTCCGTTTTCATTTTGCGCGGAGGAATGATTTTCCAGTAGGCAATAAAAAACTAATAAACTTTTAACTAGAGTTATTCAGTTATTTTTTTCTATCAACTAGACCGTTAAAGATAGAGTAAAAATTTCAACGGCTTTGAAATCTGCGGAAAATTTTACATTAGATCAATACTCAAAAATATAATTTTCTTTAAATAAATAAAATTTTTAAATTGAATATCTTTTAATTTTCGCAAGAGATTGTGAAGTCACGTCACCTTTGCGTTTAAAAAATAAACAGATTGTATTTCTTACCCTCTTATGATTTCAGTAAAAGAAAGCAAAAAAAAAAATGAAAAACATTTTGGTTGACAATGTTTAGTTCTTTTTTTTTTGTAAAGTCGGGATCGTTAAAGATATAAATAGATTCGATTGAAAATTTCAACGGATTTGTAAACTGCTGAAAATTTTACACCAGATAGTTATCTTATACCAGTGGTCCCCAACCCCCGGGCCGCGGACAGGTATCGGTCCGTGGATCGAATGGTACCGGGCCGCCCAAGGAACATTAAATTATTTCCATTTTATTTACTGTGGTGTACTTCTATCTGTTTTGTGCGGTTCTTATCTATGAAATGTCCACTCAAATTAGGAGGCGGTAAATCAGAACTTGAAACTTGTTCTGTTACTAGAGCTTCAATTATGATTTCTGAATTTTGTATGTCTCTATTTTTCAATTTTGACAAATGTGACAACTGTTTTCAAGTGGGCCGACAAAGTAGCTGCATTTAAAGCCAAACTGAAGTTGTGGGGACGGCGCGTGAACAGAGGCATTTTGGACATGTTTCAGACATTAATGGGAATTTTAGGCGAGACTGAGCCTAAACATACATTCTCCCAGTTGGTGCACGATCACCTGTCTTTGCTTTTTAAAAGTTCGAGCGCTACTTCCCAACCACAAAAGACCCACGAACTAGTAAGGAATGGATCCGCGACCCATTTGTCAACAAATCAAGCGAATCTAGCATGTCTGTGCAAGAAGAAGATCAACTGCTGGAGATTGTAAATGAAGGCGGCCTTAAAACTACGTTCGAAACAAGAACTCTGCATGTGTTCTGGATTAAAGTCATGGCGGAATTCCCTGATAATTCTACCACAGCACTTAAAATCCCTATTGCCATTTCCGACAACCTATCTGTGTGAAGAGGGGTTTTCTGCAGTGACAGCAACAAAAACAAAACAACGGAATAAACTGGATCCAAGCAACACACTTCGGGTGTCATTGTCTCCTATTACCCCCAGATGAAACCATCTTGTTGTAAAGAAACAAGCTCAGGGTTCTCATTGATTTAGCGTTCTAGTGAGTTAAAATGTTAAATCACTTTACGTTCATTTTTTGGTGCAACTGTATTTTATTTTGAAGGCATGTTTAAATACAGTTAAATTAAAATTATTAAATCAAAACAATCCAAAAATATAAACAATCAGCGTCCCCCCCCCAGCGGGTCGCGTTAAAATTATCAAATGTTGATCCGGTGCGCGGCGATAAAAAGGTTGGGGAGCACTGCCTTAGACGGTCGATTTTCTTTTAATAAATAATTTTTCAATTAAATATTTATATTTTCGTAAGAGATTGTGACGTCACGCCGAAATCCCATTTGGTTTGCGGAGCTAACCAACACCAGGGCCAACGCCATGATGGCTGTTATCCAATAGGCTACGAATTCCAAACCAAATGGGAATTCGTAGCAATCCCTGGGGGTTAGCGAGCAGTGGTCTCACCTGACCCCACGAAAAGAATTGTCATGAGCAACACCATGCTGGCCATGCAGTGGCTTGTAATTAAATAAATTGACACCAATCATCGCCAAAGCGGAAGTAAATCAGGTTATTTCATAAGTATAAGAATGATGTTTGTGTTTAGTGTTTACTATGAATGTATCCCAAATTACACAATAATTTGTAAAATTTATAGTCAACACAAGGGAAACACAAAGTTAAAAATTTCCTCATATATCGTAAAAAAGGGTGAATCGAAGCAATTTTGTGGAAGAAATTGTGGCTAACAATATTACCCAAAAAATGTTTTCCATAAACACAGGTAAGGTCATTTTAGTTAACGTCGTACTAGAGCAACACAACTTCCATAAACACAAAAATTTTGTAAGCTCTTTCATTTTACTTTGTTGTTTTGAACTAACTGTCATTCGGTATTTTTTATTTTAACCAACATAATAATATTTTGTAGGTGACTATCCCCTTCTTTCTTTCTTTTTTATATAATTAAAAAACTTGTATAATTGATCGTTTACCATTTTAAATGGTAGGTCCTACTTAAGAATATGATTCTTTGTATATTTGAAATGAAAGAAAAGGAAAATAATTTTGTTGTTGCTTATTTTCCTTTTGTTTTTCTAAAAAAATCTTCATTGATGGTGTTTTAAGTTTTCTTTTTGGAAACCTTGAAAGGTTTTTAAAAAGACAATAACTAATTTTGATCATCTAGCAAGAGATGACAATCGAAACATTAAAACAAAAACAGTCTACTGCTTCTATTTGGATTGATGGTAAATATAAGTAGCTCTTAAAAAATTTTTGCCATCACAGTCAAAAATTTTTTTTTTGATCGTTAGGGATTATAGTATAGACCGCCACAGGGAATATTTAAGGTATTAATCAATCATAATTTTAAGTGTTTAAGAAAAAGGCTTAATATTGCTGTGAAATTCAAAAGTGCTTGATTCTACGGTACGCTTATTAACTTTTCTAATCCCGATTGTAAAGGCCTAGGCTGATGAAATTCTTCGTTATTTATTCTCTGCATAAAGGTACCCGGTCGGTATAGTGGTTAGTGCATTCGTCTGCCACGCTGAGTGGTCTGGTTTCAAATCCCGGTTAAGTGTCATGGTCGTAAAATTGCGATGCCTTATGTTAGGAGCAATGATGGTCCTCCCACTTGGTGCTCCTTCACAAGTGGCCATCGCTTTCAGCCTTGTAGTGGCCAATGATTAACTTCATAAGTGCCCGCCATTGGGAAAAAAATCTCCTCAGGAAATACACTTAGTGAATACAGCTTAGGAAGTTAACCCCCCCCCTCGTTTGTCCAAAAAAAAAAAATCGACTTTGTGCGTTTCAATCGTAAGCAGGCCATGTTAGGTAAGTATGTAGGTTGAAATTATGTCCAATCGAACAACATAACGGACTGTTGGTGAAGGTCCTGGATAAATCCCATTGGGAAAAATCCGAGGATAACACAGTCATTTTGAAACATGGTCAGATGACGAGGTAAACAGCTGGTAAAAATTTTGAACCAAGGTCAGCCGACGATGGCAACACTACCTCACATTTCGAACCACGGCCCAATGACGAAGTCAACACTTGGCGAAGTTAACATCTGATCTGGCACCCCATTTTCCAAACTTCCACACAACTCAAACATCAGGACACGACAGATTTAACGCGTACCAAACCCATATACATGACGGTTCTTTGGTTGGACCTGGTATGGAACTCTCAATCCTTCTGTTGCTAATTCATGATTCTACTGCGGCCACAATTAGGCGAAGGTTATCCAATTAGGTGCCAATTAAAATTAAATTTTTGTGACCTACACCTTTTTGAAATTAACTCACCTGTTTGTTAACTAAACTTTCATTGAAACCCTATAAAAGTTGCATTCAGTACGTATACAAGCTGGCAGACTAAAAAAAATATATATACGACATCTGACAAAGGGTCGGAATTTTCCGAAGTTCCTATCATGAAATACAAAGAAAACTTGAGAAATACGATTCCGAAAAATATGTTTTTATATTTAAGAGATGCGACTGGTAGAAATCATATTTAAGGTAACAAGAATGTAAACAAGTCAATAAAAGTATGTGGTTGGTTATGCAACATTCATTGAAATATGTAACCATCCGTACCGATATCCCTGAAAAGAATTTCAACTACACCATACGACGAAAGCAGCTATGATACTTCTAAATCATTTCCAAAATCTTATTTGCGTTTTATTACGTCTGGTATGCCTTGATAAAAGTTTGCTGAATACAAAAGGGAACACAAAGATACTAACGAGAAAAGGCATATTTCTTTGCGCAAGAAAGCAAAAACTGAAATGGATTTGGTGTACCAATCCATCGTTTGCCATCGAATAACGGGAGAAATATTTCTCCACTTCTTTCAGTTTATAAAGTTGTAATACTCTGACAAGAAAAAATAAATAATAATCTCTTACCAAATATAAGAAATGAAAAATGTCTCAAAAAGAAAAGAGCTGGAAAGCTACGTTTAAGAAATACGAAAGAATTGAAACTTTTCAGCCAACAAGTAAAATTGTTTACTGTTTCCACAATAGTTCTCCTGATCTGAAATCATTACTAATATTTTCTAATCTTTCCCTTCGGGTTTGATCCCTTAATTTCGCCAACCGCACGTTGTGTTACTTTGGTGCGACGCAAATTCAACTACTTTATATTTAAAATTAAATTAAACTTTGATAGCAAATCATCTATAAATGAATCGATTCAAAATGTTGCATGAAGGCAGTAAGTTCGATTTACACATTCAAGCTACCCAATCCTAAGTGTAATTACCATCCGAGCAGTCTTGGACTTTCTCCAGAGCTAAACCTGAAAAACTTTTTTACTACAATGATTACCCTACAGTTTTCCATGTATAATAGATAAACAATTAAGACGTTTTTGTTCCATGCTTATTTTAAACTGTCTTTCAATGGTTAAGTAAATGAAATAAATTTATATTATATGACTTATCACATTATTATCAATATTATTATTATTTACTATCAATATTATTAATATTTTTTATCATTATTATTATTATTTACTATCAATATTATTAATATTTTTTATCATTATTATTATTATTTATTATCAATATTATTATTATCATTTATTATCAATATTATTATAATTATTTACTATCAATATTATTATTTATTATTAATGTTATAATTTATTATCAATGTTATTATTATATATTATCATTGTTATTATTATTATTTATTACCATTATTATTATTATTATTTATTATCAATATTATTAATTATTTATTACGATTATTAATTTTCCATGTATTCTCAATATTTATATTCACATATCAGTTTGTATGTATACTAAGCAAATTAACTCTTTTAAGTGTGTACAACTTAATTGTAAAGGAAGAAAACAAGTTTGGTCTTAAACACCTGAAGTTTTGAAAAGTAACATTATGCTCATCTTAATGGTTTATGTTGCATATGTAACTCCTTCAAAAATTAATCTAATTGAGATATTTTTGTTGTTGTCTAGGTAGTTCAGTATCAATTACTCTTGTAACGCTAAAATTAAAAAATCGATTTTAAAGGTTCTGAAACTTCAATGTCCCCTTAAAATAAAATAAAGATATGCGCATTGGCTCAACATTAACATTTATATATTTGGAAATTGGTCATTGTCAATTTCTCGAAGTACACAAAATATCGACTTAACTTTAAATGAAGTTATAGTCAAGCTCTCTCATTCCCAAATCAATAGTCTGTAATATACGAAAACTACCTGTATTTGAAAAAAATTCCACAACAAAAATTCCAATACTCGACTTCCTAAACCCGTTTAATTCGAATCCGGATATTTGCTTTCTTCACAAACACAATGGCGTGTTGGAAGTCATGGCACCACATTAGATGTCCAAGAATAGCCTTTCCATTCATCGAAAAACAGAGTGTGATGGATGAGTGTAGCAGTCTTCCAGTAGGTGGTAATGAAACTCTTTATTAGAGCTCCTTCTGACCGAGGGGCGAAGATCGATTTGTTAATCTAAGCTTTCCTATAAGTAGCTACTTATACAGCACCGGTTTCCAAGGATCCATCACCGATGTAATGAGAATGAGAGAGTGCTTTTTCGCCTGAGGTGACCGATGGACTGAAATAACTGACCGTTACTATCTCTCAGGGGAGGGGAGCACAATCGTTGATGAATTGTATACCAACGGAAATATCTATATCTGAGCCCCGAGAGAAGGTGGTAATTTCTTAATAAAAATGGAGGCCTCATCGTGCCTCAGAGGGTATGCCCACGGCGTTAGCAACCTATGAGAGCCGGTTCGATTCTTTCCTTGGTGTATTTCTCTCTTCTGTGCCAGTAAAACTTTCGTTGCCAGCGATTGACCATTGCTTGGCGTTGTGTGTCATGTCTGGCATAACATGGCCAAATGTAGCACTTGCACCAAAGTCCGCCAACCAACTTAAATGCTTTAAGGGGTTAGGTACCTTTTAAATGTCAAAATATGCAAAAAATATCACGACATTTCGAATCTTAATATCTCCATGAATAAATTATTTACATAAATGAAATATTGTATACAGATTTTAACTACCTTTACCTTTTGTAAACTATTTTTAGAAAATGTTTACCCCTTAAATATATTGTAAATTGGACTAAAATGAAATGCATTGTTTTTGTTGTTAGTTTTTGTTGTTATATGGTACATTGCGCGCAGTATTCTGGGCAAAATAATTATTATTCTGAGCTGATTTTTTTATATATTTAACAATATATAGTATAATTACAATGACAAACTCTTGTGTATTTTTTTAAATTTCTTACAAAAAAGTTTTAATTAAAAAAAATTGAATTTTTTTTTTATTTTTTTTCAACCCAAAATTAACTTTTTTTCAAAAACTTTCAACAGGATAGACAAAAAAGTTGGCCATTTTAAACATATATAAGGTTTGCATAATCAATTAAAATTTCATGTAATTCTAACCAACCATTCCAGAGAAATCTTGCGCGCAAGTGGTAAAATCACAGTTTTGAGGTATCGTCGTTTAAAAACAATTTTATTATTAAAATGCTCCAGCAGCATATGTTTCTCCTTCTTGCAAAAGAAAATTTTCTGCAACAACTTTTTGCTTTCTTCTTTTGCTCTTTCGTGCTCTGTAGAAAGCGTAATATGCCAATGTCTATCCTTTCATTATCTAAATTTGCTAGACATTTGTGAACTGGCTCTAAATGTTTGATTAAGGGGTTCACTCTTTTAACCATAACTTCTGTTCTAGAGTGAAATTTTACACCAGGTTTGTTTTAAAACGTTGCTAAGAAAGAAAGCATTAAAATTAGATCATAATAATTTTTTTGAAAATTTAAAAGGTTCCTAACCTCTTAAGGGAGTCCGGCACCTAAAAATTCGAAAAAATCATTTTTGATATTTTTTATGTCGTTTAAAATTGGAATTATTCTTTTTCTAACAATACTTAATTTGTAAAAATCCTTTGATTGGAAGTATTTTTATAAATATTTTTTTAAGTAGATGCACTATTACCGCGACATACGTCTCATATGCAAACATTTTTCATGTTTGGGGGCACATTACTCAAAAAACTACTTGAGATACATTCTTGAAGCTTTATATGATTGTTTATGAAGCACAATTTTAAACACTTTAACACACGAAATGAGATATAAAATGCATTTATATCTCTCTATATTAATACTTAAAATTTTTTTTTCTCTCTCTATATATATATTTAAAAAAAGTTACCGCCGCCTCCGACGCCGCAGGATTGTAAACTGTGTTGTTTAGCTCGATTCTTAGACGGTTTCCCGAGAAAGTACTGATCGGAAAAAAAACGAAATTAACGTTAATTTTTCCAGCTCGTCGAGTTTTCTTTGAAATTTCATTTTGGTTCTTGATAATATTGTTTTGAAATTCGGGAAAAATCGGGACTTTTTTGTTACTTTTTTTAAAATTGCCATATCTGTATCTTATTACTATTAGTTTTTAATTTTGAAAATATCGCAGTATACCTCAGAATGTACTCTTTCTTACGGTACTATTATTTTTGAAATCGGTTAATAATTAAATTGGATGCGATCAAAAGTTGGTCATACAAAATTCAGAATCTTTGGATATTTTCGTTACTTTTTGTTAAAACCGTTATATCTACAGCAAAAACTATTATTTTTTAAATTTCAGAACATCACTGAATACATTACATTACACTCTTTCTTATGGTACAGTTATTTTTGAAATTGGTTAATAAATAAAATCGATGCAATTAAAAGTTGGTCATACAATTTTCGGAACTTTCAGATCGTAATTTCCGATACAAAACTACTGTCATATCTATATCGTATTACTATTAGTTTTTAATTTTGAAAGTATCGCAGTATACCTCAGAATGCACTCGTTCTTACGGTACAATTATTTTTAAAATTGGTTTGTAAATAAATTCGATGCAATCAAAAGTTGGTGACACAAATTTCGCGTAGCAAATTCCGCACGCATATGATGGTTGTATTTTTTACAATCGGGTTTGCCAGATATTAAATTTATCGTAGCAACAATTTCCATAAAAACGATTTTTCTTTATTTGGCGATGAAAAAGGCTCGCTTTTTTCCCTCTGTTCTCAGACGGTTTACCGAGAAAGTACAAAGTACTGATCGTAAAGTTTGGAGATGACACGGTTTACTTAAAATTGTACAGGGAACAAGATGCAGAAGATTTTTTACTCATGCGGCTATTAGTTGTGAATTAAGTATTAAAGTAAAAAAAAAATGAAATCACTTACGAAATAAGTATTGGTTTGCGTAGCAATCCCCGGGGGTCGGCGAGAATAACGCTACCAGATCTTGATCTCGTAATCAGTAAAAAATCTGCTATATCTTGATGACGAGATATCTCGTCAAAACTACTTGGAGAGTTAGTTTACATGGCGTTAACGTAGCACGCTTCAGTTTCATTTCGTTTGTGTAACTCAATAGCGTTCGTTTGTTGGTTAGTTGATATTGGGTTTATAGCGCAATGACCATATTGGGCTAATTCTTTGGCGTTCGGACTAAGAAGACTGAACAGACCTTTGAGTCTTCTAATCAGAATTAGGGGTTCAAGGAATTCGCCTATTTCTCTAGCAACTTGCGAGTTGCAGGCGTAAGTTGATACAGTTCCTGTAACTTACCCTGTTCGTATTTCTCTTTGCTGCGTCAGTAAAACTTTCCTTGCGCATGTTTATCACTTGGCATTGTTCGCCTTTGTTGGCGACACTTCCACCATAAAGCTAATCCAAAAGCTAACCAACCAATAATTCTGGATTTACGAAGTTACTTGCAGGAACACCATTTGTTGACACTTTACTACGAACTGCACAAAGTCTAATCGAGATTTTTTTCAACTCCTCAATACTTAGTTTTGTATGGTTTGTTTCAACTCACACACACACACACACACACACACACAAAATGCTTCGTTGGCGAGATTAATATTGATCAACTTTGAAGATTGTTTCAGACTCTCCAACCCTCGAAGTAGTTTCGACGAGATATCTCGTCCATCAAGATCTAACCAATTTTTCATGATATAACTAGTATTTTTATGACGATGAGATCAGAATCTAGCCAGTTATTTCTAATGACGAGATGTCTCGTCCATCAAGATTTAGTCAATTTTGCTAAAGACGAGATATCTCGTCCATCAAGATCTAACCAATTTTTCATGATATAACTAGTATTTTTATGACGATGAGATCAGAATCTAGTCAGTTATTTCTAATGACGAGATGTCTCGTCCATCAAGATTTAGTCAATTTTGCTAAAGACGAGATATCTCGTCCATCAAGATCTAACCAATTTTTCATGATATCACTAGTATTTTTATGACGATGAGATCAGAATCTAGTCAGTTATTTCTAATGACGAGATGTCTCGTCCATCAAGATTTAGTCAATTTTGCTAAAGACGAGATATCTCGTCCATCAAGATCTAACCAATTTTTCATGATATAACTAGTATTTTTATGACGATGAGATCAGAATCTAGCCAGTTATTTCTAATGACGAGATGTCTCGTCCATCAAGATTTAGTCAATTTTGCTAAAGACGAGATATCTCGTCCATCAAGATCTAACCAATTTTTCATGATATAACTAGTATTTTTATGACGATGAGATCAGAATCTAGTCAGTTATTTCTAATGACGAGATGTCTCGTCCATCAAGATTTAGTCAATTTTGCTAAAGACGAGATATCTCGTCCATCAAGATCTAACCAATTTTTCATGATATCACTAGTATTTTTATGACGATGAGATCAGAATCTAGCCAATTATTTCTAATGACGAGATGTGTCGTCCATCAAGATTTAGACAATTTTGCTAAAGACGAGATATTTCGTCGAGACAACCATCAAGAAGATTAAGTCCAGCATCCAAGGTTCTAAGCGCAAATATTCCCCATTTGGTTGATTAGTTGGATTTTATGGCGCAAGGTTACGATTATTTAGCCAATTCGCACACACACACCGAACTGGAGACAAAAATCAAATCACGAACATGCACACAAGGGAAGTTTTGCTAACACAGAATAAGAGCATACATCCAGGGTAAGTTATAAGAATCGAACTTCTGCAGCTTACATGTCCCAGGTTGCCACCGCAGTAGCAAACACATTGAACTACCTTTCCTTCTTGGGATAAGTGACCATAAATTGAAGTGCGAGGCGATTCTGAATTATGTTGGGTTACCTCAACTCACAACTTTTAAACCCGAAGAAAAATAAAACTGCTTATTGAATACGAAACTAAGAAAGACGTGTTATGTACAAAAACAATATAGCGCGTAATGCTAAGAGTACGTAAAACGTTGCTTTATCACCAAACCGCCATCTCCGAGAGTAATTTTCTTCGACACTTTGTCTTTTAGGAAATTGGAAACAGGGTTTTACTGTTCGGCTGTAAAACCTGCATTTTGTAAGCACGGAGGTAAAGGTGGTTATGAACAATCCCCCAACAGTCCTTGTAGTGCGCTGCATCTTGCAGAGAAGTTAGCCAAGTGGATTTTTATGGACTTCGAGAAAACGTTTCCTGGAATTCGATCTTGCGAATTGCTCGGTCTTCTCACCACTCCATTTCGGGGCTCGACATATACAGTTTATTGAAATTGCTTTATACAACACCCGATACAGGTTGTGTACCATAGAATCGGGTGAATAGAAGCAGTTATGAATTTCATTGCAAGATTCAGCCTTTTCCTTGTACACTTAAAATTATGATTTATACCATAAAAAATCGGTGGCGGTCTATACTATAAGGCCCAGTGCACACATCCGGTTTTTCAACGTGCGGCGCCACTGCGGCACCGCAAGTGCGGTCTGAAATACATTAGATCCAATGGAGTAGTGCACACATACCTCCGGCGCCGCACGTCCAACTTGCGTGCAATTTGTACCAGTTCCCCACGGCGCCGCAGCTCGCGGCAACGCTTCTCCGGTCTGAAATACCTTTTTTCATAAATTAATGGAACATTTTTTTTTCTAATGGCGGGCACATTTTGACCTAAGTCATTGGCCAATACAAGGCCGGAAGTGATGGCCACTTGTGAAGGAGCACACAGTGGGAGGACCATCATTGCCCCTAACAATTTATACTTCGTAATTTTGAACCATGTTCAGATGACGAAGCAACACCTGAGCTGGTATACGCTTACAAACATCCATGCCCGAACCCGGATTCGAACCGGGGACCTTTCGATCTAGAGGCTAACACCTTAACCACTATACCGGTTGGTCGGCTATTAATGGAATATAAATAATGATAAATAAATGGTTGTATCCAGTAACGTCTATTTTGTTTCAAAATATACTTCTTTGTTCACCAAGTAAGTGAAATAAACACGTTTTCTTCTATAGAATATTTATCGCAAATGGCGCGAAATGAGTACGTGCGTCATTTCACGGTTATGTGTGCATAGTTGGGCTTCGGTGTCGCAGCGGCGCCGCACGTTGAAAAACCGGATGTGTGCACCGGGCCTAAGCCCTCTTGTACCATCAAGTCCGTACGAATAGAAGCAGTAACCTGTTTTTTATTCTGTTTCGATTTTGATCTCGCTAGGTTAGCAGTTATTAGGAGCAGTTATTGTCTTAAAAAAACCCATTTCAAAGTTTCAAAAAAGAAGTATGACGTCACAGTTTGTGTCATTTTCAGTCCAATTCTGAATTAAATTTGATCATCGATTACGAGAATAAATAAAATATTTTTCTTTTAAATTTTACATTTAGCAGGGTAATGCTATAAGCCACAACACTGCTTTGTTTCACATGATTATACGGTACAGGTAGATATGTCTAGAAGAGTTGGGTTATAATATAGAGCTGTGATGACGGACTTTATTTTGAACACCAAAGTCTGCACAGATTTGTTATCTAATTAACATAAACATGTAGTAACTTCTGATACTTCATACGTAATATTTCACAATCCTGACCTGCATTATAAATGTCACTTTTTCAAAGTATACGAGTAAAATCATACCATTCCTCAGTCATCCCTGCGGCGAGTATAACATTGACAAATACAATAGATATTTGAGCTTCATTTTAGATTTGGAAAATCATTTTATTATATTATTTCCAACTTAAAAATTAGAGTACCCTGAAGCCAAATTAAATTTTAAATTTAGAATTACTTGATATGTCCATAACCAGTGAACGTTGCTAAGTCATGTCTATTTTTCAAGGAAGCATATTTGCCCTCAGATTAAGACCATATCTTCAGCTTAAAACCCAACCTTCAAAGAAAAATTTTACCTTCCAATCATTGGTATAGTATGTGTGAATCGCTGCGTGGCTTTTTAGACCTCAATATGTAGAGAAGGATATTTTTCCATGTTCACAAGACTCTGCAATAGACATCAAAAGCATATGACCTTCGCAGATGGTACCGTCTTTACCACAGTGCACCAAATGGGAAAAAAGGACAACCTCTCCTCATCACATCCTCATTGTATCAGTGTAAATAACCAAGGAATCTTCTCCAGCCCCATTACAATAGTTGAAAAATTAAATTTGCACAACCTTTTATACCTCGAAATAAGCACCAACCAACTCTTAATTTGAAAAACTGGCCATTTTGAGTAGAACAGAATACAAAGGTTCTATTACTAACTAAGAAATCTTCTCCAATCTCATTACAATAGCTGAAAAATTAATTTTGCTAACCTCGATGTCTTCAGATAAGAACCAACCAACTCTTAATTTGAAAGATTGGTCATTTTGGAAAGAACAGAACACAACGGCTATTACTAACCAAGAAATCTTCACCAATTTCACTGAAACGGAGGAAAAATTAATGTTGCACAACTTCCATGTCTTTTGATAAGAACCAACCAATTATTCAATTGAAAGATTGACACTTAGGAAAGAACAGGACACAAAGGCTCTTACTAACCAACACACATCCCGGATAGAATTAACAAAATAAGATCCTCGTGGCTTCCTTTTAAAGGTTTGTTTCCACATCCAGTGAACAATATTGCATTTTCACAGAATTCATACAAAGCAAGACAGAATTCTGGTTATTGGTAAATACTTGTATTAATGAAAACTCTCCTCTCGGAACCCCCATTTCCACTTATTGATATAACTTTCCAGATAAAGCCATTCCCGGACAACTTCTGTAATGCACCCTTCCTCCTTTAATTAACTAGCGAGATTGGCCTTTTGCCTGTCACTCCGGTTTCTGGATCGAATGGAAAGAGGTCCTGCTTCCGATTTCAAATGAGTTCCCGGATCTCCGGGAAATGGATTGTGGCCATCCTTCAACTTTAGTGCCCTTTCAACTGCCGTCATTACATGGGATTCCACTAGATGGCGTGCCACTTCGATTACTCTACTCTTAGAGGAATTCCTGATGTCCCCCTCCACGTTAAATATCAAACCCAAAGATCGGCTTTTGTGGGGGAATTACGTGACGTTTGCAAAAGAACGTTTGTTTCATCCTGATTGGAGGAAGGAACAGAAGTCCTTTGTCCTTCCCCATGATCCTAAAGGATTCCTTTGTTGTTGTTTCCTTTGCTTTGTTTCTTGGCGGTCGATCGTTGTTAGAATAAACGCCGTTTGTTTTAGGTCTTGTGCTGAAAGGGTGAAAGGCTTGCATATTTATTTCGCCAGTTATCTTGAAGTACAATAAAATGATTCCGTTTGTCTCATTTCCGGAAGATGTTATTCTATCGCTGGGTAGATTTTGTGATAAGTGGTTTTTGGAAAGACTAAAGCAATGTGATAGCCATGGGCATTTGAAATGGATTATGTTTATAGTCCAATTCTCAGAGCACGTATTCATCAGTGTGAATTCAAATTTGTTACAGCATAGACGCATGGCGCTGAACAAAAAACTGCGGAAACCAAGAATTTTAAAGTTGTGTAAAGAAAATACCAAGTGAACTTCACTGGTTTCAGCCGGCGATACGCATACCTACTGTTGTACATGTGGAACTGTATAGAGGTACATAGTAAAATATATCGCCGGCTTAGACTATACACCCTTTCACTGGCTTTTGTCGGTGAGATTTAATGCTTATTATCATGATGATGATAAAAACATTGATATTTTAATGTTTAAGATTCTAATAGTACTACCAAAATATTTCAATTTTCTAATTTTGTTTACCTAAACAAGTATGTAACTCACTTGATGGTTGTCTCGACTAGGCATCTCGTCATTAGCGAAACTGACAAGATTTGGATAGACGAGATATCTCGTCAGTGGAAAAACCGACCACATGTTGATCTCGTCAAAGTAAAAAGAATCTTCAGTACCTTGATTACGAAATATCTCGTCTCTATCAAAATTGGTCAGATTTTGATGGACGAGAAATCTCGTCGAAACCAGTTGGAGTGTTAAGCATTGAAACATAGTTTGTTAGCTCTAAGTTGACCGATATTATATTGCATATATATTATTCCGTTCAATCGAATTTGTAGTTGATTACATTTCCAAAATTCAGTTTCTTTCATTTTATAAAACTTCAAAGCTATATGCACTGAAGTGTCCCCCAAACTGGTACACCCGTCATACACTTGGTATGCCTCCAATAGCGGAGATCTACGGAAATATGAAGGGCTTGGACTCCACGAGTTTGTGGAAGTATTCTCTAGGTATTTAACACGAAACTTCTTAGTGACCCAAAATTTTGTTGTGTTCCGAGGTGTAGGAATTTTGTGTTCCATGGAGCTTTATATGGCATCCCAGATGAGTTATCTTGTCTAGACTTGTGTGGGGTGAGACGTATAGTCCTGTTGAAAGTGGTCACACCCATTAGAATGAACTCATGACACAAACGGGTGTAACTGGTCAGAAAAGATACACACATAGCGTTAACCTGAGCGAGACGTTTGAAGAAGTACCAGGGATCCCATTGAATGCAATCTGAACAAACTCCATGCCATAACTGAGCCACTTCTAGCCTATACAATCCCCTGTTGATATGATGGATTCATGACATTATGGAGCTTTTTCCATACACGGGGATACTTTCAACAATCCAAAAAAATAAGAAACTCGACAGACTAGATTGCTCTTTTCCACTAGACGTGTGTCCGAGCTCAGGCGTGGCAGATAGTTGTGTGTCGAGAATTCATTAAGGGTACTCAAAAGTAAGACGTCATCTCCAAAAGTACGTGTCTTTGAGGGAACGTTGCAGTCCTCGCAATGATATCTGTTGCCATGTAATGAATTCAGATGCTATTTGAAGCAGTGTTGGAAAATTGGTCTGCAAAGACTTTGTATGCTCTGCGACGTACGTCGCAGTTTTAAGCACTTTCTGCTCTCGTGGCCAGGAGATGCTCGTCACGTTAATCCAGTCTTTTTGTAGCTACACTGCTGTTGTAAGTTACAGGTTTTTCCAGAATTCTCGTACATTGAATGCAATACCTTGTCAGTCCCTTGAAATGGTAGAACGTTAAAATTCAAAACCCTTCCATGTGTTTGCTACCATCTCTAAACGGCGAAACGATTTTCTCAAATCACTAATGCCTGTAACTTATTATTATTATTATTTTTTTAATTCTAATTCTTCTTCTTTTTCTTATTCTTATTATTATTCTCATTCTTATTCTTATTCTTCTTATTATTCTTTTTCTTCTTATTATTATATTATATTATTATTATTATTTTATTATATTCTTTATTATTATAAAAGTCATTATTATTTTTATTTTTATTCTCATTCTTTTTCTTCTTCTTCTTATTATTATTATTCTCATTCTCATTCTTATTCTTTTTCTTCTTCTTATTATTTTATTATATTATTATTATTATTCTCATTCTTATTCTTATTCTTTTTCTCCTTCTTATTATTTTATTATATTATTATTATTATTACATTCTTTACTACTACTATTATTATTATTATTAATTTTTTTTATATATATTTTTTTATTATTATTATAAGCAGATATAATTGTTAGAAGAGAGATTTTATTGAACTCAACTTTTTTTCGTAGTTAAATCTTTTGAAGTTTAAGCGCATTTTAGGGCATTTGAACATAAATATTCATACACAAAAAAGCTTCTTTTAATGCGCAGGAAATAGCAATTAGACGTCTCCCTTCATTCCATTTACTTTCTTGAATTTGATCGCTCCTTATAAACGTGAAAGGCCCACAAAAGTTCCACTCACTCTCCCAACCATAGACGCTTTCAGAAAAGATTAATTAACATTAAATATGCATCGTCGAGTAATTAAAAAAACAAGGCGCAAAAGAAGTTCGAAGGAGAATGGATATTTTTTTTTTCTGCCGAAAAAAGTGCGTGAGTGTAAATAATGAGGAAGCCAAAAATAAGGTACTGAGGTTTTCCCTTTTGAATGGCATTGGTACTTATTTTTTGAACACATGAATGAAACTACCGACTCACGCAAGCAGCCTGTAAAAGCATCTTTTGTTAGAAACTCTTACCATATAAAAGACCCCATCCTTTAAAAGGCAGTTGGAGCACAATATCTTCGGTTAAACGATTCCAAATGCGATTATCCATTTTCATGGGTATATGATCACGAGGTCGATATGTTTTTACTACTCTTAATTTCAGTTTTTATTATTGCTATCTCGAAATGTATCTCGATGTTCTGGGACAATTAGATTATCGGAGACATACATAAAGTTTATTGAAGCGAATGGGTATTTTATAAATGGCATTGAACTTTAAATGCCGGAAGGTCTGGGGGCTTCTGGTTTTTGTTATTCGAATTAAGCGTTTATACTTTAATCTAAAAAATATTTATGGAGAAGAAGGTCTATTTTGGAACAGTTTTCTATTTTATAGAATGCTTTGAAGGATAAAGTGAGCCCAGGAAGATTTTTTCAGATAAGTAAACGTTTTGAAACTTTGTGAACCGTTTTTCTTTAACCCTAAAACTACGTACAGCGGAAATATTTCGAATTGTTTTTGCGTGCATAGTCCAACATAGAAATACTTTCAAGCCCTACAATTTTATTTTGAATTCTATTTTCTTTTAGAAACAAACAAATGCTTCTATAGATTTCGAAGTTTAGTTATTAAATTTTATTCTAGAAAGCGATATTCCAGTTTGTTTCGTGTATCAAGTGCCATGGCAATATTCGCAACATCTTTTATGTTTAGAATATTTTTTTATGGATAAACAACTAAAAAGGTGCGAAAAAATAGTTTTCAATCCTCAACTAAATAATATAGATTCTTATTTACAGTGTTCTGTATAAAGTATGTACATTAGGGTGGAGCGAAAAACACGAATGTCGGAAATTGAAAACGCCTATGGTGGGAATAGTTGGGGACTACCATGCTTATTAATAATACAAAATATGAGCTAAATCAATTAATATCTTCAGGTGCCAAAATCCCTTTGAAATTTAGAAATTTTGACAATTTCTTCACAAAAACAATAATAATGCATTTAAAAAATTTAATGCATCTTATTTAAAGTCATGGGTGGGTGACATAAATTTCCCTACTTGTAAAAAAAAAGTATTACACCTAACATTATCTCGGAAATTTAAAATTTCTCCTTTTTTTAGAGATTTTTTAGAGAGAGAGAGAGACAGAAAGATTATAAAAGCTATATCACGCACGTCTCCACTCCTCTCAATAAACTCATCATTGCCTTCCTCGCTACTAGGGTACACGGGCGCTTCCCTTTCTTCGCTTGTTTATAAGGGATAAGTAACTCGTATTTCACCACATGGAGTGGAGGTGTCAGGGTTTCTTTAAATACCCGCCCACTTTTTTTGTAAACATCTAGTAGGCGTATGCTTCTGCAAATGTCCTACCGATCTAGTCTATCAAGGAAACCTAAGTCCTTTGTTCAAATTGATTCGCTTTTGTTTATTGGTGCGTATTTTACTGTTTATTTATAATTATTTTAGATATTTTTTACATAGAATTTTAATCTTTAAGTTCAGTTTTGTTTGGGTTTGGTTTGTTTTGTTCGTTAAGGATACACGGTTCTGTGAATAAGTCGAAATGCCTAGGACACGATCAGTAGATGTATGCCTCGTGTTTGGAATGGCTGAAATAATGAAACCTAACATGCTTCCAACATATGCAGATGTTATGAAGTATTATCTTTACATACAGAAAGATTATAAAAGAGATGTTAGTATGTGGCAGTTGTATGTTCAATTTTAATTAAAGAGCTTAAAGGATTATGGGGAAAAAGTTCGATTCCAACTGTAACAAACCAACAAATAATATATATGCTGAAAAAATACCATAAAGCGTATAGAAATATTAAGAAACTATTAAAAAATACTGGCAAACTAGATTTCTCGAAAAAGGTTGTGTCCTTCACTGAATCAGCAGAAAAAAAAATCTATTTTATATTAGCATATGTAAATGTAAGAACTTTCTCAGATGTACTTCCAAAATGAAAGTACCTATTGCTGAAAGAGCTTTTTTAACAGATCAAAGGACATTTCCAAAAATGGTCATTGGAAATGTTGACGTTAAAACCAACAAAATGCTTAAAGAAAAGATTGCAGCGCAAAGAAAGAGAAGCAGAGAGACAAAACGTTCAGCTCAAAGATTGTAAAGGAAAATAATCCAAAATACACTCGCCCTCTAGTACGGAAGCTACTTTTAGTTTTAATTTGCTTAAGAACTCTAATGACACTATAAACACAATCATTGATAATAATACTCCTTCAACTTCACAAACGAGAACTAAACTTTCAAATGTAGCTTAGGCTTGTGACAGAACTGGTGTTTCCGATAGATCGGCAGCAATTCTAATAAATGCTGCTTTGAAGGATATGGGAAAAAATTTCCAAGGATGATTCTTCAAACATAGTTGATCGTATTAAAATTAGAAGAGAAAGGACAAAGGCCCGCAGCTACCTGAGAAGGAAAAATGAGGAAACTAACTCTTTATCAGAATATGGAATATACTTTGATGAGCGAAAGGATTAAATTTTAGTAATGATTAAAGAAAGAGAAAGGATTGCTAGAAAGACGGTAACAGAAGGACATATCGTTCTAATACTAGAACCAGGATCAAAATATATGGGACATGTCACTCCTACAACTGGCTCTTCTAAAAATATTAAAACAAGTATTTTAACTTTTTTGGAGAAAATATCGATTTTTCTAAGATGCAAGTGGTTGATTGTGATGGTACAGTGGTAAATACAGGTTTGAAAAATGGAGTAAGTCGACAAATCGAGCTCTTTTTAGTACGACCTGTACATTGGTTTGTTTGTTTATTACATACAAATGAGCTACCCAGCTACCTTTACGTCATTTGTTGGAATATTTAGAAGGGAAAACCACTGAACCAAAAGGATACAGCGGAGAAATTGGAAAAATGTTAGAATCTTGTGAAAAATTGCCTTTAACAAACTTTGAAAAAGATGTAACTTTGCCATATATTGCCCTTGAGAATCTTAGCACTGATCAAATATACCTTTACGAAATGTGCACAAGGACATCAAATAAATATATTCCACTAAGCTTGTCACTAAAAGATCCAGGAAAATTGAATTATTCCAGATGGTTGACGACGTCAAATAGAATTTTAAGGTTATATGTTTCAACAGAAGATCCAACCCATAACTTGAAAATATTAACAGAGTATGTTATGAAGGCACACTCATATGTGTGGTTTAAAATTCCTCTGTGTGGTTTAATGTGTGGTTAAAAGTCAGTCATCATGTTGGTACGGGAGTCTTCATTTTTACCATATTTTGAATAAATCGAAATTTTTGCCTGAGGATTTAAAAATTGTAGTAAATGTAACTTTGCAAAGAAATGCTTATTATGCCCATCCAGAAAGTATTGTTTTGGCAATGTTAGCTGATGATCGAAAACACGTCAGAGAATTAAGCCTTAGAATAATTTAAAATTAAGACCAAAAAAAATAAAGTTGAAAAGAATATTCGATAGTTTAAAATTCCCAAGTTAAACTTCGAAGCAGACGATTACATAAATCTAATTTAATAGCAATCAGATTCCATTACAGATCCACCACTTACAGTATCTCTTTCTGATGATCAACTGAAGTCTATGATTCTAGACGTTCCAACCAATAGTAACATGTTTAACTTTACATGCCATTCACAAGCAGTAGAACGTTGGGTTAAATTAGTAACTGAAGCATGTAGTACAGTATGTGGTACAGAGGCACGAGATGGATTTATTCGGTCAAGAATTGCTTCTAGATGTGCTTGCTTTACCCAGATTTGAAATTAAAAGCCAATATCAATCACTTTTAAACTAAACCACTTGCCAGTAACTTCAATTTAATTTTTTAGGGTAAGCTAGTAACTTAAATTGAAATTTATAGGGGGGTGGAACTCGATATTCAGCTATACCTACACGTACTGAGTTCTTGATTGTTTTCATAATGCAAAAGCAGCGAAGAGCTGGAAGGGGAAGCGCCGGTCGCAATGATGAGTCAATTGAGAGGAGAGGGGACGCGCGTGATGGCGCTCTAATAAAAGGGGGAACTATGTAAAAAATATCTAAAATAATTATAAATAAACAGTAAAATACGCACCAATAAACGAAAGCGAATCAATTTGAACAAAGGACTTAGTTTTCCTCAATAGACTAGATCGGTAGGACATTTGCAGGAGCATACGCCTACTAGATGTTTACAAAAAAAGTGGGCGGGTATTTAAAGAAACCCTGACACCTCCACTCCATGTGGTGAAATACGAGTTACTTATCCCTTATAAACAAGCGAAGAAAGGGAAGCGCCCGTGTACCCTAGTAGCGAGGAACGCAATGATGAGTTTATTGAGAGGAGTGGAGACGTGCGTGATATAGCGCTCTAAAAGAAGGAGAAATTTTTAAATTTCCAAGATAATGTTAGGTGTAAAACTTTTTTTTTACACGCAGGGAAGTTAATTTCCCCTATTCATGGCTTTAAATAAGATGTATTAATTTTTTTAAATGCGTTATTATTATTTGTGTGAAAAAATTAGCAAAATTTCTCGAAATTTCAAAGTGATTTTGGCACCTGAAGATATTAATTGATTTAGCTCATATTTTTTGTATTATTAATAAGCATGGTAGTCCACAACTATTCACACCATAGGCGTTTTCAATTTCCGAAATTCGTGTTTTTCGCTCCACCCTAATGTACATATTTCAATATAAGAAATTGCAACATTTTCTAGTATACCCGATATTTACTGTTCACATAAGATTTCGAATGCCTATTAAAAGTTTACTAAAGTAAAAATATGTACAAGACCGAAGCGTGTATAAATAAAATTCATTATATCTCTAACTGTGATAAAATTTTTATTTTGTTTTCCGGAACTTCGAGATCTTATCTCTATGGGATTGTAAAAAATTTCGTATCGAATATACCTCCCTCTCAGAATTTTTAGAAGCTCCACTAGAATTCAAAACTACTATAATATACATTTATTAAAACTGAATATTTGCATGACACTGATCGCTGAACTCAATTTTAAATCTAATGTTATTCATTCTTAAAAATTAAAATTCTAGTTCCGGTTAAAGTTAAAATTTAAATATCAAAAAACTTCGAGCTTTCAAATGATACTTTAAATGATACTATCTTGACTGATAACTTTCAAATGATACTATCTTGACTGATAACTTTCAAATGATACCATCTTGTAAATATTCGGAACATGTTTCTTAGTCATATACTGGAAACTAGAAATATATTTATATTTTTACATTTTTTGTTCAATATTGGCAACATGTACAAATATGTTTCCGAAACTGTATGGTCAATTTCTGAAGAACTGTGTTTTTGCAACATGATGCTTTGTTCCGACGTAGATAACTCGACACTGAATTAATCTACTATAATTATTTTTGTATCCTCATAATCAATAAAAAACAATGTGGATATTTTGAACCCCAATTATAGTTATTATTTAAGAGTGAATTTTCAGTTTATTTCTAAATGTTAGAATTCTTGAAAAATCTTGATTTCTTAGTGCTTTTTTGATAAAAAAAAACTATTCACTCCAGCAATCAATTGAGAATCAAAACCTGTAGGGATTAATATCAGTAATAATTTCGAATGGGAATCGATCTTTCTGAACAAATTCGAATTAGAGATACCACTGTCCAAAAAAGTACTAATTAGTCAATTATACAAAAATTAATGATTAGCTTTTCTGATCTTTTCACACCGAAATATCTTGAAGCATAAGCCAATAATCTATAGTAAAAAAACTGAATTATTAAAGTCAAAATACAATAAATCCTCTACTGTATACATACATCTTAAATTGAAACAGCAATCGAACCCCAACATCCCATCCAATCAAACGCTCCAACAGAACCATTACGTTTAAAATTGCGGCATGCTCATGCAACTTCACACAAAATATTGTTAAAGTACCAACATATGAAAGTTAGGTTTCGCACATTGAACCTTAGAGCGATATCCTTTTCGATTCCCCAAATATTTACATGATGAAAATTACCATATTCACCGGGTATTACAAGTGCTTCTTATTCCATCTGCTGTTGTAGCTCACATTTATTTTCGCCAAGTTTTGTGTCATTCCAGTGACTCTTCTGCTACATGCTACCCGTTTCCTCCCTTAGATATGGAAGCGAAGTTCCTCTGCTATTTCGTGGGTGAGAGAAACTGAATAATGTATCGGGCGAGGGTAAGACGTTAAGCTTGTTAGATGAAGCGAATCTATTCTGACTAACTGGATTGCTAACAACTATGTTTCTAAGGTTGTAGGGGTGTTAGGGAGTTATATTCGCAGATTACTGGGCGGTATGAAAATTGATTTATGACAGAAACAAGCCAGCTTTTTCTCTATATATTTCATACGTGAAACTAGCAAAGGCAATTTGGTATGCAGCGTGTGTGCATGAGAAACAGAATTCTTGCCAGTGGACGTTTAAACCATCCTGGTGATGGTCTTGACTAAGGTATCTCGCCTTTTGCAAAGCTTATTTTATCTTGATGGACGAGATATCGCGTCATTAGAAGAATGGCCATGATCTCGTCATCGTATAAAAATTAGCTGTATCTTGATGATGAGATATCTTGTCATTAACAAAATTGGTCAGATCGCGATGGACGTGATATCTTGTTGGAACCACTTGGGGCGGGAGTTAAGCTGAGTTATTTACAAATTATGTATGGTTTGCTATTTACAATACCCGCGTATTTAAATAACGTTACAATTTTGTGAGCCCTTTACTATGCTCAATGCGGCCAATATAAAGTTCATTTTTAAAATGTGTAAACATTCTGTTGTTAAACTTCATCACATCGCGTTTTATTTTAGTCTTAGCTGTATATATTGATCTGAGAGCGATGGATATGTCAGGTTAATACATGTTTATCAGATTTTAGAGCCTTGAAAACAGTAATATTAAAAAATATAAATCTCAAGATTCTGTTATTAATACTAACAAAAAATGTGGATTGAACCTGAGTCAACAAATTTTATATATAAACTTTTTTTTGAATTATGTTATTTTATATTCAAAACTAATTATACATAAATGCATCGAAAAGAATTTAGACACATTCAGATTATAAATGTTTTGGTATATGAATATATATCGCCCTCCCCAAGCAAAAGTTTCACAACTCAAAAAGATCGTTTTTCCAGGAAAAGGTCTATGAGAAGCTTTTGAAACCAGAGAAAACACTAAGTACTATATTGTTGATCGATATAGGTTTGAAATTGTCACGATTTGACCTTTTACAAGAGACTTGTTCCAGATGGGCATTTAAAAAAAATGAAAAACTCAATGTAGAGACAATTTTCGATTTATGGCACTTCTGTAGCGTAGGTGCGATATTATGGATATTAATGTATTGGTGTCCAAGGTTGATGTTAGTTACTTTAAATTGAATCCGTAGATCCTTGATTATCCGAGTTTTCCGATCCGTGTTTGTTTTATTCGAGTCAAATGTGATAAATTTTTTTGAGTCTTAAATAAAACTTGTATCACACACGAGTATTCGTACTTTTGCGACACTAGCATGCCCTAAGCGCAATCTTTTTTCTACTTTTTTCTCTCCATACATTTTTTCACAATTACTCGGCATCGTATGTCTTGTGTTTGGCTCAGTTTGACTAAATATGGCTGCTAAGCCATAAAACGCAAAACCGACCAACTCTGATTTGATTCTCATTAAATTGAGATTAGTTTATTCTGATGTATTAAGTAAACATTATTGTAAAATTGCAAGTTGGTTCGTAAAAACGATGGAAGGCTATTTCTTTCCTACGACACATTTATTGAACAGCATATAACGTTACATACGCATACAGCACACAAGTGAAACATAATGCTACATGTTCGACAAGTTCAACAAGGGTATAATCATTGATGAATCAATTCTTTCGTGCGGTTTTTCACACCTGAAGTACCAGACCCACTCACTACTCGCCTACTCAGTACTCAAAGGAATCATCGTATTAGTCATGCGGGAAGGAATATCGAAACTTCACACCTTCTTTCCAGTTTCTATTACTGGACCATGTTCCGCACATGGAAATGAAACGGAATGTAACGTCAAAAAGTTAGTTCCGTAATTTTACCTAATCCCATTAAGAGCCAGAGTAAAGTGTATGTATACGTTAGTGTCCCAAATGACCACAGCACAAACCAACGCTCACATGCTGAAGCTAACACAAACTGACATCCAATACATAATTGAGTTTAAACTATAACAAAATAATATAAAGAAGAACCACTAAATGAACACTTAAAAGTCTATGAATATTTATGTACGCATACATGCGTTTAAATCTTGCCATTTTATATGAAATGTATGGATAGATATCTTATATACGATTTCACCAGCATAATTTCTCCAGCAGACAGGATCTTTCCATCTGTTGGCTGAATCTGGGATCAAGATAACCACTTCATCCCCAGCTGAGAATTCAACGTCTCTGGACTTTAAGTTATGATGACTTACATCTTTTTTTTGCTATCTCTTTGCAATCACCAGAATACGATGATTCATCCTTCAGGCTCTTCCATAGGTTTTACCGGTAAACTGTCACTGATTCACTTATTCCTTTAGTTTTCTTGGAAACTAAATGTCCACCCGTTGGAGTTTCATACGCTAGGTTCAGAATCTTCTTTCTCCTGCACTCCGAGAACAACCAGTTGTACATATTTCTGTCCTCCAACATAACTTGTTTGGTAAAGTCAATCTGGCTCCATCCAATAACTGTCCTTGTTTCTACTAGCATCATCTGACATAGGTTCAAAATTATGAGACATTAACCTAAGATCTTTTCCTTCGGGAGTGATACCGGACCGTTGCCAACAACCCGTTGTGTTGCTCCAGTGCGACGCTAATTAACTATCTACCTATAACTACCCGTGTCCAGATTGTTATGCATAACAGTCAAATAAATGTTTTGTGAGTTTCTGTCTCTCGTTCGCCTGCTTCAGGAATAGATTCTACGAACACAATAGCAACGCTGTATTCTTTAGTGTAGCGTTGAGGGATTATCGATGGTAAAAATAATACACATGTATGTATTATATTTATGTACATGTTTGCATCTATGCTTGTCGTTACTGTAAAGAAATCTCAAAAGATGGTACTGGAAGAATTCAGAGCACTACATGCAAATGCTTCTCATCGATCACCACCTACAAGAACGTCATCTCAAACTTGCATCGCATAAGCGACCCTTTTCTCCAGGAAAAGGAAGAAAACGCTTTTGAAGGGAAACAATTTGCTGCTGAAATATAGCTTTCATGGGACTACAAATATTAAGTCTCTTTTGTTTTGCGAATTCGGGAGGGAATGAACGTTGCTTGCACTGGCATTCAAAGGCATGTAGCAGATGGAGGATACAATCAATTTGTCACTTACAGCCATGTTACGCAAGCTGCTGCAGAATAAATCACCGCTTTTTATCTGAAAAAGTAGCAGGGATTTCGAATTTCCCCTTATCTCGGCTCTTTTCTCAGCAGTTTGTCAAACTTTTAAAAGATGGCGACAGACATCTGCATCCTTCACAGTGGACTCGATGTGGGGTTGGGTTGTTTGGGTTTTTATGACTCGATGACCGTGTTTTGGCAATTCTGTGGAAGACTCAAGACAACACGACACTGTCAAGTAATGGATATTCACTACCTTGCAATAATGGAACGGACGCCAGAGGATTTGCATAAAATCCGACTACTTGTTTGGGGGTGCTTTTCGTGGTATGGCTTGGGACCGTTGCATGTTGTTCCTGGTCAATTGAACGCCGACGCCAACATTTTGGACAATCAGGTTCTTCCTACGCTCTGGCAATTTTATGGAATGGACGAATGTTACTTCCAGGACGACAACGCTCCATGTCATGTTGCAGCCTCTGTGAAGCACTGGTATCAGGTTTGGATGTAAAACGTCTTCCCTGGTCTGCTCAGGTCCCGACCTAAACCCCATTGAACATTTGTGGGACGAGTTAAGGCGACGCTTACGGACTAGTGATGCGACATCGACAGCTAAACATCGATGTTTTGAAACATCAATGTTTAAAATTAAAACATAGATGTTGATAATACATCGCCCAAAAACATCGATGTTTTTAAAATTCAGTGTATTTAAACTTTTTTACCCCATTTCTTAGAACTGGTTTAGCAACTAGTGATGCTACATTGACAGCAAAACATCGATGTTTATAAAATTCAGTGTATTTAGACTTTTTTACCCCATTTATTAAAACTGGTTTAGAAACTAGTGATGCTACATTGACAGCAAAACATGGAAGTTTTTAAAATTCAGTGAATTTAATCTTCTTCCCCCCCTCCCCATTTCTTAAAACTGGTTTAGAAACTAATGGTGCTACATGGACAGCAAAACATCGACGTTTTTAAAATTCAGTGTATTTAAACTCCCCCCTCCCCATTTCTTAAATCTGCTCAAACAAATAGTGATGCTACATCGTTTGCAAAACTTCGATGTTAAAAATTAAAACATCAATGTTGTTAATACATCGCACCAAAACCATCGATGCTTTTAAAATTCAGTGTATTTAAACTTTTTTCCCCATTTCTTTAAACTGGTTTAGCAACTATTGATGCGACATTGGCTCCAATACATCGATGTTTTTTATAAAACATCAATATTTTGAAAACATCGACATCGATGTCGCATCCCTACTTTTCAGACCCTTCAACCTTAACCACTTTGGTCTAAAACTATGTTCAGTTTGCTGATTATGAAAATTATGCTACTTGGTTATTTTTAAAATTTTTATAACGGTTCATTTTTTCATTTGAAAATAAAACACCGGCAACGTAAAAACATCGATGTTACAAAAACATCGACTCCAATACATCGATGTTTTCAAAACATCAATGTTTTTTTTCTTGTCGATGTTTTTACGTTGTCGATGTTTTAATTTTAAATGTAAAAAGTACCGTTATAAAAATTTGAAAATAACTAAGTAGCATAATTTTCATAATCAGCAAATTGAACATACTTTTAGACCAAAATGGCCAAGGGTGACGGGTCTGAAATGATGTCGATGTTTTCACAACAATGATGTTTTATAAAAAAACATCGATGTATTGGAGCCGATGTCGCATCACTAGTTGCTAAACCAGTTTTAAGAAATGGGGAAAAAAGTTAAAATTCAATGAATTTTAAAAACATAGATAGTTTGAGGGCGATGCATTATCAACTTCGATGTTTTAATTTTGAACATCGATGTTTCAAAACATCGATGTTTTGCTGTCGATATCGTATCCCTAATCCCTATTACGAACCAGGGAACCACTTCCGAAATCTACAGCTGAGCTGGCGACATTCTTGCAGCAGAAATGGACGCAAATACCCAAAGTTGTGTATCAAAACCTTGTTGAAAGTTTGCTTTGAAGGGTTGCTAGTGTCACTGCAGCACGTGGAGACCACCCCTCTATTAAAGCATGTATTATAACCATTATACCATCACATCTTGCTGTCCATTGTTGTAGGGAAGTATACATACACATGGACAGTTTTACTGAAACAGAAGTGAGGAGGCAGATAGTTAATCAACGTCGCACTGCAGCAACCGAACGGGATATTTGAAACGGTACGAGATAACTACCGAAGGGAAAGATCCAAATACAACGCCTCGCCATTTTGATCCACAGTCAGATGACGAGAACAACGCTAGAGCCACACCCAAGTAAGAAGTACATGCAGGGAGACATCGAATATGACAGGAATCGAAACTTCGTACCTGCAACTCACAGGTTTCAAGCCCAGTGGACGTCACTAAATCAAGAAGGTCCATGCTTCAATGTAGGTTCACACAGTGTGGATTGGCCACAAGATGTGAGCCTAGGGTATTTTTTTGTTCATCAATGCCCATTTTGCTTAAAATTAAAGGTTCTTTATTTCTATAAATTAATGTAAAAATTTGTGTTTGTTGTTGTTTCTTATGCCTACACTGGCAGACCAGAGGAGTGCCAGGCCCGTCGAAGACGGCAAGAGGCGAGGGGGGTGCGCCTTCCATGTTATTGAGCCCCATTGGGAGGAAGTCCGACTTTGCTCGACATACATGACACATCCGTTTTACAGGAAGGTCCCTTTCATACATCCATTCACTCATACATATCGTAATTCAGATCCCCCAATCAGAGGCCGATAACCCCCTGATCAGGTACCAACAGAGGTATTGATTTGGTATGGGAACATGGGGGACATTGTGACCACGACCTATTTAACGTGCCCCAGTCACCATTAGTGAACACGACGGTCTTTGGCCAGGTCGAAGCGCCAATCTCGCAATCATCAGATTTGTAGGCTCCGCCGAGGACAGAACCCACAACCCTTCTGATGCGAGCCCGACGCTCTACTGACTGAGCTACCTCGACTCTACGTAATTATTGTAAATATTTGTCTATTGTAAATTATTGTAAATATTTGTATATTGTAAATTATTGTAAATATTTGTATATTGTAAATTATTGTAGATATTTGCATATTGTAAATATTTGTATATTGTAAATTATTGTAAACATTTGTATATTGTAAACATTTTTATCTTGTAAACATTTGTATATTGTAAATATTTTTGAATTGTAAATTATTATAAATGTTTGTATATTGTAAATATTTGTGAATTGTAAATTATTATAAATGTTTGTAGATTGTAAATATTTTTGAATTGTAAATTATTATAAATGTTTGTATATTGTAAATATTTGTGAATTGTAAATTATTATAAATGTTTGTAGATTGTAAATTATTATAAATGTTTGTAGATTGTAAATTATTATAAATGTTTGTATATTGTAAATATTTGCGTATTGTAAATTATTGTAAATATTTGTTTATTGTAAATATTTGTAAATTGTAAATATTTGTGTATTGTAAATATTTGTATATTGTAAATATTTGTATGTTATAAATTGTAAGTATTTGTATATTGTAAATTATTGTAAATATTTGTATATTGTAAATTTTTGTAAATATTTGTGTATTGTAAATATTTGTATATTGTAAATATTTGTATGTTATAAATTGTAAGTATTTCTATATTGTAAATTATTGTAAATATTTGTATATTGTAAATTATTGTAAATATTTGTGTATTGAAAATTATTGTAAATTTCAAACAACCGGTATAGTGGTTAAGGTGTTATCCTCTAGATTGGAAGGTTCCTGGTTCGAATCCGGGTCAGGGCATGGATGTTTTTAAGCGTTTGGTGTAGAGGCGGCTGGTGTACCTTAAATCTGTCGTGGCCGAAAGTCCTCACGTTGGGTTGGTGTGCAAATTTGAAGAGTGGGGTGCCAGTTCAGGTGTTGCCTCGTCATCTGACCTTGGTTCAATATTACGTGGTATTGTCCTCGGATATTTCCCTTAAGGGATTGATCCCGGACCGTCGTCAATAGCCCGTTGTGTTGTTCTAGTACGATGTTAATTACAACAACATTCCCAATTACCATGTAAATAATTAGTCCTCTATAAATCTGATGAGATAAGTAGATATCTAATTAACGTCACACTGGAGTACAACGCGGGGTTATTGGAAACTTTCAGGAATCAAACCCAAAGGGAAACAACACGAGGTAATTTTGAACCCGGTCAGATGACGAGGTCACACATGAGCTGGCAATCCACTCTGAAAACTTCCACACCACCTTCACCTTTCATAGCAGTATAGCCTATCTTCACTGTGATGTAAATCTTGATTGACTGACTCTACACTGTCTTTCCACGTCTTGCTATAATTGGTGACTGATAGCCGTAGATATGCGATCGCCAGATAACGCCTCGAATCGGTGCGCATTGCAATGAATAGCGGAATCGCTAATGCGATGTATACAACTTCGTACTACTGTCCGAAGTACTGTGCTAACAGACAATGCTATTATACAGCATCCCCATTCGTTGCTGCTTGCCCTCGCGATAAATCTGTCGGCCTGCACTCACATTTGGCTGATAAAGTCACGTATTCTCTACTAAACTTTTACCTATGCAAGCTTCTCTCTATATTCATTTTAGGCCCAAATGTATCGCGCCAGTTATTATCCCTCAAAATCAATGGTTCCTCAGATGTGCTCGCCATTGCACTCTTGTACCATTAATGAATGCCAACCTTTTAACCCTCTGCGAATTCGTCAGTCCAGTTCTAAAAGTAATCGATACAATCTACGAAAACAATTGTGCGGTCCTCACTCTAAAAATTTGGATTGCTGTATAATAGAAAATATATATATACGAATGTGGTTATCAGAGATTTAGAAAAATTACTAAATATTTTTAAACAGTTGCATATACATACATGTACTGATAGTTGCAACAGCTTCACATTTATTTAAGATGGAATGAAATTACTTATAACATGCCTAGAAATAGATTTTTTTAATACAGGTGCACCTTGTACACTTAAGTTTTTAAATTAGGTGCACAGGTTATATTTTAAGTATACATTAAAAAAAATGTAATGTTGCTGTATTAATGTGATGTAAAATGCTTTATTAGTTGGATATGTTTATAAGGGTTCGTATATATATATATATATATATATATATATAATGGGTAGATAGTAAATAAAAATATTTAAAAATCAAAATTCTCCCTTCTCCGGCTTACGGCAGTCGCTTCAACAGAGCCATCTGGAAAGTGTTTCGATCATCGGAAAGTTCTGGTGGCAGTGACACAAGTATACCTTCTACCTGTATAAACCCGTTACGGCCGAGCGATTTTGTTTTCGAATAGTGTGTGTGTTTAGGAATTTTAATTATGTTCCTTTAGAGCGAGAGAAGTCGATACAAATATTTTGTTCAAACATCAAAATAACATAAAACACGTCCCTCCCCCCTTTTTTAGCGTTAGCTACATTGCGTGCACTTAGCGAGAAAAAAATTAGGTGCACAATTTATTTTCATGTATACAGTGCACCTGTGCACCCAGGTATTTCGAGCCCTGGCTTATAATGTAATGTGCTTGGAAGCACTGGTAGGATTAATGTAAATGTACAAGGTCTGTCCCAAAAGTAATGAGAAAAAACTTACGTTAAGTAAATAATCGTTCTTACAAGGAAAAACACTTAATAATCTTCGAAGTATGCACTGAGCAGCAATACAACGAGTCCAGTGTTGCTGCCAGTCGTTGTACAATTGTTCGAACTCATTTTGTGAGATGCCGCCAAGCCTTGTGGTTACGGCTCTTTGGACATCTTGGAGTGTGTCAAAATGGCGTCGATTCTTCTTTTCTAAATGGCGTCCATCTTAATCCGTGAAAACAAAAAAAGTCACATGGGCCAGGTCGGGACTGTATGGTGGATGAGGAAGCACAAATATGTGTTCTTGGGTTATGTATTCAGTCACAACCAACGCCGTGTGGGGCCTTGCGTTGTCATAGTGGACGATCCAGCTGCCAGCGATCTCTGGGCGGACGCGGTTTACCCTTTTCTTCAAGCACTTGAGCACTTCCAAGTAAAAGTGTGAATTCAAAAGTGTGCATAGGTGGTACGAATTCTCTATGGACCACTTCTTTAGAGTCGAAAATGATTTGCTCATCAGAGCCGTCTTTGGTCGAGGTGAGTTTGGAGTGTGCCACTCCAAGCTTTGCCGTTTAGTCGCTGGCACGTATTCGAACACACAACTTTCGTCACCGGTAATCACTCTTGTTAGGAAATTTGGTCACTGGATACACGATCCAACATTTCCTACGAAATCGTCACACGAATTTCTTTGTGTTCGGAAAACAACCTTTTAGGCACTAATTTCGCTCAAATTTTACGAATTTGCAATTCGTCAGTAACGATGAGGTGGACATCTGTTTTTGTCAACCCTGTCATTTTCGCAATTGAACGTAAACGTATTTGGCGGTCGTGGTTCAGAACATTCCTCACTCGTAGGATGTTTTCATCCTTTTTCGTAGTCGACGGTCGTCCTTCACGCAGATCGTCTTCAACGATTTGTCGGCCATTCCTTCACGCAGTGTTCCACTTCTAGACTTGCGATTGGGACAAAACTTCATCTTTATAACCCTATTTAAAATTTGCAAGGTTTGATTACCACTTTTACCGAGTTTAACGCAAAACTTTATTGCATAGCGCGTTGTTCAATAGATCGCTGCATCTTAAGCGTAACGAGCCACGCTCACATAGAGATGTGCGATCCACTCAGGAGCTGAGCGAGCGCTGATTCGTTAAAAAAGAGGTGTAGCTCTTTTTTAACCAATCAGCGCTTCAGCTCTCGAAAAGCCATTTCCGCATGCGATCACCAGCTCAGTGATTCTTTTGGGAGCTAGCTCTTTTCGAGACCTCTTTCGAAGAATCATTTCCGCATTCGATCTTTTGCGCTCATTAGCTCACTGACTCTTTTGGGAGCTATCTCTTTTCGAGACCTAGCTCTTATCGAGAACTAGCTCTTATCGAGAACTAGTTCTCAAAGAGTCAATTTCACATTCGCTCTTTTGCGCTCCCTGCTTTTGTTACTTATTTGAAGTTTTAAATTTTTAAATATCTATGTATTATCAAATCATAAATGTTATTTTTTTAAATTTTAATTCAATTTTAGGTTGAAAGGGCGTTTTAACGGCTCAAGTCATATCACGCCTTTTAGCACTAATTAAAACTAGTCTTAAGATTGTTATTAAAACATATTCTAACAATTATTATATTATTCACTTAACATTAATATAATAATAATAAAAATAATAAAAAAACTCGATATCTCGGGTGTGATATCATTTTAATAAAGCTACACAAAATTAAATTAAACGTAACTTGTTTTTATTGCGTTGCTTTCACAAAACAAGTCATTTTGAAAATATTTTATTAAAAGACAGGGAAGGGACTTGAATTTAGAAAATATTTGGGACAACGAATATTTGAGGGTATTGTATACCTATATCTTAAAATAAATAGTTAAAAATCTTAAGTATTTATAAATTATTAATATTTTTATTTGTTGATTTCAAAACATCATTTAAATTATCAGGAAGTCTCATTTGGTCCTTAAGTGGTTTTAGCCCAGGACATTCTAGAAGGAGATGTTTTACGGAAAAAGGGTATCGTTACATTTGAAAATTGACAACGAGGACAGAATTAAAGGTTCCCCAAACAAAAATTTCCCATAAATATATCCACTTTCTCCAGAGCTCTTGAACTTTTTCTAAATATTTTCCCCTGTTTTTTAGTATGTATGTATGTATGTATATATATAAATAAAGGTCATACTAGAGAAACACAACGGGCTATTGACGTCGGTCAGGGATCAATCCCCTAAGGAAAAGATCCGAGGAAAACACCTCGTAATTTTGAACCATGGTCAGATGACCAGACAATAACTGAACTGGAACCCTCTCTCCAAACTTCCACACCAACCCAACGTGAGGACTTTCGGCCACGATAGATTTAAGGTGCACCAACCGCCCCTATACCAAACGATCACCAACATCTATTCCCCGGACGACCGGGATGTGAACCAGCAACCTTCCGATTTATATATATATTTCGGAATATATATTTATATATATATATATATATATATATATATATATATATATATATATATATATATATATATATATATATATATATATATATATATATATATATATATAAATCGGTTATAATAATTTTTCGGTTATAATCGGTTATATAATAATATAATAATTTTTTCTCCTTCTTTAATGGTCTAGGAGATTGAAAAAAGATTTTTGACCTCAGTTAAAAGATTTATCATCTGGTTGGGAAATCAATCGCACAAAATCAAAGCGGAAACGAAAAAAAAATTTTCTACGGGTTCTGCGGATGAATAAAACTTGGCATGATTCCAAACCCTGATTGCAAGGTCGCATGAGCATAAAACGTTCTCCGCGTTTGAAAAACTGATGGAGAATAAAACTATGAAATTCATTTTAAAATCTTGTCGATTGAATTTTAAAATTCGCCGTGATCCAAAAATTACATATAATTCGAATAATAAATTACGTATAATTCGGACTTCCTGTGTGCCCAATCTCATTGTTGTAAGTACCATAGAATCGTCGGGTTTTTTACGACCCCAAACAAACGAACAAACACTTTCTTTTATAATAGTAGAGACATCTCGATATATTATATACATTATTATATATCTCAAAAGGAGCGGTGAATCATGAAAAAGAGCTAGCTCTTTTTAGTGAGCGAGCAGTCCCGATCCGATCCCTGAAAAGAATAATTTTCCCCATCCCTACGCTCACAACGACTCACTGTTAGGCCACTGGTTATGCGCTGTGAATTAAGAGCAGCTGCGTAACCGTTGGAATAAGTCACTGATATTCCAATCCACATTTCTGAGCCACCGGGTTTCCTTGTCGATGTGCCAGAAATGGGCATAAAAATATTTCTCATAACTCTTTGGACAGACCTTGTACATTAGTTCTAGATAATATTCAAATGGAATGTTTTAAATCTAATCAAAATTTGTTATTTTCAGCAATTTAGGGAGATAAGTAAGAACTTGGCGCTTTATAAATTAAAAGTATATGTTTCACTTATAATTGATTTAAGTAATAATTGATTTTTTGAACTTCTTATTAATTTATTTAAATTGTTTAAATATTACTCTTTGTTGATTTTATTGCTTAAATATAATTTTTTTTCTTGTTTAAATATGATTGTTTATTTATTTTATATTTTATGTACACTTATTTATTTATTCATTTTATCGTTTAAACAACTAAACGTATTTCAGTAACGAAATACGTCACGGAATTTAGAGACAAACGGTCTCAGAAGTAACTGAGCTTAAAGCCTCAACATATTCGATGCGTATATGGTTTCGCAGACAAAATTCCAAGAATCGAAGTTCCAAGAATGATGTATTTGACTGTCTACATTTATCTAGATTAAATTATCAAAACAGAATTAGATGCATCATAAGGCAGAATCGAATCCTTTTCCATTTCCTCGTGGACGAGATCGATCCGCTGAGAATGATTATTTTAGAATGCATTTGTTTGCAGAAGCATTTTTTACATACATAATTTCCTTGGTTAACAACGTTCTCAAATAACTATGTACTTTATTAACGACGAGTGGCTGTAAGAAAAAACTCTATCGGTTAACGACATAGGCTTGGTTAAGGACTCTTGATTTTGTAAACCTCTGTCCGATCTAAAAAAACCCGGAATTTTCCGATCGTACTCAGCCATGCGTGCGAAGACATTATCGAATAGAGAACAGCCACGTGGCGTTGCTGTAAATTGTCGTACATCTCTGATCCATCATAGCCAGCCATTTCCGTTTATTGTTAAAAGAGGGAGTATCAATAAGTAACATAATGTAAAAAATAATAATAATAAAAGCAATTAATGGCAATATGAAACAGAAATGATAGTATTACCCATTTATTTCTTTTCCACATAATTTCCATGCATGTTAAGGCATTTTTTCCCAACTATGGATCAGTTTGAAAATCCTGGTCTCATATAACTCCGTCGGCTGCGAAAAGAGACACCTTCGCACTGCCCGTTTGAGTGCAGTCGTCAGAGTAAAACTTCTTACAGTCAAGGAACTTCTTTATGGGTCCAAAGCGCAGTGCGACAAATCAACACATTCGACTGCCGCACGAGATCCGCATGTGTCTCGCCTAGTTCGTGCAAAAGTGCAGATTTTTGGTTGGGAAGTTTTGGATCACTGTCCATACAGCCTGGACCTGGCACCCTCCGATTTCCATCTGTTTGGACCCATAAAGAAGTTCTTTGACGATAAGAAGTTTGACTCTGACGACGACACTCAAACGGGCAGAGCAGAGTTCTATGAGGCCGGGATTTTCAAACTGATCCATCGTTGGGAAAAATGCCTCAACATGCATGGAAATTATGTGGAAAAGTAATAAATGGGTAATACTATCATTTCTGTTTCTTATTGCCATTAATTGCTTTTATTATTATTATTTTTTACATTATGTTACTTATTGATACTCCCTCTTTTAACAATAAACGGAAATGGCTGGCTATGATGGATCAGAGATGTACGACAATTTACAGCAACGCCACGTGGCTGTTCTCTATTCGATAATGTCTTCGCACGCATGGCTGAGTACGATCGGAAAATTCCGGGTTATTGATTACTTATTACTTATTGATACTCCCTCGTACAGTGGTGCCTTAGTTAACAACTTCCTCAGATAATAAACCTGGTTAACGACGAGTGGCTGAAGAAAAAAAAATCTCTCGGTTAACGACACAAGCTATGGTTAAGGACTCTTAATTATGTAAGCCTCTATCAGATCTAAGAAACCTTGAATTTTCCGATCGAACTCAGCCCTGCGCGACAGGTGACATTGTCGAATAGAAAATAGCTACGTGGCATAACTGTAAAAGCTTAGATAAGTTTGAACCATTCAGCTGTTTACGTTCCTCATTTATTGTTTGTGTGCTTTATTTTAAAATGTGTGGTTGTAAATGCGTTTTATGATGAAAATGAGTATTTAAGCATTTTTTTTATGTGTTGGTTCATGTAGATAATAAATCGGGTTTGGCAAGAAGTGACAATGTAATGTCTCAAAGCAGCATGGAAGAAACTGTGTCTTTCCTTTGGTAATGAAGAAACTTCAGATGATGGACACAAATTGGTAAAGGATACTGTAGCAACTGCTCATGATCTTAGCGTAGAAGTGGAGAAAGATGATGTTTAAGAATTATTGGGGATGCATGACCGAGAACTGACTACTGACGAGCTAAAAGAATGTTTCAGCAATGTGAAGAAAAGGAAATGGAAATTTCATCTGAAAACGAGAATGGTGGGAAAAAACAAATTACATCTGCTGAAATCAAAAATGGTTGGCAAAAAGGGAGTACGTTCAAATTTGTGTTATGAAATGGAATCTAAACAAGTATGAGGTTATCAGAACTACAAATTTGTTTAATGAAAAACGTCTATGCAGTTTTTAAGAAACATTTTTAAAGAGTAGGCAGAAGAAGACAATCATAGACATGTTTTTTAAAAGTACATTTGTCAAAATAATCAGAAGTGAGCCCAAATGTCCTTCTACTGAAGATTTATATTTAAAACTACTTTCATGAACAAATAATTTTAATAATTGTTACGCCTTGTAATACCGAAATAAGAGTGCAACTCCAAGTCCAGCAAGACATTAAATGGGGAGGAGCCGGAACAAATTAATTTATTTTCAATTAAATCTTATGTTGAAATCGCGGCATGGAAAACGACGATTTGGAAAATGACGATATACTTGGAACGGATAACCGTTGTTAAACAAGGTACCACTGTATATGTATCATGGACGAGTTGCCCTGTCCTTTGGTTTTAATGGTTTGGAGAAGAGAGTTCTCATTTTTTAAACAATTTCAGTTGAGGTTTAACAATCTACAGACGAAATTATATACAGTGTAAATGAAAACAATTAGTTAATTGCCAGTTCCTGCAAATTACATCTTTCCCGTTCTCTTGTTCTACTCCATCTGCATAAGTGTTTTGACCTCGAGCGCTGGCTGAATCTGGATTGGTTACTCTTTTCCAATGGTCTGACCAGCTGATTTCAATTACGTTGTTGCTAAGGTTTCGATTCAAGAGATGATGCAATGATCGCTCTGATTGAGTCCACTTGGATGATGCAACAGTTTTCCTGATTCCGTACGCCTGATGTGACATCTTTTTAACAAAATTAATTATACTTACACTGGCGCACAAAACATATAAAATTATTATTTCGAAAGGTTACACCATCAAAATTGAGTCAAACAGCCCTTGCTAATTTGCATAACTAAGAAAATTCAATGTAAAAGTGATACATATTCAAATTTTTTAATAATGGCGTCAGAGGCTCTAACATAGGAATGGGTTATGTTACAACAGAAACTCAGCCGCAACCTCATTCTCTGTATGCAAACGTGGTGAAAAAATCTGCATCAATGCTCGAGGTGATCATGCAGCCTACTAAGGACCTACCTCCTCTCTTTATTTGAGTTTTCACAGTCATCCCTCTGTCTCATGGCACCCAGTGCAATGTCTACCACTTCAACGGAAAAAAACTTTTTACTATTATCTGATGTTCTTGTTAATGTTTTGAGTTTATCCATCGTTTCAGTATCACTTTCCCACATAAGATAACTTTTTTGCTAAATATAGCTAAAAACCTTACTGTTCCTCTTGTTTAGCATGCCAATAAATACACAAATTCTACCCAAACTTACTGTTGAGATCATTATTTAAAATTAAATAATTCGAAAATATAAATTAAAAAGTCATTACTAATAAACAAATTAGATTGCCAACTTAATATGTGAATTTAGATTGCAATATTTTTTACATTAATGTGGTAATGAATGATTACATGGTTCATTAATGAGGTGAGTATAAAGAAATAAACAAACCGTTATTAGGTGGTTAATTAGATTTTTCCTTTTCTCTTTTAATTCACTTATTTTTATGGTTTAGGATAATCTAAGATAACATTTTTTTAGAATATACTGCTCAAAACAGTGAAATTATACAGGTTAATTTCATAAATTTGTAGAGTTATTATTTTTGAAATTTTTGAACTATGAATCTTTTATTTTATACAAGGTGATTCTACGGTCATGGGACAAACTTGGAGGGGTGGTACAGCTTACTAAAACATACATTTTTGGTATCGGAATATAGAGTCGGAAGTGACGCGTGGAGGCACTAACACAAAAAATGAGACATGAACAGAAAAACATTGTTGATTTACAACATCCTTGCAAAGTGCTTCTTTGCAGCAATGTTTACAATAAATGCTCAAAATTGCGACTACCAACAGGAATACATGCTTGGTAGCGTCGAAGGAGTGATTGGCGAACAGTTCCAAAGATGCCAGGCATTTCGCGCATGCTTGCAGCAGCAATGGAGAGTTGAGCAACAAGATCCTCAATTGAGTCAATTGGGGGTCCCGTAAACGATGGTATTCAGATGCCCACCTAAGAAGTAATCGATGCTCGATACATCTGGCGATCGAGGTGGGCATCGGACTGGTCCACCACGCCCAATCCATCGCCCCACAAAACTGGCATCCAGGTAATTGCAGACAACCACGTTGAAATGGACTGGCGCACCATCATGCTGCAACCACATATGATTATGAACGACAGTCCGCACATCTTGCGGGAATTCTGGTAAAACCTCTTCCAGAAAAATACGGTAATGTGAGTCGCGTTTGTAGGAGACATGGGCCTCTAAAATGAAATCGTTCACAACATCCACCCAAACATTCACAGAGAAGCGTTTTTGGAATGCTTGTGGACATGTAGAATGAGGATTTTTGTTGTCCACACATGATAATTGTGCACATGGAAAACAAGTTCCTGTGTAAACGTCACCTCATCTGTGAATAGCACAGAAGCTGGGTAATCCGGCTGAAACGCACACTGCTGTAATAACCATTGGTAGAATTATACTCGCAGCGCGTAATTCACTTGCCTGCAACGCTTGGACTCTCTGAATATGGAATGTGTGTAAACGACTCCTTTAAGACTCTCCAAACGGTGGGTTGACTCACATATACACGACGTGCAATAGCTCTTGTACTTGTGTGGGGTGTTTCATCCACAATGTTTAAGATGGTTTCTTCCATGTTTGGATGTCGTTCAGTTCTTGATCCAGATCCTCCGTCAGAGCTGGCGATGAATGAACCATTTTCACAAAGGTGCCGATGCAACTGCTTAAACGTTTTGTGGTTTGGCATACGCCTGTTCGGAAAATGTTACTCATACAGACGTAGAGTTGCTCTGCCGTTCCCATTAGCAGCACCATACATCATTTGCATATCCGCCTTTTCACGGCCGACAGTACAGTTGCAAATGACGTTTTCCAGCAGATTCATCAGATCACGAATGGACAGGCATACTACTGCTCTCTACCCACAGCATTGGCAGCCAATCATAGCTTCCGAGATTGTAATACTGTTGGTGGTCGCAATTTTGAGCATTGTAAAAATTGCTGCAAAGAAGTACTTTGAAGGATGTTGTAAATAAACAATGTTTTTCTGTTCATGTATCCTTTTTTGTGTCCGTGCCTCCAACGCGTCACTTCCAACCCTACATTCCTATACAAAAAATTTATGTTTTAGCATGCTGTACCACACTTACAAGTTTGTCCCATGATCGTAGAATCACCCTTTATTTTTAGTTTCTATCTTTCTGTTCGTTAAGGTTCTGTGTTTAAATCAATAACTTTTGTGTACCCGGATCAAAAAAGTTTTTGCAACACAAATATGTTTAATTATTTGGAAAACTAGTGCAAATGGAAATTGTTACACATAGTAAATGTATTTATAGGATTAATCATAAATTAATTGCATAGCAAATGCTTGCTTTGCTTCTTAGAATGTTTACTCTATATAATTTTTAAGATTGCAAGAATTTATCTATCACTATCGATTAGGGTACCATACGTTTTATCAATCGTAACCCTATAAAAGTATAGAAATTTTTGAAGAACTTTATCACACAAATATATTTTTCAAAAAGTTATTTTTTGGGAGAGTGTGATGGCATCTGAGGTGTTGTCCTCACTATTATGGTTCAAAATTCGTGTTCCAAAAGCCGTGATCCCGTAATGGCCCGCTACGTTACTCCAGTTTAATTCAACTACCTACCTACTTGAAAATTTTTTCTTAGAGGTATTGTTTATTTTCTTAAAATTACTTTTTATTTTCTTAAAAGTATTTTTTTTTATTTTCTTAAATTTACTTTTTATTTTCTTTAAATTATTTTTTATTTTCTTAAATTTATTTTTTATTTTCTTAAAATTAATTTTTATTTTCTTTAAATTATTATTTTTGCTCTAGGAAACACAATTATAAGAGTCAATTACAAAAAATAACCAAAATCTTCTCATTTTTGTTTTATTTTTTAAGAAAGTATGCCCACAGTCAAAATAAAATTTTCATAAATATGTATACAAACGACATTTTCCCGTCAAACTTCGTGTAATTATCGCCATAATCATCGCCTTGACCCCGGGCGATGACTCGCCAAACTTTGTGAGCGGCTCATGTAAGAGTGACCTTTTGGGGCTAAAAATAGCGTCAGTTGCGTTTTAGACATCCGCTCAATCTGATAGACGGAGGCAATCCTTTGTGTTGTTCCAATGTGACGTTAATTAAAAAATAAGAAATAACGATAGACTGAGGCGTAACGCTTCAGTATTCAATTAGCGAATAGAACCATCCTTTACGCACTTTAGTCCACGGAATTATTTATTAGCCCGTAGGGATATGCATAATTGTCGTTCAGTTATTCGTAAATATGTAAATTTTTGTATATTATTAAAAAGACGAGCGTACTAGTACGAGTCGTGTGTCGCGCCACGATCATCGATCTAATGAAACAAACATCGATCATAAAATGAAATAGACGGAGCATGTACCAGCAGCTTCATGTTAATTTTTCCATTTGGTCGGTTTGAAGTTTGTGGGTAAAAGCATTAATCCTAAATTATTGATTGGTTAAAGTGACTATCCACACCTTGACCAGAAACAGAGTCTAGATTCAACAGTGTGATGTCTGACCTCCCACGAGAGAAGAATGGACGGGCCTTCCAAAGGAGCACGTGTGTCAAGTCAGAAAGGCATTAAGTCTCGTAGAGTCGCCATCCTACCTTTTACACCTGTCTGTCACACTCATCACTTTCTAACGGTTCCCAGATCAAAAGAGGGTACTCACACGTATGGAGTCGATAGCTCTACGAGTGTTGCAGGTGTCATTGGAAAACACCCGATTATCATTACAAGCGAGAAGTGGCTCCTCCGGGGAAGAACAAAAAGGGAAGACGAGGGTTAGAAGCCACTGGGAAAGGTGATGGGAAAAAAGCTCTCGTTGAGACAGCTATATGGTGAGGTGAAGCACCGGAAAAAAATTAACTGTGAAATGAAACTATTGTTTCTGCATATACATCCGTTCATCGATTGTGGAGTGTATATAATTCTGTAAATATTTTTCCAATTGTTATTAAAAACCTTTTCTTTCTATTATAAAAATTTTTTTGCAATCTTTCTCAGGTTTATTCGTTTTGTGATTGGTAATAGCGAGTCTTGCGGTTCAAGGGCTAATGAATCTGGAGCACGCCCAGACGATAAACACAGTTATATTTTTTAATTAATATATATACATAAGAATGAAGTGTTTGTTTGTACATTCAATATTTTCGACCCATTTCCAGTTTTCTATCCGTTTTGGACCCTTCTAATGCCAAATCCTCCTCTTTCGCGTTTGGTGTCTGTCTGTCTGTATGTATGTATGTGCCCTATACACGTCCACACGGTTTAATATATTTTCATGGAAATTTGCATACAGTGAGTACTTATCTTCATTTAGTGAGTGGAATTCGTTGCGAAAGTCTGTCTGTCCGTCTTTCTGTTCTATGTTCGATTTTGTGTTTGTGTGTTTGTGTAGCCATCACATGAATTTTATTCTAGATATTTGATTGCTATGTGTTTTGTTTTATACATTATCTATTAGTTTAGTGAATACAATCTTAAACATTTCTTTATTGTTATATTTAGATTAGTTTCATGCTGAAACACCTGAGTAAGTTTACTTAAGGGGTCCGCCTACCTTAAAATAGCGAATTTCGACGAAAATTCTAATTTTTTTTATTACGTACTATTATTGCCTGCATTTTAACGTTTTCAAAACTGTTTCATTTTTAATTATACGACATTTAGAACCAAAGATATCGTTATTTAAACGCAAAGTGATAGCAGTCGAATAAAACCGGAAGTGTCAATTCGAAACCGGACGTTAAAGGAAAAATCGAGTTTCATTCTTCTGTATTATATCACAATATATATCACAATGGCAGAAATTACCCGAGCTACTTTTAACCGTTTATAAGGATACCTATGTAATTACCCTGTATATTACTTTGTAAAAATATAATTTCTTTCGTAGCAAAAACTTTAAATGCATTTTCCCCCAAATGATAATTTTACAAAATAGTTACCACCGTTTTTTCAATAAGTTCCACAATTTTTAATATTTTTACTAGAAATTTTGTACATGCATTTTAAATACTATTAACTATGATATCAACTAAAATTTTTAAATAATATAGTATATTCTTTGATTTATAGCTGCTTTTGTGAATAATCTGCTACGAATTTTGAAATTTTTCATGAATATGTGCGTTACATGGCATATCTTCTTATGTTTACAAAATATTTCTTAGATTTTAGTCCATTTTGAAGATTGCGGTTACATTTATATTGTAAACAAAGGAAATTGATTTTAAGATATTATTATTTTTTCTACAGCTCTATATAACCGTTTCCATAAAATTTTATTAAAATTTACTTTGAATAACCAATTTTTTCAAATGGCAACAAAGAATAATTTTTTTTGGTACCATTTCTTTGTTTTACATCTGTTTTAACTATATAAAAACATAAAAAGCAAAAAGCTAAAACAATTTTTTTTTAAAGTTGTCGACGGTAGGCGGATCCCTTAAATCAACCGTAATTTGATAGTTTTGTAAAATTGGAATGAATATTGATTATTACGATTACTTTGATTTGCTTTACCAGTACTGCTGAAAAACCAATTATTTTTCAAAAAAAAATTTGTATGTTGGAATATCAGCTCTGATGCGTCATTTAATTCGAGTCTTATATTTGTTCTTTGTGCAATGTAAACTATTTCCGAATATTTGGGACAGACGATATTTTTCAACGAACGGGAATAAAATGGAAACTCGTGTTTATTTCGCTCTGAATTAATTTCGCATTTCTAAATTCTGTGCACTTTTTAGTTGTAAGTTGCGGCAACTGCAAGATCAAGAGATAAAAAGGAATCACAAATTAATATCTTTTGAACAACTTTTTCCCGACATCTTTTATTCAGTTTTATTTCGCTGTTTTCTGTTTTAAATTTTTATTATTTTAATAAATTGTGTTTCGTTTTCCTCACACACAACACAATCACAAAATATTCGACTTGAAGTGGCATTTAAGTCAGAATAAAAAAAATTGTAAGTGCAATTATACCATTATTGAAAGAATAATGGCGTTATTGAAAGAATAATAATGTTTAAAAAATCCGAACTATAACTTTTCAACCATTAACAAATTCTGTCACAATGACAGGAGAAGATAGCGAAATTCTACAATGTCGCATGCCGGATGCAATAGTGCCACAAGTAAAAAATATTGTTTTGTTGACTATGAGTGCAAGAGGCCTCGCCGTAAATCGTCGTTTTTATTAATTGAGCCGAACATGAAAATAACTAAAGGAAGGGAATTGCAAATTTCCCTTAAAATCGTATTTTGCAGAATTAACCTTATTGTAAACTTTCGTCATTTTGTAGCTTTGTCATACAGAAAGGGCGCGATGTATGTGAAATGTATTATGTACATGAATGAATATGCACGTGTAGGATTTGTATCCTACGTAAGTGGTAGAAATTATAAAGATGGCGAAAGGTGTTAAAATATTATTTTACTCTACAAAAAACGTAAGTCATATATTTTCATCATCTCTTCAATCTAGAGTAAACCGATTCAAACCGAGTAAGGTTGGGTACTTTGCTAGTTCATTCATAAAATTTGAGAGCACGCGCTCAGTTTGCAATGTTTTCAGAAGTACCGGTAAATTGGGTCGCCGTTTCCATAGCAACAGTCGAATATGAAAATATTAAGAAGTACTATTACAACAAACAACACGGAGAAGCTAAAACATTTTAAATTATGATGAGATTTCCTCTGAATTTTAACAGTATGTTGTGCTAAAATATTTCCTTTTTTATGCGGAAATGAGATGTTTTGTTCTTTACATTTTTTTCCGTGTATGAGCCGTAAATTTTTGGAACGTTTTCTAAAACTGAAGTTCTGGGGTCGGCTTATATACAAATCCGCTTACCTCGCACAAAAAAGTAGGCAATTCTCCGTAACTCGGGCGCATGCGATAAATATCTCAATGGGAAGTAAAGGGAACCTTCAATTAATGTCGTACTAGAGGTCCGGGATCAATCCAGCAGCGATCCATATGGGGATGGATTGTGAAGCAATACCATCCCCTTCATTGTTGAAAAGTACAGTTCGCAAAGCGAAATAAATATGATTGTGTAGCAATCATCGGGGATTGACGAGCGACAGCGAGCAGGGGAGCCCCCTAGTAAGTGAAATAAATAGATTATATAAAGATATCCAACTTAGTCCAACTCCATTGTATTGCTGTGGCGCCCAAAACGTCTCAATAGTTAATCGGCTAATTCGACTAGTGAGTCCACGCGATTTACCCTTCAGAGATCTTGCGACAGTGACTCCGCCCACATGGTTCGTCTATGTCATTAGAAGGTCGATGGAAACAGACGGATCAAGTGAGTGGAGTCGTTGTCGTAAAATCTCAGAAGGGCAATTCGTGGGCTTGCGAATTGATTCAGGCGGATCGAAGCGCGGACTCTAGTGTTTTTAATCTCAATAGACAATCACTTCAACCAATCAACAATTTATCCTACACTAGGATCCCCTGACTTTCCTCACAAACAGGTGACAGAACTTCAAACCGAACGATCGGAAGTAACAGCATGAAGCTGCACATATATACTCCGTTTGTTTCATTAGAAGGTCGGTGGTCATGATTGAATGATCGCATTTGAAAATGGCGAGTATTAAATTTAAAAATTGTTAAATCACTGTTAATAAATTTGAATTCCGATAAAGCTTCTAAATGAACCATTCATCTACAGTGCACTATGGAAATTTGGAGGGCATTTAGGTCCTTACATAGAAAAACGGAGGATAATTGAGTATCGAATAACGATAATTTCAAACGATCAAAATAATAAAATAAGTATAAAAAATAAAACATAAAATGAATAAAATAAGAATAAAGAATAAAACATAAAATGAATAACATAAGAATAAAGAATAAAACATAAATAAGAATTAGGAGTAAAGAATAAAAAAAATCCCACTAAAAAATTGCTTTCGTTTTTCTTTTGTGCCCAGTGCACATAATTAAACTGCCGATTATTAGTTTTCAATGAGAAATGTTTCGTTGTCAAATGTGTTCAAGGAACACACTTGACTTCAAGAGTTGATTTTGTTTATAAGACGGCTTTGGTGGTAAGTAAACTCAAATTTGAGACCACTATGAAGATTTTACCACTGTAATATTCTTTATAGTTTTGTATTTCTGCCGCATTGAATATACAGTCTAATTCGTTTAATTTTGATGTTTTAACCTTTAAAAATCATGGTTTTCCTCAAGTTTACACGCTAGTGTTAGACACATTCCGTGAAATAAGTTACAAAAAATTGCATTTTCAATTCTCTTAAATTCGTGACTTTTTTTGTTCCATAAAAGAAATATCGAGTGACTAAAGTTTGCTGAGTACATCAAAGTCGGTATTTGGTATTTTAAAACTAACGTCACACTGTAGCAACACAGCGGGATATTGGAGACGGTCTGTGATCAACCCTCTAAGGGAAAGATCCGAGGACAACATGAGTTTGAACCACGGTCAGATGACGAGTATCAAAGTCGGAATCAATATTCAAATGACACAATGTCATTTGAATATTTCTGATTAAACATTCGTTGTTCTGTAAGCTTAAAATTTAATGTCTCCTACATACAAATATCTTGTAAAAAAGTAATTTAGATGCATTATCATAATATTCAGTCGATTTAAGTCATCCGGTAAACGACCCTGATAAACAAATATCAGGAAGCAGTGCAATTTAGTGGAAGGGTAACTTTAAAACTTTACCCGACAGCTTTATCCGGGGGGTTGTCAAGAGGAACATTAAAGTTGGATTTATTACCAGGATGTAGGTTACAAGGTCCCCAGATAGATTGTTCGGAAGGATGTAACTAATAGCAGAGACGTAAAACAACGAATGAGTTATGGGGGTTGGCCACGGGGGTACCATACAACAGGAGCTCAGAAATCGTATTTCTACTCAACTGGAAAATATGAAGATAATTTCAGTTTTTAGGGGAGTGTTGAGGGGAACTCGAGAAAAGAGGAAGTTAAGGTTGGTTTAGTTTTATTTGTAGGTAGGGTTATGGAGCAAGAGCCAAATTTGCCCAAACTGAGCCAGATATGATATACAAAGTTATGGAATGGTCATATACAAAAAAGGAAAGTTTTACTGTCACAGGAAAGAGAAATACATCCAGGGTAAGAAAAAAGAATCGAAACTATTCCACCTACAACTAAAAGGATGTATGGTAGTTGAATTAACGTCGCACTGGAGCAATAGAATGGTCTATCGGCAACGGTCCGGGATCAATTTTGAAAGGAAAGATCCGAGGATATAGCTTCGTAGATTTAAAACATGGCCGAATGACGAGGTCAACACCCGGGCTGGCACATTATCCTCTATACTTCCACACCAAGTCAACGTGAGGATATTTGAGGCCACTACAGATTTACCGTCCACCGGTCCAATGTGCACGACGGCAGATAGATTATTAACTAGCGTTGCTATCTTTGGCGTTTGTCCGGGGTCAATCTCTAAGGGAAATATCAAAAGACAATCGTGATTGTCCACTCTCCAAACTTTCACACCACTCCGATGTGAGGACATTTGCGGACACGAGGGATTGAACGTGCTCCAGATCCAATGTGAACGACCGTTTTTGGCTGGACCGAGTATATATCTCGAAATACTCTTACAATTTTTAACTCTTTCCTATCGACAACCTCGTTTGTGCGCATATATAACCGTTGTGGATTAACGTCATGTCTCAAAAATCGGTTATTTTTAGTTATGCCTGTGTTCAGAATGCCCTGAAAGAGTAGTTTATCCCTGCAAGAGATCGTCATATATCACCCCTCAATATGAAGCCGCTAAAGAGCAGAAGTAATATTCATTTTAATACATTTCAATCTACTTTTAAACTTTGAAATCAATCTCCTGAAAAATCACGTTTTTTGAGAAAAGACGTTGTTGAAAGGAGTAAGTGTTATCTGTAAAATTATGATTTCCGTGAGTTCGAATTTTATACTGTGCAAATTTTATACTGGGTGTTTGAATGGTCAGATATAATTTTAAAAGAAATAGAACATAATGTTCTATGTTGGATACAGGTTTGATTTTATGTCAATTTATTAGACATATTGAAAGAACAAAAACTTGAAAGATAATTAATATCCTAAATATTTTTTACCTAGACGTATAGATAAGTTGTGAAGAACACCGTATTTTCGCTCAACTGTGTTCCTAGTCAGCACATGTGATTTATTGTACCTGTTACACAGAAAATTTAAGTAGATAATTACCTGGAAATATATGTCACTAATTTGTACTTTGAGACAATTCGACTTACTTTTGATGGAAACTTGTTAATTCTAAAAATTATTCCTCAGGTTAAAATTTTCATAATTTAAAAGTTGGTAATTTTTTTAAATTACTTTTTTTTATTAAGAAAACTTTAATTTTTTTTCTTGGTCAGAGTAAGTATAAATTTCACATTACCCACCCCTTCAAGACGGCCGGGTGGTAAAGTAACAAATATGTACAGCAATTTTAGGTAATTTGGAGTATCCTTTTAATTTTGCTGTAATGACAAAACTGAATGCCACAAACAAGCTAATTTAAACTGTTTTTTTTTAAATTAATAACCTCTAAAAAGCTCTTTTTATGACCCACAAATTTTACAAATACAAATTACAAACAAACATTTGAAACTTGCCGAAAAAGTTTTGCCAGAGTTGTGTGTAAAGTCTCTTTTAGATATCAACGCCAAATCAATTAGAACAAATTGATAATTCAACAAACGCCTTTCTCTTTAGGATTCTATCTGCCGAATCATTGAATTTTTCTATCTGCCGAATCATGAAATTTTCTTCAGTTCATCCATCATCAGAGCTTGAACTTAATCTCAAATATCCAAAACTGTTTGTAAACATACGAAAAATCGCTTACTGCGCATGCGCGGTTAAATCTAATCCATCTCTGAACCAGGTCAAAGTTTCGTAACTCGACTGGCGGTTAGTGGACTGAACCTACGATTCGGTTTACAATGAAATGAACTTTTAACTCTGACCTCAGAAAAAACAGTTTTCCTCCTTTGACTGCCAGTTAACTCCTGGTCCAGTTGACGATGAATACGGCCGTTAGACTGCCGTTTGTCCATGAAACAAATATGTATCCTCTGATTGGTAACACTCGCTCAAATACATTCTAGTTGGAGTATAGATAAAATTTCCTTTCTAACGTGTAGTACCTATAAAAATGTGACATCGAAAGGATTGAAACAAAGCAATCGTAACATTTCGATTTCTAAGAGACAGTTTAAAGCGTACGAATAAAGTTCAAAGGCCATCGGAAAAAACAAAGTAACACGGAACTCCTTTATTGCCCGTCGCCATTTTAAGCAGCCCGTCAGTTTTAAAATCCATTTTAAGCATCGGGCCCTAGCTCTGTGAATGTTTTATTTCCAATGTATCGACTGCATAAGCGAAGGATTTAGCGACTTTATGGGAAACTGTCTTTGTTTTAGCCACGCATACTGAGAATAAGGATTTAGTCTACTAGAAACAGGGCGGACAGTTGGAAGACTGTTCCAACTGCCGATAGCGGGACGGAAAGAAAGTCAAGCGTAAGAATAAAAGAGACCTACCGCACATAAGGAACGACATTATTAAAGTTTTTGGAATGGCGCACACAAAACACAGCGACTGAATGAGATGAAAATCCCGAAAGGCGATAAGAAGACATCTGGTGTAAAGTGGAAAGTCCCAGGAGAGAAATCGTTGGTGATCACGACTTTGATTAAATCGAATCCCCAAAGAAAATGGTTTCGTTCCTTTTGTTTCTTTGTCTGAATAGGGTTTATAAAGGGTAGCTTGATTTTCTCCCCTTTTCAGAGTATATATATTTTTTAAATCTTTATTTGGGATCGAAAATTTATAGCAAGTATACTTGAAATATAATCACACAAGGAAATTCTGTTATTGTAAATGACAAAAAGCGTCATCGATTGGTTTAAGGTTAGTTTGTTGGATTTAATGCCCCAAGGGCCATATTTGGGCTACTCTACTCCTAAAATACGATTAACAACGTCGAGTAATGTATATACACGCATAAAGGAAGTTTTACTGAAACAAAACAACAAAATACACCCAGGGAGAAATCAAAACAAGATTAGTTGAAGGAATCATAAAGTTTATTAAAGTTAAAAGGAAGAGTTTAATTAGTCAAGAGGCTGGAACTGGTTAAAATTTATACAGAGAAGGCTGCTGGTTAATGTTGTGCAATGATGCGTTTTTAACCCTTTAATGGGTATTAATTAAAACGATATTTACTGCAGTTAATTTACCAATAAGTTCAACATAATATACTACAAAACTCCCAGCAAAAATTTAGAAAGTTCGCGAAATGATGCAAATATTTATCGGTGTATACTATTGCTTAAAATGTCAATTAGTTAACCATACAAGTGATATAGAAGATCAAGATCTGATTAATTTTGCTCATGACGAGATTAGTCTCCATCAAGGTACTGTAGATTGTTTGATGATGACGAAATCAAGATCCGGTCAGTTTTCTTCACATAATCGCGATCGTGTTTCTTTTCTAATGATCGTGATCGGGTTTAATTCTAATGACGTGAAATCCAACAGGATCTGGTTAGTCTTCTTCTAATGATCGTGATCGTGTTTCTTTTCTAATGATCGTGATCGTGTTTAATTCTACTGACGTGAAATCCAACAGGATCCGGTTAGTTTTCTTCACATGATCGTAATCGTGTTTCTTTTCTAATGATCGTGATCGGGTTTAATTATAAGGACGTGAAATCCAACTGGATCTGGTTAGTTTTCTTCACATGATCGTAATCGTGTTTCTTTTCTAATGATCGTGATCGGGTTTAATTCTAATGACGTGAAATCCAACTGGATCTGGTTAGTTTTCTTCTAATGATCATGATTGTGTTTCTTTTCTAATGATAGTGATCGGGTTTAACTCTAATGACGTGAAATCCAACAGGATCTGGTTAGTTTTCTTCTAATGATCGTGGTCGTGTTTCTTTTCTAATGATCGTGATCAGGTTTAAATCTAATGACGTGAAATCCAACAAGATCTGGTTAGTTTTCTTCTAATGATCGTGATCGGGTTTAATTCTAATGACGAGAAATCTCCTTCAACAAGATCTGGCCAGTTCTAGTCATGACGATATACCTCGTCGAGATGTCGTCTTGGAGGATTAAGCAATTAATATTCTTCAACGAAGCACTGAAACCAACATCTTACCGGTAAGAGAATGTTACTGATGTAAAATGTCCACTTGTGCCGTTGATCATGTGACCAAAACTGATAGTAACGTGACCCTTAGAGAACTTTTGTATGATCGGTGGAACTTAACATTCATCTTCTGATTGGTCCAAGGGATGGAAGAGATGTCCATACATTGATTAATTTATTTGATTGGCACACTGGTTGATCATCTGATAGTGGTAAATTAGACGAGTTCACCACATTTGTCCTCATTCTATGGAAATGTGTGTTCACACACGTCATAAAATGTTTAATCGCCAAACAATGGTGATAAGATACCAAAATTGGCCAACAAAGTCAATTTTTCAAATAACAGTCACTTGACTACTACTCGACATGTTGTCCACACTTTTTAAGGCCCACTTCAACAGCAATGCTCAGTCTACTTATATTTCACGTCTATGGTTATAGCATGTTAGAATTAGTCTATGGTTATAGAATGTTATTATTAGTCTATGGTTATTGCATGTTAGTATTGAAACTAAAAGTAAACGTATACACATTAAGCTAGGCGTCTTTTACTCAGTATCAATACTGATGTAGTTGGCTTTATGCACTCACATTTTTCTAATTTTGAATAGTCAGTTCAGCAAACAAAATGTGCTACATATTTTTTAAAACGCTGATAACGTACAATAATTGCTGGGACAAGCAGAATAGAATCTGAGAATTAATTTAAAGATTCCTAAAAACAGCGAAACAAAGGAAATTAAATTGAGTAAATATATTTTTTAATTCACGTTTCAACTTGAAAATCAATTACCCGCGCTTAAACATTTTTTTTTAAATATACTTTCACCCACGTAATAAAAATATAATATTCTAACAAACTACTTCACCAAGTACCATTCTATTCAAAGCAATTATTTTGTACTGAAAGTAAAAAATATTAAAATTTTTTTCCATCTCTCTTTTTTATTTTTTATCTGACAAAATAGTTTTTTAGTAATTTCCAATTACTCAATCAAAATTTAATCTAAATATTCCAAATGAAACAAAATTTTATTACTAATAATTCAATATTTAGTTTTTTCCACACTTGAATTAAAAAAAATAGTTCTTGCTAAATTTGCTAAAGCAATAAAAATCGGATGTCGAAACAGTTTTTAATAATTTATCCATTTTTCATTAAAATGAATAAATTGTTCAAGAAATTCACACTAAAAATTTCATTCCTTTGTATCAACGCATATTTTCATTCTTTTTTCCGACTAAACTTTATCAGAATTTATTAAGATTCACCTTTCTACATAAATTCAATAATCACAAATGAATAATTGAGGTACTTAGAGTTAAGAGAATGTCAAAGGGTTTTACAGTAAAATACATTCTGCAAAGCTAATAACTTTAACTAAAAGCGTATGGTTAACAAGACAGTTGTTCGTTGGACTAGATTACTCATTTAGGTGAACACTTACACAATTACGGCATTCAGTTTTTGTTCTTTATGTGGGTAAGAGAGAAATCCAAAGGTGAGTCGAGTCAAAGGAGATATTTAAGAAAAGGTGCAGGCTATAAAAGTTCGTTGGAGAAGTCCGGAATTGGTAGAAAATAGACAATTTATTTATCGTGTGATCGAAGCCAAATTACTAAGAAAAATTAGTCTTGTTCCTTTTACGAAAACATAAACATTTATGTCATAGGAAGACAACAAAAATTTAAGACACAAAACTATACCGGGATGCAATTAAATGAAAAGAATGAAAGCAGGTATTTCCGGGTAATTAGCTATAATAAAAGGGCAGATTTGAGAGCGTATATGCCATTTCTATTAGAGATGCCACATCAATGTCGATGTTTTCAAAACATCGATGTTTTTAAAAAAACATCGATGTATTGGAGTCGATGTTTTTGTAACATCAATGTTTATACTTGTCGATGTTTTTACGTTGTTCAATCTTTTATTTTTAAATGAAAAAGTACCGTTATAAAAATATAAAAAATAACCAAGTAGCATAATTTTTATTATCAGCAAATTGAACATACTTTTAGACTAAAGTGGCCAAGGGTAAAGGGTCTGAAAAGTAGGAATGCGCCATCGATGTCGATGTTTTCAAAACATTAATGTTTTATTAAAAAAAACATCGATGTATTGAATCTGATGTCGCATCACTAGTTGCTAAACCAATTTTAAGAAATGGGGGAAAAAGTTTAAATTCAATGAATTTTAAAAACATCGATGGTTTGGGGGCGATGTATTATCAGCATCGATGTTTTAATTTTGAACATCGATGTTTTGCTGTCGATGTCGCATCAATAGTTTCTAGACCAGTTTTAAGAAATGAGGAAAAAAGTTTTAATACACTGAATTTGAAAAACATCGATGGTTTGGGGGCGATGCATTATCATAGCGAAGTTTTAATCTTGAACATCGATGTTTTAAAACATCGTTGTTTTGCTGGTGATGTAGCATTACTAGTTGCTTAACCAGTTTTAAGAAATGGGGGAAAAAGTTTAAATACACTGAATTTTAAAAACATCAATGTTTTTGGGGCTATGTATCATCAACACCGATGTTTTAATTTTGATCATCGATGTTTTGCTGTCGATGAACATCGCATCCCTAATTTCTATGCTTGATGAAAAATTCCCTTGTAATATAAATGGAAGCCTTAAAGAGGGAAAAGTAATGGTGACGATAAGACACTATCTTAAACATTCGTTCCAAATTCTTTTTATAAGGTACAAATAATAAATCCAAAGAAAATTAAACTTTAAAAAAATATCAGCCCCTCCAAATAAATAAATTGTTTATATTTATTTCATAACTTATTGTTTAAACAATTGTTCACAATATCGCTATGTATTTGATTGATATAATTAAAACATAAAGGATCATTACTAATATATTGACATAGCAACGAATGTTTATATGCAAATAAAATGCTAAGATATGCATTGTTAGTTTTGCTGCTTGTTCCAGATATGATTCTTGCTTTGATTACAAACTACAAAATCTAATCCAAAAACTCAAAGAGCTCACAATTTTAACCCTCCAAGTGTTTCGACGAGATATCTTGTCCAAGATCTGGTTAATTTTGCTAAGGAAGAGATTTGTCACCTAGACAGTGCTGCCCTATTACTATAATGGGGAATGAAGATCCAAGTAAGAAAAATCAGCTGTCCCCAGCCCAGAACTAGTGGCACTTTGGAATAGGCATGCGACATCAATGTCAATGTTTTCAAAACATAGATTTTTTATAAAAAAAAAGCACCGTTTTATTGGAGCCGTTGGTTTTGTATTGTCGATATTTTTACGTTGTCGATGTTTATTTTTGAATGAAAAAAGTACCATTGTAAAAATTCATAAAATAAAGTGCGACTAAGTATTTGTCAGTGATGGCGACATCCGTCCTATCAGAAAGAGTTTTTTCCCTAACTCATGGGAAAGTTAGAGAAAAAAGAATTCGGCTTAAAAGGGAGAAAGTTAACAAACTTCTTTTTTACAAACTGTAAATAACGAATATTAGGGCACATAATAATGATAGGCCCCAATATTTTTTATTTGCAGGACATAAAAAAATAAGATTATGTTTACCCCATAAGTTTATGAATAATTAATAATAACAAACAATAATTATTGTTATGTACCTACGTACTTATAATTATAGTTAGTAGTTCCTATTTCAAATAGTTGTAAATATTATTTACTTTTAAATCCATCAATTTGAAAACAAAAGACTTGTTAGTTGTTTTTATTAATTTTTTTTTACTTTGTTTTTTGACAGTTTAAAAAAATCTTAGTTATAAATAAATAAACACGGCAATTGACAAATTAAATCGCTAGTTAACAACCTATATAATTATTTATATTAATTAAGCACAAAACTGTCTCTCTCGAAACTGTAGTAAGTGAGTTCCTGGTCGTGTCTTGTGAAAGCAATTGGTAAATAGTATTTAAAAAAGCAAAATGTGATAAAAATGTACTTGCTAGATTAATAAATAGTTTTAAAAATTATTACTACATAGACAGAGATACCAACTACTACGAATTCTCCGTAGTTTCTAAGGAAGTGAATCGGATACTACGAATTACGGAATCGATGATTTTTTCCACGTAAAAATTCAGTTTTATTTATTTTTCACAACACATCCATTAGTTTACTCATTTCTGTATTTTTTCATTATTATTATATTATTTTCGGTAAATGGGAGAGAGCGATTAAATTTAATTATTAAAGGTTTTTTTATATATAATTCTTTCATACACAATTATTGGTTCTATATATGTGTTTTCATGTATGATATATCTTACTATTTATTAAATAATATAATGTGTTGCAAATATGTTTCATATCTGTAGTTAAATATTCGAATTAATGGAATATGCGTGTTATTGAAACCGATTTCTTAAATTGTTACTTAACTACTAAAAAAGGCTTAAAACTACGGATTTTTTCCTTTGGTACCACTGAAAACTTCCATCGCAGTTAGGCACCTTTGTGCAGCTCGTAGTCTCTCTCTCTGCATTCAAATGTCTCCAAAATATTCACCAAAAACCACACCACTGTTCCGCTAGAAGGAAGGCCGTCCGAAATATAGTGTCTGTTGAATTCCAGGAAGTCGAAGCCTGTATCGCGCGCACAGATTGCAATATTTTGCGGTTTCTCAGTATCAAATGAAAGCGGCGAAAACATTCGGGACCTTCGTTTCCATCTCATGTTTTATTTCTTTCGTGTGGCATCACTCGCGACAGGAAAACAGCGTCATGAGGGAAACAAACCGAATCAACTGAGGAGAGAACACAGAAAAATGAATAAAATTGTGAATTCTCTTGTGCTGCCGGATTTATGAGCGTCGTTTTGCTTCTCTTTCCTCCTTTTCTATTTCACTTCGCGTTCGAAGACGTTCGATTCGATGCGATTGTTGCATGCAATTGTCCGGAATCGAATGCCAGCGCAAGATTTAAAATTGCGGGTTTTCCAATCTTTTGGTGAACGGGATATTGATTGCAGAGCCAAGTGAATGGGAATACTAAAGCGAAGAACTAAAATTCCTTTCAAACAAAAGCTAAATGTTTTGCTGGGATGTGGACCTGGAAAATAATAGTGTTAAACTTTTGTTCGGATGTGTGCAACAAAAAGTTTTGAAAACCACAAAAAATGTACCTATATAGAGTTGTATGACGTGGATTCTACTTAAGGACCCCCACGCAAGTGTCCTGCAAATTTCTAAAGTGGACAGTATTACGATGTAGTGCTGTAAAAAGTTACACTGGGATTAAAAACTAAAAAACAAAACAAGACATTATTACAACTGCATGTTTTCATGACACTGACCATTCAATTGGCGAATTCTGTTCAGGAAACTTCAACCTTTTTCAAATCAAAATTCCAATTCCGGTTAAAGATATAAATCAAAATTGCGAGAGAAATTTCACGTGCAATAAATATTAAAATCAAAATAAGTTGAAACATCAATCGTCATCTTTAACTCGCACGTTCCAAAAGTAAAAAAAAACATAATTATGTGCTATATTTGCTAAGCAAACAAAAAATAACATCACAGCTAAAAATAGATACCTATAAAGTTGCACAGAAATTACAGATTTGACGCGTTGGTTATGTATGTAAGAATTCCTTAGAAAAATATTTTCCCCCTTGAACAGACTGACTCTGCTCTGAAAACTTTATCGCTTTCCAAATCAGAAAATTCTAAAGTCGATTAAAAAGATATATATATATATATATATATATATATATATATATATATATATATATACACGGTCCAGTCACATTAATGTGACCACCACCTACTTTCGACGTCACGTGAAATAACGTAGCGATTTATCCGACGTCCAAAAGGGCATGATTAAAGGCTTTCGAGCCAAGGGTGGAAGCATTTCGGAAACGGCTAATTTTTTTAACTGTTCGCGTGCCGCCGCGGTAAAAGTATACCGTGCATGGCAAAATGGCACTTACCAAAATCAGCGGAGTGGCACATGTGGTGTACCAAGGGCTATAGATGACAGAGGCGAACGAAGGCTACGGAGATGTGTTCGGACGAATAGACGTGCAACTGTTGAACAACTGACCGCCCAGATGAACCAAGGGGCTACCAAGAGTGTATCCTCAACAACGGTTCAGCGAACATTTCTGCGCATGAGCCTCCGCAGCAGACGCCTGGTTAATGCACCTATGCTGACTGCTATTCATAGGCGATGAAATCTGGAATTTGTACGCCAGTACCGCAATTGGACGTCCACAGAATGGCAACAGGTGGCTTTTTCCGATGAATCACGTTTTATGCTCCATAGGACAGATGGACGTTGGCGTATACCGCGTGAAACGTCTGAAAGCAAACACCCTGCAACAATTGCCGGAAGGATCCATGCTGGAGGAGGGATCATTATGATTTGGGGAATGTCTTCCTGGCATTCACTGGGTGCACTCATCATTGTGGAAGGCAAGGTGTATCAGCACAAGTACGCATCTGTCCTTGCGGACCATGTCCACCCCTACATGCAAATTATTTTTCCTCGGAATGATGGCATCTACTAGCAGGACAATGCGAGGTGTCATACAGCTCGCAGTGTATGTGCGTGGTTCGAAGAGCACCAGGATGAGTTTACCGTACTCCCCTGGCCAGCAAACTCACTGGATTTAAGCCTAATCGAGAATATGTGAGACCACCTTGATCGGGTTGTTCGCGCCATGGATCCGCAACCGCGTAATCTAGCGCAGATGGCCACGGCACTGGAGTCGGTCTGGCTCAACATCCCAGTGAACACCTTCAGAAACCTAATTGACTCTCTTCCTGCACGTCTCGCAGCGGTCCGCTCTGCGAAAGGTGGTTATTCTGGCTTTTGACAGGTGGTCACATTAATGTGACTGGACTGTATGAAGAAGTGAGACTTGTAGATAGTCGACACACACACACACACACATATATATATATATATATATATATATATATATATATATATATATATATATATATATATATATATATGTGTGTGTGTGTGTGATTGTGACGACTTTACGACTTTCAGAAACCTAATTGACTCTCTTCCTGCACGTCTCGCAGCGGTCCGCTCTGCGAAAGGTGGTTATTCTGGCTTTTGACAGGTGGTCACATTAATGTGACTGGACTGTATGAAGAAGTGAGACTTGTAGATAGTCGACACACACACACACACACACATATATATATATATATATATATATATGTGTGTGTGATTGTGACGACTTTACGACTTTCTACAAGTCTCACTTCTTAGTTCTCATAAAATACGAGCAGGACAGAGAGCAATGAAAAATACGTCTTTATTATACCACAGTCGTGATTCGAGTGCTACAAGAGATGGCGCAGCAAGTTACAAGTTACGTATCAACAAATTAATTATTCCTTGATCAGCAATATTGAGACAGATTTCATTGCCTTATATGGTATCATTTGATGGGACATCTTATAGTAAATAGATTGGAACAGATGGATCACGGCGTAGGAAGATGAATTTAGCTTAGCCCTGCAAAAATTAATTATTTCTGATGCAATGGGCTGCGAAACTGTATGAGGCACGTGAAAAAATTTCAAAGTATATGCATAAAAGACACCACAATAGTTATAGAAAACGTCAACAGGAAGAAAGATCGAGATATGGGAATCCAAAAAGATCCGGACATCCTTTGCAGAGTGACAATGGGCTCGGAGGGCGTTCTTGAAAGTATAGGCGTCGCCCCTTCAAGGCGAACAAAACCTCATATGAGTTCGTCAAGTACCTCCAACGCTCAGTTCGACGCAAATAGCATATCTGATGACATAAACGTTTTATTATCGAGTGATGTTCAACCTATAGAGGTCGGTCATAAGCTACAACCTTCAATATCAACAGCGAGTGAACCACTTGTGATACATGTGCGGAGCGATGAACATTTGATGTGTGAAATTAAAACAGTTCGTACTAATTGCTTTCAGTCTCATTCACTCCATATGTCCTCACTGACAGATTCTACGCCTTAAACCTAGCTGCATTCATGAAAATTATTGAAAGTATTTTAATTATTATTTTTTTGTCGAGAATATTAACTTGGGATAAACAAAAACAAATGGTTGTCACATAGAGATTTTCGTATTATATTATAATTTGAAGATAATTTTCCTCTTATAAAGTTTATGAACTTTGAAAAACTCCTTTAAAAGTAGAAATCGTGGAAAATGAGTGTTTCAAATTATCGTTTACCATGGAAATAAACATTTAAAATAAAAACGCATTTCTGAACACATGTCATTTAATGGCATGTAGGTATTTTAATGGAACAACACAACAGACTATTGGAAACGGTCCGGCATCGATCCAAAGAGAAATATCAGACGACAACACCATGCAATTTTGAACAGCTGTCAGATGACGGTCAGGTAATGAGTTTCTTCTCTAAACCAAGTACTCTGAGCAATAGCAAATTGAACATTGTGCAAGTTATTAAGAAAGCCAATTTTACATTACAATAATTATGTCGAACACCATTATAATTTCAGGACTTAAATTTCATTTCGAGTCGTTTCAATGCACTCTTAAGGCATTTTCTGAATTGTAGTCCACGCACGCCACAAGAACACAAATCACATGGAAGGAATAATAGTACCTCATGAGGCATTACTGTTTAAATTGGAAAGGTTGGGGATTCATGGAAAAACATTGATATAGATAAAGAATTGGTTATTGAGTAGAAAGCAGAGAGTGCAGGTAAAAGGAAATTATTCACAGTGGACAGAAGTTATAAGTGGGATGCCTCAGGGATCAGTTTTGGGTCCAATTTTATTTATAATTTTCATAGATGATATAGGTCAGGGGATTAAGAATAGAATCAGTATACTTGCAGATGACTTAAAAATATGGGTGACAGTGAATACCAAGTTACAGATAGAGAATTTACAAGGGGATCTTGATAAGATATCCGAATGGGCTGTAAAATGGGGTATGTCATTTAATGTAGGGAAATGTCAAGTTCTGCATATGGGTTACAGTAACAGTGGAGCCGAGTACTGTCTGCAGGGAGTAAAGGTAAAGGAGGGAGAATCAGTCAAGTATCTTGGGGTGATAATTCACAGGGATTTTAAAATGGGTCACCAATGTTCAGCTGCGGGTTAAAAGGCTAATAGGTTATTTGGGTATATTAAAAAGACTGTAACTTCAAGGGATAAGAATATAATCTTGCCGTTATATAAGGGTTTAGTAAGACCACATCTAGAATATGCTGTACAATTCTGGGCTCCATATATGAGAAAGGATATAGAATTAATTGAAAGGGTTCAGCACAGAGCTACAAAAATAATTAAGGGGATAGCAAATCTCGACTACAATGAACGTCTAAGTAAACTAAGCATGTATACACTGGAAAGAAGAAGAAGGAGGGGGGATTTGATTCAGCTTTTCAAGTTGGTAAAACAAGGGGACACAGAGGGCTTAAATTTCAATAAGGATAACAGAACAAGGGGCCATGGTTATAAATTGAAAAAGACACATTTTTATCGGGATTTAAGGAAAAACTACTACTTTAATAGGGTAATAGACAGTTGGAACGCGTTGCCAGAGCATATAATTAATTCAAAGGGAGTGTACGAATTTAAGATACAATTGGATAGTCAGTGGGAATTGGGGAGTTCATAAACAAAGGACCAGTCTTGTTGGGCTTGAGCCTGTAGCTGGTCGTCAATATTTGTATTTGTATTTGAATGTGAAACGAAATTTTCTGTTACCTATAAGAGTAACAAATAGTTTACACCTGTAAAATTTCGTACACTTATGAAATGTAAAATTACATACAACGCTATTCAGTATTTGTTGTAGGAGAGCCGATTGATGTTGACTCTTCATAATAATTTGCTCTTATGTTTGTTCCCTGATGTTTGAGATCCCGGGCCCAGCCATAAGCGTTTGAAGGAGGTCGGGTCCCAAGGACGAAGAAAATTATTTGGCTACTTATTGGTACTATTTACCTTTCTCGATAGACTTAAAACCAAAAAATGCTCAGTAAATAGTCAGACTAAGGAAAAACAAAAAATAATAGAAAATACTATTATTTATATAAATATACTGTTATTATTATAAATAAAAATACCTATTAAATAAAAAATCTGACTCGATGCTTGCAATTTTATGTATTGTCGTTAGCGACTGATGCGTTTTTTTGTACACAAGCTTTTCAAGATTTGGATTGAAATGACGATTTCTTTTAAAAAACAGGATACTTCATCTTTCGAAATGCAATGTTTAAACGTTTGGAAACCCAACTCTTCAAGAGCGTCTTCTTTAAGGTTCGAAAAAGTTCGAGCATGTCTTCCGCATGATATCACAGTCGGAACTGAAAATATGTTCTGGTGAAAAGCTTTCAAACCAAAATATAGATATAAATCATAAAAAAAAAAAAAAAAAGTTTGTGCATCAAAATTATATATATATATATATATATATATATATATATATATATATATAAGCTGTTTTTTTTCACAAACTGCGACCATTCCATAATTTGAGAGTTCTTTGTTTATATATACTTGAGAGATTTTCCACAGCCATCTCGGCGTGGGTTGAAGTTGGATTTACAGCATTGTTGGCTCAAGGAAATTACTTCAAGGTGATGATTATTTTCTCGTTATAAACCAATATATAGCAAAGTAAGCCATGTTTTGTTTCCGTGTCATTCATAAAATAGTGACGAAAAAACTGCAGAACAGAACATAATATTGATTAGGAAACAGTATTCAAATTCATCATTAGTTTTAATTTTGGAAGAGTCAAATCAAAATAACAAGAATAACGAAGAATTGGTCATCGAAAATTATTCAGAAATCTCTTTTCCCCCAAGAGGTTTTCTAAAATGTCCTTGCACAGCAAAGTTGCTCGAATAATAATATTGAAATTAAAATAAATTGAAGCATCAATCGCGATATCATGCTCGACGCTCACACAACAGTAACAAAAACAATATTAAATTGGTAAGGAAAACAAAAAATATCCCTATAAAGTTACGTAAAAATTGCAGATTTGACGCGTGGGTTATGCTTGTAAGAGAGTTCCTTAGAAAATAATATCACGTAGAAAAAATTCAAATTTCAAAAGAATAAAATTAAAAACTTTATTTAGAGAAAAGAGAAACACAGCTAAGAGCATAACAGAAATGAAATTGGAATGAACAATACAGAATTATATCAACGTTATATACACTACACAGTAGTAAAAAGATCTTTTGATACTTTAAGGATTATTTAAAAGAAGCTTCTAGATAGTTCTACGATGACATTAATAAAAATACAAAATAAAATGTTTGAATTTTTAAATGAAAAAATAGTTAAGGAAAAGTATTATAGCTAAAAAAATACCTATGAATTTAGAGATATTACGCTTGGGTTATATATGAAAGAGTTCTTTAGAGACATATACGAGAAGTCACACAGAAATAATTAAAATTTCGAAAGAATAAAATAAAGAGATTTATTTAAAAAAAGAAACACAAGAAAACATAACAGAAGGGGAATGTTAATGATTTATAAAGTAATACCAACGTTATAAGCAGTAGTAAAAGTCGTAGAAATTGAGAAACATCCACTTAAAGGATACTATAAAACTTGTATTGAAATAGTATAATCTTTTCTTTTAAATTTTAGGTAAGTATTTATGGTGGTCACTTCTATTATATTCTATAGAATAGTAATACAACACGCTGTGGAACCTCATACATATTTTTCAATGACATAACATCAAAATTTTAATTTGTTGACTTGTGTCACTTTTCTAGCCGGGGGTGATATGCATACTTAAAACGCATTTTATAAAAGGAGTTCCTGATTACGCCGCATTATTTTCCATAGTATTAGAATCTGATGCTTTCTTCTGATATTTATTATTGACGAATGAAAATTTAAGAACCTTATTTTATGCTGGAGATGGAAAACAAATTTTAGAAACATTTCTTATTGTCAACACAGGACTACATAAATTTTTTACTTGACAGATTTTTAAAAAGTTGGTTTGTGTGGGTTTGTTGCTCTTCGGCCATTTTTTGCTACACGAGAGTTAAAATATAAAGAGCGCGCGCAATAAAATGATTTAGAATGGATTATAATGCAGTTTCTTTCATGGGATGAATCCTTCGATAATGAAGTACATGTATCACTTATTCAATAAAATATCTAGCTATAAATGAACGTCTGACTGCGATAACGGAATTGTGTTCGCTATACACAATTACCAAGACAAGTAGTCATAAATAACGAAGCTATTCGCAATTCGGAGCTAGTTTAACACATTCTTGTTCCTTCAGTAGCAAATCTTGTTTCATTCGGGAAAATTATGATTTGTTTACCTACAATTGGTTTCATTTCTTTAAGTAAACATTAACTTCACAATCCCCAGATGTTCTAGTAATCTGTTTAACCTTCAGTTTTACCCTCGCTCTTGCCTTCTACTTGTAGTTTTTTCATCTCTGTGTGTTATCAAATTTTGTATCATAGTTCATTTTATACTTTAACTGAAATTTAATTTGTTCCAAGGACTAGAACCTTTTGAGAGATAACAGTTACTTTATATTTTACAACAGAATGTTTTAGTGGATCTTATTCCAATACACATGATATATCACGAGATATATCGTTGTTAAGATATTGTCGATTTTTTTATGATAATGTCATCGAGATCTGATCAGTTTTCCAATGACAAGACGACTCATAGAAACAACCCCCAGAAGGGTTAAAAATATCAATATAAGTAGCAGTTTGGTGAAATTGGGTCCCCTACGCTATAACTAATTATTTCATTCATTCGTCACCTGTATGAAAATAATGACAATCGGAATAGAAATGATTTTTTTGAGAAGTCACCACATGAACACAATATTCTTAGATAAACTGACACAGTTTTATACTTTTGCATTAGTTGCCGGTGAAATGAAATATTTTAAACTATCTCGGCCCACAAGATCTGATCAGTTTTCCAATGACAAGACTCATCGAAACAACCACTAGAAGGAATAAATATATCGATATAAGTAGCAGTTCGCTGAAATTGAGTCCGCTACGCCGAAACTAATTATTTCATTCATCCGTCACCTGTATGAAAATAATGACAATCGGAATAGAAATGATTCTTATGAGATGTCACCACATGAACAGAATATTCTAAGATAAACTGACACAGTTTTATTCTTTTGCATTGGTTGCGGGTGAAATAAAGTATTTTAAACTATCTCGGCCAACAAGATCTGATCAGTTTTCCAATGACAAGACTCATCGAAACAATCACTAGAAGGAATAAATATATCTATATAAGTAGCAGTTCGGTGAAATTGGGTCCACTACGCCGAAACTAATTATTTCATTCATCCGTCACCTGTATGAAAATAATGACAATCGGAATAGAAATGATTCTTATGGGATGTCACCACATGAACAGAATATTCTCGGATAAACTGACACAGTTTTATTCTTTTGCATTGGTTGCGGGTGAAATAAAGTGTTTTAAACTTCTTCGATCCCGGCTTCTACGTTTGAAGCAGCCCTCTAAACGTCTAAAGGAGAGTCTTGCCCAATTTTTGAGGATGGATAGTCATCCTCCACAAGACAGATACTCAAAGAGATAGGAAGGGAAGTAAGGAATTTCATCAGCTCCAAAAAAGTAGATTGATGACCGGTTGGAGGATCGAATGGCTATTGGTCATCCATCACAGCGCCGACCGACCGTTGTGTCTCGAATGTCCAGAAGTGCGGACAATTCTTGTTGGGGTCACGCACGAACTTTTGCGTGCGCCAAGCTGTGATCCGTTGTCCGCAGGATCCCCAAAGGAGTAATTAGGATGAAGTATGTTCTCCATTTTCGTACTCCTTAAGCCTGTTTAAATGCTTAAAAAATACTCTAGACTGGTTTTGGAAAAAATTATCATACGACCTTCTGAAATTAGTGATATATATTAGACATTTTCCTATTTAAACCATTTCTTAATTATGTTATAAGAAAACGACATGCGGGCGAAGTATGTTAAACTCGCTCGTTTGACCTTTCTGCCTACTTTGTATTTAAACGATTTCTCAATTATGAAAAAGGAATACGCTTCACATAGACGAAGTTAGATCTGCTCCTTTGACCTTTCTATCACTGCTAATTAGATCTTTTTTTCAGTTTAAACTTTTTCGTAATAAAAAAAATAATACCATATAAGGCGCAGCACATTATATTATACCTGCTAGTTTGACCTTTCTGACACTGGGGAGTAGGTCTTTTTATTTAAACCATTTTTTATACTTATAGAAATAAATACGATATGAAGGCGAAGTTAAGTAATAGTATTCGTAATTATAGAAACGATAACACACGAAGACGAAGAGTGTTGAGCTTGCTAGTTTGACATTCCTTTACTACCAACCCCCCACTCCTTCTATTTAAAATAATTTCTATTCCTGAGAAATTAATACAACGCTAAGACGGAGATGGTTAAATCAGTTCGTTTGACCTTTTTGCCACGCTGGCAATATTAGACTTTTCTATTTAAACCATTTCGTAATTACTGAAACGAATACCACATCAGGCGAATTGCATTATACCTGCTCGTTTTACCTTTCTACTTCTGGTAATTAGACCTTTCTATATATTTAAGCCATTTTTTATACTTATAAAAGGAATACGACATGAAAGCGAAATTAAACCTGCTCTTTTGACCTCTCTCTGACCTGCTCTTTTAACCTATTAAACCTCTCTCTGCTACAGACAGTTATACCTTTCTATTTAAACCATCTCTTATACTTACAGAAAAGAGTACGAAAATGATGAGGTTAAACTGGTTTTTGAACTTTCTACCTTAGGTGGTTAGACATTTCTGTTGAATTCATCTTTTAATTATAATAAGTATACAACTCGAAAGTAAAGAGTCAGTAATTTTACTAGAAATTATGCTTTATGTTTTCTAGTATGGCAATAAGAACGCTGAAAATAAAGTAATCTTTGCAGAACAATTTGCAGATATATATTCAAAAAACCTTCAGGACAAAATGCATAACAAAATTAATGGATGCACCAATTTAAGAACTCATCAAGTATCAAATTATAGAGAACGCGCTGATTCAGATTATTTCTGAAATTAATGGGTAATATGTATTTTCGTTTTTCTTGTTCATCGTTCATTTATGTATTTTGAAATTTAATAATAAAAAATCGATTAGGCTTGCACATTCTAATTCCTTGTCTAACAACGTTTAGAACCTAAATTACCTATGTGTGACTTGTTAAACTTAAAATAATACACGTTGAGGCGGGTCGCCAGTAAATGAGCGGAGGGACACATGAGGCAAACAGGCCGCGACTAGTGTATCCCTGCCCCACATTAAATAATTTTTTACTATAGTATCGGTGAAGCACCTAGTTGTTATTTACGAATTTTCCAGTTTTGGGATTCGATACTTGAAAACTAATATTAAACTTCATAATTCAATACCACAACGATCAATATCACTAACCCAGCACAATATCATTCCGATAAAAATCTATTTCATTGTTCTTAAAATATTTTTTTGTTAGCATCTTTAGAAATCTTCGTTTTCATACCGTATTTTGCATCGATGAAAAGTATGCATTCAAATTTTTTGACAACTCTTGAGAAATTAATCTAAAATTTGAAGAAAACAAACGATCTATCCTCCCAAACAAATTTAAACTGAAAAGATCTGAAACATCACTCCTTCATAGTTATCGATGTTTGAAAATATTCTGTTCACTACAATCTTATATATAAATTGAAAAAATTCGTTTGGAAAAAATTTAAAATAATGCGAAAACTGGAAGTATTTGTTGAGGTTGGAAAGGCGATTGTGTTCGGATTTTCAACTTCCCAACGCTGCTTTCATCTTCTTGAAGCAAGATGATTCAGATACTCGAAACAGACTCTCATGCTGTCCTACCTCTTTTTCCAGTTCCCTTTGAGAAATTTCGTCCATTCTTCATTCTCCTTCTCTCATTCTATCGGATAGACTTTCTTTCAAGAATATGAAAAGGCTTCGGATCTCTTCCAAGTGGTGTAGACTTTGATGCTCGTACGGTTGCCAGATTTGGCGCCGCATCGCTGCTCGCGTAGAACAACAGTTACGCGGGCGGTGATAAGGCGCCAAGCCTGACGAACTGCTCACCATCTACACACCATCCACTGGACTATATCTCCTTTCCGAATCTGATGTCTTCTAACGTGGTTGTAATGTCAATATTCAAGTCTTTCAATTTCAAACAATTGCCTTTCTTCAGAATTGCTGTTTGGCTGGCTAGACCTATCTTCATTTTATGTGTTTCGGATACCCTCCAGGATTTTTTGACACGATCTCGTCAAAGATCTGGTGAATTTTGTGAATGGCGAGTTATCTCGCCCATAAAGATCTGGTTTTTACCAATGACGAGATAACTCGTCTATATAAAACTACCCTATTATACTCCAAAGGAAAAGAAGTTCCGAGTAGGAAAAACAAAATGCTCCTTGCCTAGAATTGGTGACAGTTTGGAACAGGTTTTTGTATCGGAGGCTGGCTAACACAGGGTGGTTTTCCACTCGAAGATAAACCTATAGGTGGATTAAGAATCTGTGGAACATGTTGAGAGCATTACACATGCATGAAACAATAGCTAAGACTAACCACTAAAAAACAATTCTCACCATGGATAAGTTCCATAATGATCCCCCATCTTCACCCGCTGGTCTTTCTCTCGTGGCTAGCCATGTGATCAATACATCTTGTCACCCACTTTCACCTTTGATCGGCTATCTTGCTCAACTTGGCTTCAGATGGATCCACTCACTCGAAATGTTTGTCTCTTCCTTTCAGATCGCCGTTGTAACATGAAGTTGCTATTTCGTTACGACACCGACTTTCTCCCAATGAACTTTTAAGTTAGAGCCCCTGGTCTAATAATCTTTCTTTTAATTCTTATCCCCACTACCAAATTATTTTTTTAACTATTCCGTACTTCCTGAGCGCCTTATATTACAGAGCTCAGAGCCGTTCCAAACAACAACCAAATCCTCCACATATTATGATGTTCACTTGTCTCTTTGAAGTATTAAATAAACTATTTTTATGGAATTTTTTCTGCCTCTCCATTTATGGAACCAACACTACATCGCCCTCTCCTTCCGATTTTGATCAGATATTTCGTCCATCAAAGGTCTGACCACTTTTGAAAGTGACACGATATGTCGTCATATAATGCCGATTCAATTCAGAATCAAGATATTGGTAGTTCTGTGACGATGACGAGATCAAGATCTGGACAGTATTCTTCTAACGACGAGGTAACTCGTCCATCGCGATCTGGTCAGATTTGCCAATGACGAGAAACCACGTCCAGACAATCACCAGGCGGATTAACGAAGTTCGTCTTTTTACCAGTTTCGTATACATAATTAATAATTAATTGCAATAAAAAACAATGATATTACGTGCAATAATATATTAACAGAATTAATCAGTATATTATTTGATCTTAGTTTTCTCTATTTTAATAAGTACATCTAGATCGGAAGGATCCTGGTTCGAATCCGGGTAATGGCATGGATATTTTTTTAAACATATGGTGTAGAGGCGGCTAGTTCATCTCAAATCTATCGCGGCCGAAAGTCGTTAGGTTGGTGTGGAAGTTTGGAGAGTGGAGTGCCAGCTCAGATGTCGCCTCGTCCTCTGACCGTGGTTCAAAATTGCGTGGTTATACACCGAATGGCTTAGGCTGGGACGGTGGTAACTAATAGAATTTTAATAAGCACAAGTAAACAAGTACATTTTGTTTTAGTCAGAGGGTTGGTTGCGAAAGCAGCCTTTTTTGCCTCCAGGCTCCAAAAAGTCTTGCTGAGATCCTGCTCCAAGATGACGATACATACATGTATTTTGTATTTTAATTAACATCGCACTGAACAACACAGCGGGCTATTGGTGACGGTCCGTGACCAATCCTCAAGGGAAAGATCCGAGGATAACACCACGTAATTTTGAACTACGGTCAGATGACGAGATAACACCTGAGTTGACACCCCAGTCTCCAAACATCCCAACAACGCCAAAGTTAGGGCATTTGGGGTCAAGACAGATTTAACGTTCACCAGCCTCCTTTGTACACTACGGTCTTCTGTTGGATTGGAACTTGCAACCCTCCGGTGGGTAATCCGTTACTCTTCCAACTGGGCTACCATACGGCCGAACATATCGCACCCCTGGCAAGAAAAGTGACACAGCTCAAAATTGCAGAATTTGAGAAAAACATCAACTTAAAGGATACTATAAAACTTATATTGAAATAATATACTTCTTTTAAATTTTAGGTAAGTATTTATGGTGGTATCTTCTATTATATTCTATAGAATAGTAATACAACACACTGGGGCACCTCATGCATATTTTTCAATGACATAACATCAAAAATTTTATTTTTTGACGTGTCATTTTTTTTTGCCGGGGTGCGATACGTACACAATAACACGCTACGCAAATTCTAAACTTCCATTCAATACATTCCGATGATTTGAAAATAACCCCGTCTAAAAGGCAAACTGGTCAAAAGGTTAAAAGTCAAGCAATCAGCTTCGTAAAAAATTTATTAGGATTGATATTCCCTTCCCTCTCGTTTCATCAGACTGCCTTTTCCCTTAGATTTCCCTTCGGACCGGTGGGTTTCCCTTTAAGTATCTAGACCAGACTCAATCATCGGCTTCCACCAGTGCTTAAAGGCGCCCTAATGGTTCATGTAAAACTTCCGCTTCCCTTTCACTATTTCAAGGTCGAACACGCGTATGCTTTTAAGGAATTCCATGGATTTATCAACAATTAGTTCGTTTGCCCCATCGGTATGCTTGGAGGGATGGGCAACTTGAGGGGAGGGGGAGCTTAATGAAGGACTCTTGTGGAGGATTTATATTCCCCTAAAATTAAAATCTGACAGTTTTGAAATTTTCCATCCAGCTTGCAGATCTTGAGTTATCGAGTTGGTAGAGTCTCGTATTAGCAAAAGGAGTATTGCGAGTTCGAAATCCTATCAAAGACCTTCATGCATCTGGCTCTCGTACAAGTTAAATCTTTTATGGCTTTATATGACTTCTGGTCATCATGGAGTGGAAGTATTGGCTCAGGAGTTGACCTCATTATCAATTTTGATTCATCTCGGGCCGTCGCCATTTAACTACCTACACTTCATATTGCTTATTCAATTCAAGATTTTGTGACATTACTAATATATAAAATTAATATGTAAAATTGCCTACACAATGAGGGGTTGTACGGAACAATTATTTTTAAATATTTGCTGTTACAAAAAGTCCAATGGCGATCAATGATATTGATAAACAAGTCTTGTTAGCTTAGTTATAACAGTAACAACGATTCGTGCAATACACTGTGTCGTATTACGCTTCGTAATACTCATTTAAACTTGGACTTATGACAGAAAAGACAAGAAAAATGAAACTGTTTGTACGCTCCCCCCGTAGGATCATCATCTAAAGGATCCCTTCAGGAGAAAAATTAAAAAAAAAAACTATTTTATGTGATTATCTAAAAAAAGTGGATGAAATAAATTTGAACACGAACTTTAAATGCGGAAGGAAAGAAAAATTCCAGTATATTTTACAACTGTACTTTTCTACGAAATGCAATACAGTTCGATAAAAACATCTACACCCAAAATAAATAATTCCACATAAAACAGCCGACCAACTGGTCTGGTGGTTAAGGTGTTAGCCTCTAGATAGGAAGGTTCCTGGTTCTAATCCGGGTCAGTGCATGGATGTTTGTAAGCGTATGGTGTAGAGGCGACTGGTGCATTTAAATCTGTCGTGGCTAAAAGTCCTCACATTAGGTTGGTGTGGAACTTTGGAGAGTGGGCTGCCCCAACTCAAGTGTTGCCTCGTCATCTGACCGTGGTTCAAAATTACGTGGCGATATACCGAATGGCTGAGGCTGGAACGATGGTAACTAGTTGAATTTTATAATAAGCACAAGTAAATAAGTGCATTTTGTTTTAGAGAGAGGATGGTTGCGAAAGCAGCCTCATTTACCTCCAGGCTCCAAAAAGTCTTGCTAAGCTCTTGCTCTAAGGTGACTCAAAGTTACGTGGTTAGGACCGTCACGACGGTCGGGGATCAATATCGAAGGAAAAGAGTCAATAACAACGCCTCGGAATTCGAACCACGGCCAATTGAAAATATCAAAACTGAGATGGCACCCCGCTCTCGAAACTACCGCATCACTCCAACGTGAGGACATTTGAGGCCACAGATTTAACGTGACCAGATACCAAGATACCGAGATACCGGAATATTGCGAGCTCGAATGAAACCAAAGATCGTCGTGTTCATGGGGATGGCGTATAATTTGCCGTGTCCTCATATATTCTCACATTGGCGTGGTGTAGAAATTCGGAGAGGGGGTGTCATCTCAGGTGTGATCTTGTCACCTGACCGTGGTTTAAAATTATGTAGTGTAGTCCTCGTATCTTTTTCTTCGGGTTTGATCCCGGTACGTCGACAATAGCCCGTTGTGTTGGTCCACTGCGATGTTAATTAAACAACCTACTTTTATCATTCCTAATAGTCTATTGTACTGAGACCCCTACTGATCCACTAAAGCCCGATTTCCGAAATAAATTTCAGCATGTACCTGATCGGAATGTTTGACAGTTCCCAGTGTTCGAAACAGTGGTGAATCCGGGTCCGGGCATGGATGTTTGTAAGCGTATGGTGTAGAGGCGGCTGGTGCACCTTAAATCTGTCGTGGCCGAAAGTCCTCACGTTGGGTTGGCGTGGAAGTTTGGAGAGTGGGGTGCCAGCTCAGGTGTTGCTTCGTCATCTGACCGTGGTTCAAAATTACGAGGTGTTGTCCTGGGATCTTTCCCTTAAGAGACTGGTCCCGGACCGTCGTCCATAGCCCGTTGTGTTGCTCTAGTACGACGTTAACTAAAAAATTACCAATTACCAATTATCGAAACAGTGGTATTCCAGATATTCAAATCGTTGTGCAGAGTAATAGTCGCCTTCACATAGAACGTGCGCAGAACTCTCCTCTACCATCTGACAACCTCTACATAATGGGTCATCTATAACACCCATAATGTTGAGATGTATATTCAAGGTGCAGTGGCCAGTTAGGAGGACAATAGTTATCCTGATTTCTTTCCTACCCAAATTCAGCAGCTCCCTTGATCTATCCCAAGGAGACTGCTGATTGAGCTCTTTGGCTTGTATTTGATTATTAGATTGATGTCTTGTATGGTAGGACTCAGCAAGGAGCAAATCCCTTATAGTCCCTCTATCTACTTTGTGAGACAGACCCAAAACAGGCTTTGGTCCAATAAATGGGGTTTCAGACCCATGTTTTGCTAATCGGCCTGCCGTTTCATTACCTTCAATGCCACAGTGACCAGAGAAATAGACAAGAGAGACTAATAGTAGCGGTGCTGGGCACTCTTCGGAGTCACCCCTTTACAAGTCATAAGTCATTTATCATTCCTACATATATCGAGAATCTGGCCGTACCCTCTTTTTCAATAGCAACAATTAATTTGTTATCCATTTCCTCGATGTATTGTACTTTTCTCATCATCAAAATATTGATATATCGAGAGATCGATCGATCGATATATCGTTCTTTTTCTTATTGTCATCAGAACATTGATATATCGAGGTGTTTGTATGTCGATCTCCCCAATATATAATTATTTTGGATTCATCCTAAATTTCTATTCATCGATATATCAAGAAGTTTTTATCAATTTTATCGATGCATCGAAATTTTGCTTGTCATCCAAAGCAACGATATATCGCACAACGATATATCGCACAACGATATATCGCACAACGATATATCGCACAACGATATATCGCACAACGATATATCGCACAACGATATATCGCACAACGATATATCGCACAACGATATATCGCACAACGATATATCGCACAACGATATATCGCACAACGATATATCGCACAACGATATATCGCACAACGATATATCGCACAACGATATATCGCACAACGATATATCGCACAACGATATATCGCACAACGATATATCGCACAACGATATATCGCACAACGATATATCGCACAACGATATATCGCACAACGATATATCGCACAACGATATATCGCACAACGATATATCGCACAACGATATATCGCACAACGATATATCGCACAACGATATATCGCACAACGATATATCGCACAACGATATATCGCACAACGATATATCGCACAACGATATATCGCATACCTGTCATTCAAACCATTGATATTTCCAGTGGTATACCCATATCTTTGCTTTTTAGCACGTTTTGCACGATTTATGAAGCGCTATATAGAGAGCGTTGCTTCGTTTTTCATCACTGTAATCTCCACATTTATAATTCAGATGTGTAACATCCTCCAAGATTTCATCCCTTCAGAACAGCTATCCAATACCTATTAGCTTCGCTACATAATATCAGATACCTCCTCAACATCCCCCGAAACGTTTCCATACGCTCCAAAACTCGCGTCTGGCAGACATAAAGGGATTCCGGATTATATTTCGCCCCTGCCAGGATGAAGACAAATAACACGGCGGATTCCTCTGCTCATTCCACTTCCCATACGTTATCAAAGTAACAAAAGTTTTGAAAGTTAAATCCTTTTACTCCTGACATCTGAAGGAGAGCGGATTTGGATCTAAGGGAGCGGTAACGGAGAATCCCGTAGAGTGGCCCAGATCTCCTCCGGTCGGAGCTAAAAGCACGACTCAAAAAGATTTTTTCATCTTGGAATTATGTTCAAAGGCATCTTTTCAGCGACTAATGGAGGGAGGGATGATATGAGTTTCCGCCGGGGGTGATAAGAAGTGTGGAGAAGAAAAAGAACCCCTTCTCCTTTTGGTAACGAAAGGGGGTCTTCAGATCCCAAACGGAATATGGTTTTTAGATTAAACATGAACGCTTTTGGAATACTTTCTTTGAGGATTCGAGTTTCATGTTCGAAAAAGATTGAGGTCAATAAGTATTTCCGCTTGCCTGGGACTAGGAAACTGGATTTTTAAGGGGGATGTTTATTAAAGCCAACGTTCCTCGGAAACATAAATACATGTGCAGATTTTGTTTTCGAAAACATTTGGTAAACGGCGTTAATTCGAAAGTAGGGAAGTTAGGTAGGTAGGTATTTTAATTAACGTCGTACTGGACCAACACAACGGGCTATTGACGGATAAATGCCAAGGGAAAGATTGAGGACAACACCACATTGATTTAGAACCATAGTCAGATGACGAGGCAACACCTAGTAGAGACATGATAATTCATAACTTGTTTGTGGGTATACATAGACCCACGATCTAAACAGCCCTGATGGCGAATTTTGGTTTCAAGTGTCTGGTAAAGAGGAAGGTAGTTCATTTTCATGAAATCCTTACAATATTTGACAGTAAACGGGCATTCTGGATTTGTGTACGCTTTCTTTTTCCTTATTTAGACGCCCTGACTCCAAATTTGGGTTTTGAAGAAAAGGTTGGAAGCGTTAAAAGGTTAGTTATATTTTAGTGCTCCCGTTTTTCGATCAATGTGAAAACTTCTTATAATATATAATGGCTTTCTTTTGAGGATTCTTCTTTCAAATTCGTACCAGGTAGGTATGATAGGTATTTTAATTAACGTTGCACTGGACCAACACAATGGGCTATTGGGTTTGGAAGCGTTTGCTAAAGGGCGTTAATTTGAAAGAGAGCAGGAACAATATGCACTGGTAGTCATAGAAATGCGGGCCACGATCGCCCGATTCTCTTAGTAATTTACTAGCAACCGGAGGGTTACGAGTTAGAATCCATCCAAAGACCATGATGTACAAAGGGGCTGGTTCACGTTAAATCTGCCGTGGTCTCAAATGTCGTCCCGTGGACGTGGTTTGGAAGTGTGGTGAGTGGGGTGCCAGCTCAAGTGTGACCTCGGCATCTGACCTTGGTCGAAAAGTATGTGGTGTCCTAATATATTTTTCCTTTGGGTTTGATCCCGGACTGTCACTAATAGCCCATTGTGTTGCTCCAGTGCGACGTTGATTAAGTATCTACCTACAATGGAAAATTAACAACATAAAAGAAGCGTTCAGTAACCTTGAAAATTGCACGATGTATAAGACTGTGGGAAAAAATGTTACAAATGTTTACCACCGCAGCACGTGCCAGTTACGCCTCTTGTAAGCAGAATAAAAAGGAAGAACGACTCACACCACTGAACGTAATTGCAAACATTTCGTGTGCATCGCGCTACAAACCTAGCTCAAGAATTAGGACGAGTTCAACAACTAGTGTCAGCACATACACTCGCCACCATATAAAAATCGGAAGTATCTTGGTAACGAGATATCTCGCCATATCAAAATTAGTCAAATCTTGATGATCAGGATATCTATTCGAAAACACTTTGAGGGTTGAGAAGAAATTCTTACATTCCTTTATGGACGTAGGATACTCATTGAAGGTTTAATTTAACGTCCATCATTGACAGAAAGATATATTTATTAGTACTTAAGAGGGATAAGATGGGATTGGTGGTTTTGCCGAAAAAACTAAATAGGGGAGACCAAGGCTAGTTAGCTGTTTTTTTTTTTATATTTTTCTTATATTTCAGTAATACTTTCAGCTATTATAGCCAATGCTGTTTATATTGGAGCTCCTTGGCTACAAATTAATGAAGAAAACAGCATTAAAATAGTATAGTTTACACATTAAATATTGCTTACAAATATGTTCAAACTATGCCAACCTACACTGATGTGGGGTAAGTTCGTATAACGCCTGGGGTAAGTTGGCATAGCATGTGATTATGATAGGATCTAAGCAATAATGTAAGTTAGTTGAAATAAAAAGGACTTTAAAACTTATATTTTAATATAAAATACGATAAACTAAGGAAGAAAAAAAAAAGAAGATGGAAATCTTAACGCACGTGTCCACCAAAAAAGTAAGGCGATCCTTCACTTTGATTGGTGACTTTAATTTTCGTAAAATTTTACTGTGGTTGTACCAGATTTTGTTCGCGACTTCTGACAATCTCCAAAGTATGTATGTTCTCACCATTGTGGATGCCAGCATGCCCCACGACTTCAATGGCAACTTGCCTCACCAGGACTTTTGAGACAAAATGGCTGTCTCACTCTTCCACAAACGTTTTACAAAAGCAATTCCAGTACATGAATACAATTGTTATTGCTCATTCTATCCAACACAACCCTTAAAACCTCCTTAACATATTCTAGGATTTCATAAAGCACCGAAACCTTTAGTTAAAGAAAAAACACTCACTTGGACAAAAAACACAAATTCGTATTTTTTCTCTCTGGAAGCTTCGATCCCACTGAAACTAGAGTGGATGATGCAACATACAAGAGTAGTTAAAAAGCGGCGATATCACTGCTCTGAAATCACTGGTAAAAAAATACAAGGTGAATGCCAACTAGCCTAGGTCTCCCCAAGTAAAATGCACTCTGCCCAACACCTCGTAGCTAGTGATCGGCCGGAAAGAAATTTAGCAAGTGATATCTATGAAATGGGAAATAAATGGCCACAACATCAAATATAGAGGATAATTGTTTAGCGTTCTTGCGATGACGCTTGCGATAACGGGCGTGGTTTTATACCATGCCGTATATCGGTTGGATGGAGTCATATGGCATATTATAAGCATTCTCCAGCTGCTGCATAAGATTATTTATATCCCGGGGTGGTACAACTAATTCAATGGTAACACTAAACCAGAATATTCAGTGAACTTCTCAGTCCTGTTCAATAAACCATCATATGCGTCAGGGAACGCCATTGACGTTCATAAACACTCGAACTTAAATCGTTGGCGTGTTTGGTATACAAAGGAATTTACATTATAAAGTACTTGATTACCGATAAAGGTTTTGAGTGTTTCGGTAATTGGTAAATGAATTTACGTCCCACTGGAGAAAAAACGGGCTATTGGCGAAGGTCTACGATTAATCACGAAGGAAAAGGCGATTTGACCGTTGTCGGTTTTTGGAACGAAATCGAAGGGTTGTGGCTAGAGGGCCCCTATTCCCCTGAAAGGTTGGGCTGCGATAGCCTGGTTGAAAGAGTAACGAATAAGCAACAGAAGGGTTATGGGATGAAATCCATCCAAATTCAGTCGTGTACAGGTACCTTTTTATTCCAAACTAACAATTTTATTTGGCTTTGTATTGAGACACTTGGATGGTTAAAGCGTTTTCGATCGCCTTGTTTGCTAGGTTGGTGCTATTTTAAAGGTGGGTAACACGTTTATTTTGCGTGTTCCTGTCCGTTGACTAACAAAACAATATATTAAAGGTAAAAATAATTTATTTCAAATTTGACACTGGAAGGCTAATGTTATATTCTATATTCGTATGAAATGTTTTCGTGTTTAGATTCTCCTACAGTATCATGCATCAAGAAAGCTGGGTATTATTGAAGTATAGTTTCCGAGATTATCCGATCCTGAAGTAAAGTTATGTTATCTCTAACCTTTTACGCCACTGAGTTCAAAGACGAAACTTGTAATTCAACGAAAACTCTAGACCATCAATAATGAAACATATTTACCGAAAGTGAAGTTATTAGTTCAGAATAAAGCCTAACAACTGAAGTTCACTTCAAACATTGAATTATGCAACGAGTAGAGTCGAAATCAAAAGGATGGTATGCTAAGGATATAGGTTATAATTGGACATCAACTGTCACACCAGCTGCTAATAACAATAACAATTTCAGAATTGGGAATACGTACGAGGCAGGAGATGGGCTGATTTATTAATGTTTTCAACTGCACAAGATATTCTGAAGGGAATAGATGCCCTGACATCTGAGCACATTTAGTGGCTATGATGCACTGTGTTAATTAGATATGTAATAACGAGTTTTAACCTTGTAATAAGCTTGTGAACTTGTAGTGATACGTTCATTTACAATTTATGCTTGGGATATAATAGAGAATATTCGCAAATTCCAAAATTAACAAAGAGATGCATGACTGGAAAAGACATCCAATGACTTAGGAAGATATTTAATTTTCTGTTAAATAGCAACTCTGGGCTTTCAGGGCTAGCTTTAAGATGGGCTTAAAAGTTGTTGTGTTGATGGAAAGTATTTGTTATCATAATACTTTTTAATTTGTTTACGTTTAGGTAATATTGAATTTTTTTTAAAATTAGTCATGAAATTAGAGAGTTTTAGAATAAGTGAAACATGAATTCTTCAAAAAAAAAATATTTTTGCGTAAAAAGTAAGTGAAAATATTCAAGTATACGTGAAGATAGCTTGGGTTAAAAAAACAGGGTAAGTCATACTTTTACAAAATTATCTTTCGAGTAATGAAGCCCTGATACTTTTTTTTCTAATTTAAATGCCAGTGAAAAAAAAACTACCTTATGCAGGAAAACCTAATAGTAGTTACACCAGTCAGAAAGTTTATCATAGTGTATAGCTGATTTTAAATTTATAAAGCTTCTAAAATTATTATTTTACGTTTAACTTTTGAACAAATATATTATTACACTTACAGCAATTTATATATTTTTGGAAGGTAAGAAATGTATTGCTGTTTTGTATGTAACAGAATATTTTTACCAAATTAAATAAACATCAATCATTTTAGACGTTGTACAACCTACAAAGGCTCTACATGATTTTTGGCTTGTCACGTGGATCTACACTACATGGTAATTTGGTAATTTTTAGTTAACGTCGTACTAGAGCAACACAACGGGCTATTGACGACGGTCCGGAATCAGTCCCTTAAGGGAAAGATTCGAGGACAACACCTCGTAATTTTGAACCACGGTCAGATGACGAAGCAACACCTGAGCTGGCACCCCACTCTCCAAACTTCCACGCCAACCCAACGTGAGGACTTTCGGCCACGACAGATTTAAGGTGCACCAGCCGCCTCTACACCATACGCTTACAAACACCCATGCCCGTACAGGAACCTTCCAATCTAGAGGCTAACACCTTAACCACTATACCGGTTGGTCGGCTACACTACATGGAGAAAAGTATCTGGACACTGCATGTTTTTCAGAAAAAAGTTCTTTAGTATTCTATTTAGTTAGGGAAAGTCCCTTCTTTTGCTTGTATTAAAGCTGCACCACGTCGAGGCATACTTTCCAGAAGTTCTCTGTACGTTTGGTTAGGAATAGCTCGCCATGCCTCTTGCAAGACCGTGAGAAGATATGATAGGCGTGCGTGGCGTGGTCGTACTCTTCGCTCCAATTTGTCCCACCAGTGCTCGATCGGATTGAGATCGGGGCACTGAACAGGCCAGTCAAGCAAATTCACCTCAGTTTCAGGAAACCAGTCCTGCACACGTTTTGCAGTATGACATGAAGATCGATCCTGTTGTAAGAAACAACCATCGTCGACGTAGTGTAGACAAGGCCGAATTATCCAGAACGTCAAGGTACACGTCAGCGTTCATGCTACCAGGTACATAAAGCAATGGGCCGAGGCCTAACCAGGAAAAGCAATCTCACACTAAGATGGATTTAGCCGATTTTCTGCAATGTCCAAGAATAAGTCCTTCACAAAAATGTGAATAAGTTCAAGATGTCTTTGCTTTTACTACTTTCTGTTGGTGCATTTAGTTGTTAAAACAATATGCAGTTCCAGAGCTTGAAAGCACTACTGGATTACAACAGTAATAGCCTTGTTTTGCTGTTGTTAGTAGTCCCCTTGGACAAGATGTAACCTAGACCAAGTCTAATAGACCATGTTGTACATGTCGCACAGTGACCAATTCCTGGTCATCCAGCTGTCCTCACAGATGAACTAATTCTCCATGTGGTTGTATCGGCCAAGTATCTCATCAACAAAACTGAACAGAATCTGATGGACGAGTTATATGGTCAATAGAAGAAAACGGACTGGATCGTTTGACGTCGTTACCATACAAAATAGACAATATCTTTATGACGAGATATCTCGTGGACAAAATCTTTCAGGTCTTGATGGACAAGATATCTTTGCGGAACCATTTGATGGGTGAAGTTGGTCAAATATTATAGGTTAGGTATTGATAACTGGCCAGATGTTGATAGTTACATATTTATAACTTTGTGATCAGATATTGATGGTTTTTAATTGATAAATGATCAGATATTGATGGTTTTATATTGATAAATGATCAGATATTGATAGTTATATACTGATCTTTTGTGGTCAGATATGGATAGTTATATATTGATCTTTCGTGGTCAGATATTGATAAGTTATGTATTGATCTTTTGTGGTGAGATATTGATGGTTATACTATATTGATAACTGGTGAGATATTGATAGTTATACTATATTGATAACTGGTCAGATATTGATGGACGAGATATCTCGTTCAAACCTTTTGGAGAGTTAAATAATTCTATAAGATAATGGAATGATTTGTTGGTCTGTGGAGCATGGACATGTTGGATAGTTCTCAACTCTTCTCATAAAAGTTAGTTTTACTGTTACTCTTCTTAATTTAACAATAAAATACACGTGTAGAGTTTTTGAAACCTCGCATCTTCTTTGCTACATTGCAAAGAATATGCATAGTGTTTTTTAATTGTTTTCGACAATGAATTTCACTGCGAACTTCTATCCATTTTTGAGCACTTAAAACGTTTTTTTTTGCACTGTTATATATAACGAATATATACTTACCCTGATTGTAGTTTTTTCAAATGATCTCTTCGCCGCAGTTTGATAGCTCTGTGCCTTAATGCGCATATGAGTGCAAACACAAGGATAGGAAAACCGATGACTGAAGACAAGATTGGTATCACTACAGGACGAGGATCCAAAGATACTAAAACAAAAATTGAAAGAAAGCTTCATGAGTATCCAGAAACATAGGCATATTATAAACTATTTTGAAAACCCTGTCAAAACCTTGAGCTTATCCTATTTGACTATATCCATTCAACACCTTATCTAGCAAATTCCACTCTCTAAACTTTCACAGCACACTAACGTGAGAGGATTTGAGGCCTCGATTGAAGTAACGTGTATTTTAACCCACTACTGAAGTTAAGACAACACCACGTAATTTTAAACCGCGGTCAGGTCACACCTGAGCTGGCACCATCCAAACTTCCACATCTAGCCAACGTGAGGACATTTGTGTCCACTACAGCCACAAGCCATCTTTGTACTCGACGGACGGCCTTGGTTGAATTAGAACCCGCAACCCGCAAAAGGAGTTATTTTATTAAAACAGCTGAATAACCCGGTGTTGCTCGGATTGAAATGGGTGAATTTTGATTGAAACTGAATTAGAATAATCACTTTTCTTACAGAGAAAAATGTAATCATTTAAGTTTTTATACGAAAATACTTTTTAACTTCGTCTTAACTTTTTCATAGCTTCTACAATATGTGCCATGTGTTAACTCAAATACACAAACACGGATTCTAAATCAAATTAATAAAATGAAACATTAATTCTGGTTGGTCACATCTCAAATTGCAAAATTATTACGCGCAAAATTATTATATTTAAAATTATTATGATCAACGAGTTTTTTATTGAGCTTTACGAGTTCCACTACAAAATGTAATTTAAACAAAATTAAATATTTTAATTATTACTCGAACGGCTTTGCTGGTGACAAAGTTATGCTTATAGAGAAAAACGCGCATCCAAAATAAGAATCATTATATAATTCAGTTTTCTGTAGAACGTGTTTCCTTGTCAATATTCATATATTGCAAGAAAACAAACTTTAGATTTTCAAATTAGAGCTTCAGAGTGGCACTTTTAGGACTACCTTTGTCCGTATTGTCATGGTTGTAAGCAGGCCCTGATTTACCATTAGGCCAGTGAGGCACGGGCCTAGGGCCCCCATAATTTAGAGGGCCCCTAAGTTTCAAAAGTATCTAAAAAGTTTTAAGTAGTTACATAAATTATTGGGTATTTACGTAAATGTCCGTCGACCGTTTCCCCCACTATCACATTCTTGTAATTACATTAATTATCTAACTATTATATTTTTGATTTTCATCTGCTTTATTTTGTTTTGCCAAGAGTTATAAGTGATGTCACGATTTTCTCAAACTTTTTTATGACATCTGTGATACGGTCAACAGTCAAATACGTAAGTACCAATTATTGTTATAAAATTAGTTTTTGTGATGAACAAATAACATGGGGGGGGGGCCTTCCTGCTTGTTGTGCCTACTATACCAAATTTTCTAAATCGGGCCCTGGTTGTAAATGCTACAACTTGATATTATGTCAGGAAAGAAATAGCCTATGTTTTCAACAGTGTTCAAAAGTACAAGTATACCAAATTTGGTGTGGATTGGTCAAATGGTGTAGATTTGTATAGAAAATATGCACATATCCTTTTTTATATACTAGGGGGCTCCATCCCCTGCTCACTTGCGCTCGCCGAACCCCGCTCCGAAGATTCAAATCCAAATCCAAAGATTCAGAATTTTGTATGACCAACTTTTGATCGCATCCAATTTAATTATTAACCGATTTCGAAAATAATAGTACCGTAAGAAAGAGTACATTCTGAGGTATACTGAGAAATTTTAAAAATTAAAAACTAAATAGTAATAAGATATAGATACGGTAGTTTTTAAAAAAAGTAACAAAAATGTCCCGAATTTCAAAAATATATTATCAAGAACCAAATTGAAATTTCAAAACAAAGCTCGACGAGCTGCAAAAATTTACGTTGAGAGGTGCTCTTTAAAAAACCTCACGGCTAAAGACTGAAAATTTGTTTGTGTTTTGCTCACTCGCGGAAGAATTTTCGCTTTTTCAATTTTAAAAATTAATAAACCCTAAACTAAAAGCCGCATCGGAAAAAAAATCTTAATAATTGTCCAGGGAATACGATTAAGAACAAACCATGTTAATTTCGTTTTTCTCCGATCAGTACTTTCTCGGGAAACCGTCTAAGAATCGAGCTAAACAGCACAGTTTTCAATCCTGCGGCAGCGGTAACTTTTTTTTAATATAGAGAGATACTACATAGATCGAGCATTCATCACACACGTACTTTAAAGAGGTATGAACTAAAAGAAATCCACAACTCGCTTACAGATGTAAATAAATAATAAACAGCTATTCACTACAACAGCCCCCGTTGCAATATACTCGGAAACATGCCATCCAATTTTGCCTCCGACACCAAATCGATTTCTTTACCGTTCTAATCGTTCCCGTTACTTTCGCTCAATCTCCAGCCTTGAATCTGGCGAGATAACAATGTAATATCATAATCCATTCCGCACAAATGGGCTTTTGCAACTAATTAAAAGTCCCATATCCGGAGATCACAGCGTCTACTGAATGAACCGTGGCTGGAGCGCGACTTTTGACACTGGATTGATAATCGCCGATCGTTAACGCTACACAATACCTTAATTAAATTTATCGTCGCTTCCGTTTTGATGAACACCCCTTTCCATAGAATGGATCTACCCTAGGGAGATTTGGCTGATAGATGACCTTGGAGATGGCCTAGACCTCCCAGGAATACCTCCATCTACGACCCTGATATTAAGTTTCCACACCTCAAAGATGAATGGCATGGGCCATTGCAGTTTTATTAGATGGAAGGAGGATGTGGCCAAGCGTAAGAGCTTCTGAGATAAGGGTATGGGATTTTAATTTGGTGAACGGCGCCGGTGAAATAGCACTCTGACAGAAGCGTTCATGAGTTGCAGAAAGTTCAATTTATTCATTGTAAATTTGTATACGAACAGTAAAATTATTGTTACACCGAAGAAAGGGTGTCCTACCCAAATCTAGTTTAACCATTCTGGTGGCAATCAAGGAGTGGCATTTCGTCGCTGGCAAATTTGACTAGATCTTCTTGGACGACATATCCCGTCATTAAAAGAAATCCCTATCAATAGATAAAAATTGCTCTTATCTTGATCTTTTCATCATAAAAGAATTGTATTGGCAATATCTTGATGATGAGCTATCTCGTCATTAGCAAAATTGATTTGATTTTTATGGACGATTTATCTCGTCCAAACCACTTGGAGGGTTAATTGAATTCTACATTACATTCATAAAAAGCACTGTTGGCGTCAGTTCATATTATATTTTGCATTGGTATCGCAGAAACCATAGAGGAAATATAAACGAAGAGTGAGCAGAGCTAACCTTTGTATATGACAGATCATGTGATCAGAAGTAGTAGTAGCTTGACCCTTAGACTACTTTCGTCTGTAGGGTGGAACTGAACAGTCTTTATCTGATTGGTCCACGAGACGGGAGAAGACGCTCATCTATTGATTCATTATCTCATTGGTCCGCGCGACATAGTGGTAGACTGTGGATTTCACTTTTGTCGCCACTTTATAGATATATGCGTCTATCATCTGTTACAAGATGATACATCGCCAAACGCGGCGATAAGATGCCAAATCGGCCTCTTAAGTCAATTTTTCACAGAGCAGTCAACAACTAGTCTACATGTTGGTCACATTTTTCGAAGCTCCTCTCAATGGCAATGCTCAATCTACTTATGATTCACGTTTATGGCAGGAGCCTCATGGAGATTGATAGATATGGTGCATAGTTACGTAAGAACAGATGGGAAGCTTGAGTGGTACGTAATCATTGGTATCGAGTGATACTTAATGACTGATGTCGAGTGGTACTAACGACTGGCATTGGACGCTGGAGGTGTTGCTATTGTCGTGACGATTTCATAGTGCTCGGGATAATTTTGGATATTTTAAGTTTTGAGGTTGCCGAGGAACACTTTGGTCAAGACTCACGCACTCTCAGCCTATCCCAGATTTCTGTCTCATCTCTCCCCAATAAATTCTTAATTTTCGGCCCTTTGCAGGTTGCTGTAACTCCAATAACACTACAGGACGAGGATCCAAATATACTAAAACAAAAATTGAAAAGAAAGCTTCATGAGTATCCAGAAACCCATTCTAGCTTTATACCCAATCCTCTCACCAATGCCAACAAATCCTCTCATCCCATATTCAATCACTGTGGTTGCTTGACCCCTCCCAATTCCTTATGTTCACAATGATATAAACCACTCCATTGGTCATTGGGTTGCTCCAGTGCGACATTTATTAAGTACCTAGCTATCTTCCATTGGTTTATTGATTTTATGACCTGTCCTTCAATTTTAAACTTTCCTGATAAGCGGACAAGTTTTTATCGTGTTTGATAGTAAAATAAAACAGATTTGAGGCTTCAGGATAACCACAACAGTGCTTTATAGAGTATATATTGTTATTGCTTCTATATATTTTTATTTCGAAAAAATTCTCTTTGACTTTTGTAGGCTCGTGATTATTAGCATTTTCAATTTCCTTTGAGTTAAAGCTGGTTGAGTTTTTTTGTAACATAGGCTATATTTGATCAACCTGCACCAAACACAAGACAAATACGTCAGGTAATAAAGAGATGCACATGAACATGTTAACTGACACGGCAGAGAGAAAAACAACCAGTTTACAGGAATCGATGCGAGGATCGATTCCTGTAAACTGGTTGTTTTTATCTCTGATCGTATCTTTAACTCGTATCTTTAAGTTCCATAATGTGATTCAATGCCTTCACTCAGTGTTTGGTAATTTTAGTCTGGTTGGTCATAGTCGCACTGTAGATAATTTTTTAAGCTGCACTAGTGTTCTTTATATAGGATTATATAGATTAAACATGGCTTGGTAGGATTCATGAGCAGGTATTGCAGGAATCAAATTATATTTTGGGTGAAAGATTCAATGGAATTGACATAGAAGATGACCCTAAGTCAAAATCCAAATTGAAAATTTTCCACTTGTATTGAATTTAGAAAGTCGTATGCAGGTATATGTGGCTTAGCTAGACGAAATATCCCCATAAAAATTTGTGTTCAGCTTTGAAAATCTAGCTTAAAAATATTATGTAATCAAAAGTGGACTAAAAATTTTTTTTTACATAAATCTCTACTATTACAAAAAGTAATTTGGTAATTTTTAAATAACGTGGTACAAGAGCAACACATCGGGCTAACTATTATATAAGGAAGTGTTTGTGTGTGTCTGTGTGGACTGTCCTGACGAATCTATGGCACTTGCAATGATGAGATTTGACACACAGGTAGTACACATTTTTTGCAATTCGTCTAAAGCGTCCGAATTTTAAAATTAAATTTAGAACATTTTAAAATTAATTTATTAGTTTTTCACCTTTCGTCCTTCGGTCCGAAATTTTACGTCAAAGAAGAAGCAAGTAAATTTTGCGATTTTCACCCAGTGACGTTAGCCTCTGGAACCAAGCCAATTTTTTCGATTCTAGCGTGTTTTGTCAAATTGGAATACGTAGCGATCACCGGGGGTTGGAGGGCGTTAGCGAGCAGTGACCTAACCCCACTAAAAGAACTGTCACGAGCAGGTGAAATTTTACATTAGATCGAAACCTTATGCATTTGATTTTCTTTCAATAAATATCTTTCAATTGAATATTTATATCTTCGCAATTCGAATTGGCGGTGATGTTGGTTTGCAAAGCAAACCAAAAGGGAATTTGTGTTAGCGAGCTGTGGTCAGACAGCACACCTGATCATACGAAAAAAAATCATGGGGCAACGCTGTGCTGGATACGCAGTGGCTAGTATTTGTGTAAAGAGTATTCCGAGTGTTTTCTTCCACTTTTTTTCTTTTCCTTTCAACAGGAATTCTACTTTTGAATCATTTTAAGCGGTCCCTAAACATCGATTGCACGCGAACAGATAAATTAAGAGGCTCTTGTGTAAACGCCTTTATCGCGTGTCACCGATTAATTTAATAGGAGATGGTTATGTGTCACGCGATTCAGTTAACATTTTAAAAGAGATCACACGGAATACATTGAAAATCATCGACCTGTTAATGCGATAGACAAAGCACACGTTAGCAGAGCATCGACTTTCTATTTAAATAGACAGATCATGTAAGGGATTCGTGGTAGTGAGATCTCAGAAGGGTAATCGGATCTTTACCTTGGGGGATTGATCCCGGACCTTCGTCAATAGCTCGTTGTGTTGCTCCAGTAGGACGTTAATTCAAATGCCTACCTACATACCTCAGAAAATTAAGTCACGTGCGCATGAGAATCAATGTAGGCCTAAAGGTATCAGAAAGCGGACAAGTGTTTTTAATCACGCAGGACAATTGTTTGACCAATCGATATTTTGTATCACATTAAGGTTCACGCTTTTTTTTTATCCGTGATCCCGGGAGCAGAAAGTGCTTAAAACTGCGACGTCGCAGAATAAATTCTGAACAAGTGCAGAACAAGTTTTCCTTAATTTTATCAAAATTTTGGCCGATTTTTTTTTCAATCATAAGAGCTACGATGTTCTGCAGTGCAAAGCGCGCTCCTTGCCAAACCTTTTTTTTCTTTTCTATCTACGGAACAACCTCGATTCACAGCACAAATTACCGCAAACACTTTATAAATAACGCATCTTGTTTGTCAATGGCAAAATAGTTATCTTCAAAAGTTATCGAAAGAATTGCCGATTCTGAAAGTATATGCCTTGGTTTAAAAGAAAGTAAGTTATTAATTTTGATGTTTTATTATAAATATGTAATACATATTTAGCTGATAATTGTGTTTTACGTCTGTTTTCGATTTTACTGCAGTTTTCAAAATTCGGACAAAATGCCTGTGGAACAATTACAATTGCTCGGAGTTGCGTTGCAGAACTCTGAATATAATTATGCACCTGGGAACGTGATAAGTCTTCAAACCGTTCAGTAGGTATTTTAATTGCCGTCGCACTGGAGCATCAGAACGGGCTATTGGCGACTGTCTAGGATCAACTCTCGAAGGATGAGATTCGAGGACAACACATCGTAATTTTGAGCCACGGTCAGATGACGAGGTCACACCTGAGCTGGCACCCCATTCTCAAAGCTTCCACACCAAGCTAACGCGAGGACATAAATGGCTACGGTAGATTTAACGTGCACCAGCCCTCTTTGTACACTACAATCTGGTTGGCAATCTCGCAACCCTTCGATTGCTAATTCATTACTCTTCCAACCAGGCAACCGCGACACCTTCAAACCGATCGACCGAAGGATATAACATGTAGCTGCGCTGATATATTGCACTCTATTTCAACAGAATGACGATGCTAAAAATATTAAAAGATCATCGTGTAATACGCAATTAAGTTAGAAATATTAAGTGGATCAGATTCGTTATAAATAAAAACAATTAAAGCACATGTTCACATTCCAGCTTATATGAACAGAGCAGCATAGAATTTAATAAAGCCCAAAATATATCTAGAGGAACGGAAACTTCACTTGGAGGATTAGTTTAATCAACTCATCTTCAATATTTTCTGCATTCTCCAAGATAACGAAAATCTCTCTTATTTCAATAGCCCAAAATACTTAAAAGTCTGACTTTTGAAAGAAAAGAAATATTCCCCCAAACCAAAACCTCTATAAACAAACCTAACGCTGTGGTAATAAGCACACTAGAGCCTTGTTGAGCCACAGAAGTCTTGATAATCGCATTTAGAGTCGTAAATTTTGTTCCTTTGGTCATAGTTTGTAAGCTAAACTGTGCATTGGGATTCATTATGGCAGACAACGTTTTTTAAATTGCTAAAGGATTTTGGATATCGCTAAGCCAGCAGCATAACTCAAGACTTCTGCAAATAAACTTCTTTCAGTGGATCTACCAAGGGAATAATAAATGATCTGAGAGAAGTACTAAATATTTTGTCTCTATGGTTTCTGCGTCAATCTTGAGTTTAACCCTCCAAGTGGTTTCGCCGAGGTATGTCGTTCGTTCTTTAAGATCTGACCAGGTTTAAGATATCATGTCATAACGATATTGCCATTTTATTATGATGGCGAGAACAAGATCTGGTCAGTTTTCTTCTAATGATAGTGAACGTGTTTTCTTCTATCTGTACAATGACAAGTTATCTCACTCAACAAGATCTGGTAAGTTTTATTACTGATGTGATATCTCTCCAATCAAGATCTTGGAAGTCTTCTAATTACGAGATACCGTGCCAAGACAATCACCAAGAGGGTTAAGATTCGGAACAGCCGTTGTTGGTTGTTTTGATGAGACATCTCGTTAATAGCAAAACGGACCAGATCTTGATGGACTAGATACTTCGTCATAAGAAAAAAAACTGAGCAAATCTTGATGGACTATATACCTCGTCATAAGAAGAAAACTGAGCAGATCTTGATGGATTAGATACCATGTAATAAGAAGAAAACTGAGCAGATCTTGATGGACAAAAAACTTCGACATAAGAAGAAAACTGACCAGATCGTGATGGACTAGATACCTCGTCATAAGAAGAAAACTGAGCAGATCTTGATGGACTAGATACTTCGTCATAAGAAAAAAACTGAGCAGATCTTGATGGACTAGATACCTCGTCATAAGAAGAAAACTGAGCAGATCTTGATGGAATAGATACCTCGTCATAAGAAGAAAACTGAGCAGATCTTGATGGAATAGATACCTCGTCATAAGAAGAAAACTGAGCAGATCTTGATGGACAAAAAACTTCGACATAAGAAGAAAACTGACCAGATCGTGATGGACTAGATACCTCGTCATAAGAAAAAAACTGAGCAGATCTTGATGGACTAGATACTTCGTCATAAGAAAAAAACTGAGCAGATCTTGATGGACTAGATACCTCGTCATAAGAAGAAAACTGAGCAGATCTTGATGGAATAGATACCTCGTCATAAGAAGAAAACTGAGCAGATCTTGATGGAATAGATACCTCGTCATAAGAAGAAAACTGAGCAGATCTTGATGGATTAGATACCTTGTAATAAGAAGAAAACTGAGCAGATCTTGATGGACAAAAAACTTCGACATAAGAAGAAAACTGACCAGATCGTGATGGACTAGATACCTCGTCATAAGAAGAAAACTGAGCAGATCTTGATGGACTAGATACTTCGTCATAAGAAAAAAACTGAGCAGATCTTGATGGACTAGATACCTCGTCATAAGAAGAAAACTGAGCAGATCTTGATGGAATAGATACCTCGTCATAAGAAGAAAACTGAGCAGATCTTGATGGAATAGATACCTCGTCATAAGAAGAAAACTGAGCAGATCGTGATGGACTAGATACCTCGTCATAAGAAGAAAACTGAGCAGATCTTGATGGACTAGATACTTCGTCATAAGAAAAAAACTGAGCAGATCTTGATGGACTAGATACCTCGTCATAAGAAGAAAACTGAGCAGATCTTGATGGAATAGATACCTCGTCATAAGAAGAAAACTGAGCAGATCTTGATGGAATAGATACCTTGTCATAAGAAGAAAACTGAGCAGATCTTGATGGACAAAAAACTTCGACATAAGAAGAAAACTGACCAGATCGTGATGGACCAGATACCTCGTCAAAAGAAGAAAACTGAGCAGATCTTGATGGAATAGATACCTCGTCATAAGAAGAAAACTGAGCAGATCTTGATGGAATAGATACCTCGTCATAAGAAGAAAACTGAGCAGAACTTGAGAGACAAAAAACTTCCGACGTAAGAAGAAAATTGACCAGATCTTGATGGAATAGATACCTCGTCATAAGAAGAAAACTGAGCAGAACTTGATGGACAAAAAACTTCCGACATAAGAAGAAAACTGACCAGATCGTGAGGGACTAGATACCTCGTCATAAGAAGAAAACTGAGCAGAACTTGATGGACAAAAAACTTCCGACATAAGAAGAAAACTGACCAGATCGTGAGGGACTAGATACCTCGTCATAAGAAGAAAACTGAGCAGATCTTGATGGACTAGATACTTCGTCATAAGAAAAAAACTGAGCAGATCTTGATGGACTAGATACCTCGTCATAAGAAGAAAACTGAGCAGATCTTGATGGAATAGATACCTCGTCATAAGAAGAAAACTGAGCAGATCTTGATGGAATAGATACCTCGTCATAAGAAGAAAACTGAGCAGATCTTGATGGAATAGATACCTTGTCATAAGAAGAAAACTGAGCAGATCTTGATGGACAAAAAACTTCGACATAAGAAGAAAACTGACCAGATCGTGATGGACCAGATACCTCGTCAAAAGAAGAAAACTGAGCAGATCTTGATGGAATAGATACCTCGTCATAAGAAGAAAACTGAGCAGATCTTGATGGAATAGATACCTCGTCATAAGAAGAAAACTGAGCAGAACTTGAGAGACAAAAAACTTCCGACGTAAGAAGAAAATTGACCAGATCTTGATGGAATAGATACCTCGTCATAAGAAGAAAACTGAGCAGAACTTGATGGACAAAAAACTTCCGACATAAGAAGAAAACTGACCAGATCGTGAGGGACTAGATACCTCGTCATAAGAAGAAAACTGAGCAGAACTTGATGGACAAAAAACTTCCGACATAAGAAGAAAACTGACCAGATCGTGATGGACCAGATACCTCGTCAAAAGAAGAAAACTGAGCAGATCTTGATGGAATAGATACCTCGTCATAAGAAGAAAACTGAGCAGATCTTGATGGAATAGATACCTCGTCATAAGAAGAAAACTGAGCAGAACTTGAGAGACAAAAAACTTCCGACGTAAGAAGAAAATTGACCAGATCTTGATGGAATAGATACCTCGTCATAAGAAGAAAACTGAGCAGAACTTGATGGACAAAAAACTTCCGACATAAGAAGAAAACTGACCAGATCGTGAGGGACTAGATACCTCGTCATAAGAAGAAAACTGAGCAGATCTTGATGGAATAGATACCTCGTCATAAGAAGAAAACTGAGCAGATCTTGATGGAATAGATACCTTGTCATAAGAAGAAAACTGAGCAGATCTTGATGGACAAAAAACTTCGACATAAGAAGAAAACTGACCAGATCGTGATGGACCAGATACCTCGTCAAAAGAAGAAAACTGAGCAGATCTTGATGGAATAGATACCTCGTCATAAGAAGAAAACTGAGCAGATCTTGATGGAATAGATACCTCGTCATAAGAAGAAAACTGAGCAGAACTTGAGAGACAAAAAACTTCCGACGTAAGAAGAAAATTGACCAGATCTTGATGGAATAGATACCTCGTCATAAGAAGAAAACTGAGCAGAACTTGATGGACAAAAAACTTCCGACATAAGAAGAAAACTGACCAGATCGTGAGGGACTAGATACCTCGTCATAAGAAGAAAACTGAGCAGAACTTGATGGACAAAAAACTTCCGACATAAGAAGAAAACTGACCAGATCGTGATGGACCAGATACCTCGTCAAAAGAAGAAAACTGAGCAGATCTTGATGGAATAGATACCTCGTCATAAGAAGAAAACTGAGCAGATCTTGATGGAATAGATACCTCGTCATAAGAAGAAAACTGAGCAGAACTTGAGAGACAAAAAACTTCCGACGTAAGAAGAAAATTGACCAGATCTTGATGGAATAGATACCTCGTCATAAGAAGAAAACTGAGCAGAACTTGATGGACAAAAAACTTCCGACATAAGAAGAAAACTGACCAGATCGTGAGGGACTAGATACCTCGTCATAAGAAGAAAACTGAGCAGAACTTGATGGACAAAAAACTTCCGACATAAGAAGAAAACTGACCAGATCGTGATGGACCAGATACCTCGTCAAAAGAAGAAAACTGAGCAGATCTTGATGGAATAGATACCTCGTCATAAGAAGAAAACTGAGCAGATCTTGATGGAATAGATACCTCGTCATAAGAAGAAAACTGAGCAGAACTTGAGAGACAAAAAACTTCCGACGTAAGAAGAAAATTGACCAGATCTTGATGGAATAGATACCTCGTCATAAGAAGAAAACTGAGCAGATCTTGATGGACAAAAAACTTCGACATAAGAAGAAAACTGACCAGATCGTGATGGACTAGATACCTCGTCATAAGAAGAAAACTGAGCAGATCTTGATGGACTAGATACTTCGTCATAAGAAAAAAACTGAGCAGATCTTGATGGACTAGATACCTCGTCATAAGAAGAAAACTGAGCAGATCTTGATGGAATAGATACCTCGTCATAAGAAGAAAACTGAGCAGATCTTGATGGAATAGATACCTCGTCATAAGAAGAAAACTGAGCAGATCGTGATGGACTAGATACCTCGTCATAAGAAGAAAACTGAGCAGATCTTGATGGACTAGATACTTCGTCATAAGAAAAAAACTGAGCAGATCTTGATGGACTAGATACCTCGTCATAAGAAGAAAACTGAGCAGATCTTGATGGAATAGATACCTCGTCATAAGAAGAAAACTGAGCAGATCTTGATGGAATAGATACCTTGTCATAAGAAGAAAACTGAGCAGATCTTGATGGACAAAAAACTTCGACATAAGAAGAAAACTGACCAGATCGTGATGGACCAGATACCTCGTCAAAAGAAGAAAACTGAGCAGATCTTGATGGAATAGATACCTCGTCATAAGAAGAAAACTGAGCAGATCTTGATGGAATAGATACCTCGTCATAAGAAGAAAACTGAGCAGAACTTGAGAGACAAAAAACTTCCGACGTAAGAAGAAAATTGACCAGATCTTGATGGAATAGATACCTCGTCATAAGAAGAAAACTGAGCAGAACTTGATGGACAAAAAACTTCCGACATAAGAAGAAAACTGACCAGATCGTGAGGGACTAGATACCTCGTCATAAGAAGAAAACTGAGCAGATCTTGATGGAATAGATACCTCGTCATAAGAAGAAAACTGAGCAGATCTTGATGGAATAGATACCTCGTCATAAGAAGAAAACTGAGCAGAACTTGATGGACAAAAAACTTCCGACATAAGAAGAAAACTGACCAGAACGTGATGGACTAGATACCTCGTCATAAGAAGAAAACTGAGCAGATCTTTATGTCGTCATTTTTAGAAAATACGTACTATTTAGATGACGAGATATTTCGTCATAAGTAAAATTGGACAACTCTTAATGAACGAGATATATCATAGAAATCGCTTAGAGAGAGTAGTTGAATTTGCGTCGCAGTAGAGCAATACAACGGGCTATTTGTGACGGAACTGAATGAAACTCGGAGGGAGTGATCCCAGGACAACGCCTCGTAATTTTGAGTCACGGTCAGATGACGAGGTCAACACATGAGCTGAAATCCCTCCGTTCCAAATTATAAACCTTGCAAACGAGAGAAAATTTGAGGCCACGACAGATTTAACGTGCACTTGGAGGCGCCATCAAACTCGATTTAATTTGTTGTCGTCGATGAATACCAGTGAATAGCATAACAAATTAATAATATCGCATAACAGTGAGCAATACGATCGACTTTTAGGTAGAAATGAACCTCATCAAACGACGGACACATGTGCATATTTCTGTAATGTTCGTAACCAAGGAATCAGCGTTATTTGTACATCTGGCGCCAAATGGTAAGCAATATAAAATCACCCGCTACGGGATTCATTCGTCAATTAGACATAATCTGAGTTGGGCGATCCGTTATATTTCTAGAAGTGCATAAGATCTCACCGCTGTAATGAAATTCTTCAACGGTCTGATTACAGAAGGCAATGAGAAATCTGGAAGATAAAATTCTCAAAGCAAATAAGAAAATGGGTGTGAACTTTAAAATATTTTTGGACGAAATATTTTGGAAAAATCGAATCCCATTTAAATGGGATATAATTGAAGTGAACGTTTAGAAGTTAATTTTCGTTACATGACTGTGAGGTTGGATATTTTTACCATGTAATTTATTGGAAACAAGAATTAACATAAGTAATACATTTGAAAAATTAAACAAGATGCCGTTTTATATTTTTGACTAATTTTGTTGAATTTGAATGTATTAAATGCGCAGATTGTTGATTATACTCATTATGAATAGATTTAAATAGAGTGGATACGTACGTATTTTAATTAACGTCGCACTGGAGTAAGACAACGGGTTATTATCGACGGTTCGGGATCTAACCCAATAAGAAAGATCTGAGGACAAAACCGCGTAATTTTGAACCACTGTTAGATAACAAGGCAACCACTTGAACTGGCACCCCATCTCTTCGAACTTCCACACTACGCCAACGTGATGATATTTGCAACCTCGATAGATTTAACGTGTAGAGTCGCTATTTGTAGGTCGCGATTTATTGTAGTAATAGCTACCCGAATTTCAAATTTGAACACTATTTGAAACGTATTTTTTAGCAATCCAAGAAGTATTATGTTTATTATGCTATATGCAAATTATTTGGGAATTACATTATTATATTTACTATGCAAGTGGAGACGATCCGAAAATTATTATCCGAGGTTTGTATGGAAATTTTTTAAACTTTTGGTTGCCTCCTAAAATAGCAATGACGAGGAAATTTTAATATAGCTCAAAAACTAATTATCGTCATGAGCTGAAATTTGTATGGACATACTAGAAGTTCTACTGAATCGATTCCCATCAAAATGTAGCAAGATTCCAATTAATAATTTTTCAAACATAAAAATATTAGATGGATTTTGTGTGAGTTTTTAACAGTACCATGGTACAAAATGGTACAAAATATCGGCGGTATAGAAATTACTATCTAGAAAGATATGCATACAAGTGTAAGAAACTGATTTAATATTAGGAGCTATAATCTGTCAGCACGAAACTTATGTATAACTTCAAAACGGTAAGACATAATGACATGAAATTGGTATCCTGAGTTACATTTTGATATAGATTCGAAATACGGGGATTTCTATTGGAAATTATGAAGTAAGTGCTCAGTTTAATATAAAGACGGCTCCTTATGCAAATTTTGCGAAAGTGAATTTATTGAAGACGTTAGGGTTCCCGTCAAACGCCATCTTTGAATTCTCTCTACTATTAAAATTGCTCGAATGAACAGAAGTGGTTCGGGTTTTTTTCCGTGACAGCATATTTCTGACAAGGCCTATTGAATGAAGTAAGGAAACTTTACTTCGTGATTACATAGTCCGAAGCTAGCTATGATTCACGGTGTCTTCTATGCCTACACATGAAAAAATGTCCTCTGTAATAGTTCTCTGTGTATTGCATGGGAAAATAAAATATGCCCCAATATCTCCTTTCCCGTTTAGCAAACAAGGCATTTGTCCGAGTCCACAAGATGGGACATGTGCAAATATGCTTGGGTGACTATGTGACCAATTGTGGCATCGGCTGAAAACGTGGCAACAAGGCGAGGAACTTTCGGAAAATAGACAAGATTATTAGACTCCTGTAGGAAACAAAAGATACGGCGATTCGCTTCACTTCTCATCTACGTGCCACAACTGTGAAGACTTTCACACTACCTTCTTACACCTGTCGGAATAACCAATATATTCTAACCGATTATTACTCCGCGTCATCTGTTGTTAGAACGATTTGAGTAGAACAGATGGTGTTCGTCCAGAAGATCTCTGATTGGATCTCAACTTTTACCGTTGGATTTTTTTTTTGAACTTTTGACGAACGACGGTTACAGAGCACGAGAGACGATAGATAGAGCCAGAAGCAGAGGGTGACAACGCTGGAATTTGAGAACAAATACTGATACGTATTTGTGTGCTGTTATTAATGCTATGATGTAAATATTGCATATATTCTTACGCTCTTCAAATAATAACTTAAAATCTTAGCTGTTAGTTGCCCTCTCCGTGTGTACGATTCGTACTGTTTTCAGGCTACCGTTTGGGGCGGCGATAATAAAAATATTAGCTGGATTTTGTTTAAGTTGTTGAACAGTAACATGGTACAAAATGGTACAAAATATCGGCGGTATAGAAATATTATTTAGGAAGACATGCATACAAGTGTAAGAAACTGATTTAACATTAGGAGCTCTAATCGTTCTGTAGAAAACTTCTGTATAACTTCGAAACGGTAAAACCTAATGAAATGAAATTTGGTATCAGAAGTTACATTTTGATATACATTCGAATTAGGGAGGTTCTACTGGAAATTATGAAGTAAGTGCTCAATTTAATATGAAGACGGCTCCTTGTGCAAGTTTTGTGAATTTGAATGTATAGAAGACGTTAGAAATCCTGTCAAACGCGCCATCTTTGAATTTTTTCTACTGTTAACTATGAAGTAGAGAAAATTCAATACATATTATATAACTGGAACCAGAAACACAGCACTATTACGCCTGACAGTTTACCCCTTACTACAACAGTAAATCCTACAAATGGTGCAATTGGTAACCGCCAGAGAGTTTGGACTGAAGCAAACGGTTTAAATAAAATCGTGGTTTATGGGCAACAATTTCTTTACACCTTGAATTTCAGTACAATAGTCTATTAGTCGCGGTGCTGGCACTCTTCGGATTCACCCCTTTCAAAGTCATAAGTCATACCTCTTTTCGCCAAAAAATAGCGACTATTAAAATCAGTTTCTAGCCTCTAAAACTCTGACAAAAAAGTTTCTTAGTGTAGCACCTGCGTGTACATTTAATAACTCAACATTTCTGCTTTGCATTGCAAAAAGAATTATTTATCGTCCACGTCTTGTCATCTTACGAGATGTGGGAATTTTTCTTTTACCGTAAACCTTTGTAGAGACGGTATTTCATGATAGAGTTGAGTTGTCTCTAAAATCGGTTTCGATATTTCTTTGGCTCACTACGTACAAAGTGACGTACAAAGCATAGAAACTCGACCTGGATTTCGATGAAGATTCCAAATAGGATTTAAGTACTGGGTCATGTGCAGATATAATTAAAGTTCAAAATTAGTGTTCATGGCGAGGAATTTCAGTTCAATTTTCTGATCAAGTTAACAAGTTATCACCATACAGATAATATATGTATGTGTTAATGACTGAAACTGGCGAGCTGAGATTACATTGACTGAGACTAGAGCTTACAGTCCCCATCAAAATCAGATGACGCATTCCAGTGTATTAATGAAGTCAGGTGACAAGGGTAATACAAGTTCATGATTCACAGACAGACATCCAAAGCCAATCAATCATATATTGACGTATAAAGTTTTGGAGATGCAGTTTTTTCATATTATGTGTGTGTGTGCGTTTTCTCTATTCATCAAATTGCCCTTTGAACATAGGGTTTAACCATCTGACTTTTGCATTAGATATACTGGGGAAGAGTTTCACAGTAACATAATATTTACTAAACAAACTGTATTAAGTAACTTCAAATAAATAACCGAACAGTATTTCTGGAAATTGACTTTTTAGAATCTCGTCATTGTTAACTATTTATACGATACGCGGACATGGCAGAAAATCGTTGAGTCAATACAGAAAAAAATAGTCCATAATCATTGTTTTCCTGCTTCATAATATAGCTCAAATGTGACCTCGTCATCTGATCATGGTTCAAAATTAAATGGCGCTGTCCCGGGACCTTTCCCCTTGGGATTGATCCTGGATATCACCAATAGTTGTGTTGCTCCAGTGCGACTTTAATTAATACACATACCTACCATGCTTCACAATTAATATTCAAATATGAATATCAATTCATACATGTTTGTTAATTGAAAAATAAAATAGCTATCTTGAGCTACATAAAGTATCTCATGTGTTCGAAGCGTTAATTTTTTTTAATATTCAAAAAATCAGAATCCAACTTTTCAGGGGTGGATCACCCTCAAGCTACAACCCTTTGTGACGGTCAAATCGCTTTGGTGGTGGTATGCCCTATTTCTATAGACATCCACACTAGCTAATCTAGTTCACAATTCGTTACTGAATAAGCGACTTAACAATCTAGTGGTTCACACGCACTCGTTCGTTCCCTGCAGTTTCCTTGGATGGATATATTGGACCTTCTTGACCAACAAGATCTCTTCTAGAGATTCTTTTACCCAATACATGTGTTTATTTAATCGTTATGTGTGATGTGAGGTAAAAGCGATGCTTCAAAATAATTCTTCAATAATAAAAATAATCTACATTAAAAAAGTTCAGAATATTGAAGTGCTTCTGTGGGACAGACTTGATATGCTCTATCCCACTACTAGTTCCTCCTTTCTCTAATCCCCATTAACAAACAAAATCAATAGTATCTGCTGTTGTTTTATCTATTGTCATCAACTTCTATTCAATTCGTGAGGAGTGATGTAACCGGAAAACTTGATCAATATAATCCTTCCTACTGTTCTTGCATTAAATTAATGTGGTTATTTAGTATGTGTGTTGTGGAGTAAAAGGAAAAATGCTACACTACTCAGAAATCTTATGACAGTTCAAGTGCTCCAATGGGACATTTCTGTTAGATAAAAATCCCACTGCTCGCCCCATCTTAGCAGACTCAAGGGCATGTGACATCACGTTTCCTATACCCTTCAGTTTGTCAGGAGTGACGTAAAAAAGGACAATCCCCATCCTAGAGTGATGTAAAAGGCAACACTCATCCTGGAGGGATGTAAAAGTCAGCACTCATCCTGGAGTGATACACATGCCCTTTTCCTGGAGTGATGTAAAAGGACAAACTTCATCCTGGGGTGATGTTAAAGCCAACACTCATCCTGGAGTGATGTAAAAGGACAACCCTCATCCTAGAGTGATGTTAAAGGCAACACTTATCCTGGAGTGATGTAAATAGATAGCCCTCATTCTAGAGTGATGTAAAAGGACAACCCTCATCATAGAGTGATGTAAAAGAGCAACCCTCATACAAGAGTGATGTAAAAGGGAAAATTATCTTTCCTAGAATTCTTGTTTTAAATCTATGGGTTATTGGGTTATTATGTGTGTTGTTGGATAAAACAAATAAAACACTACTCAGAAATCTCATGATGGTTAAAGTGCTCCTCTGGAACAGACTTGTTAGACTCCATCAAACTACTCGTCCCATCTTAACACACACTCTCAACTACATGACATCGCATTTCCTATCCTCATCAGTTGGGAGTGACGTAAAAGGACAAGCCTCATTCCAGAGTGATGTAAAAGGGATAGCGCGTATTCTCAAGGTCAAAGCCATGACCGAGCCCGTATATTTTCGGACATCCGCAGAAATGTCCTCTGGGGGATTCCGTGAGCATCTATAAATCCCGCTGCCGTGGAAGGGGCGACTTATGAATCCCTGGGGGTCTATCCCTTCTCGGACCTGGAAGAGAAACATAAGCCTGTTAGGACGATCTCAACTTCCGGGGACTTGGACAATGTGTGTCTTCCGCTTCAAGTTTCACCCTAATCTCCTTCTTACCTTCGCCTTATCTTTTGCAATGGAGGGGGAGAAGAGGTAGGGACTTGTTACTGATCCGATTTTACGGAGTAGAACTTTTGGGGGGAAATTCTTTTCGGTCATTGTTTAGGGAGGTTTCTTTCTCTGGCTGCAACGTAATCGCTCGGAAGGCTTTTGTTGAGTTTTCTTCTCTTTAGGGGTTTGCTTGTTTTATACCGGAGATCGTGATCGATTACATGGTCTCGAAGAATGGCTGGAAAGTTTTAAGTGCGCAAGAACTTTTTTTAAGTCTAAAACTTGTATTTTCTTTATATACTTATAAAGGAGGATGGTTATGGGGTTACACTTTAGAAAATTTTTCGATGTAATTGAAAACTAACTACCTAGACAGTGCATCGCCATTTTAACGTATCAAAAATGATTAGATCCGGAAAGTTTCCTACATTGGTTTTACCATCCGTTGGTATTTCCATCCAAAACTAATATTTTGTAAAAATAAAGAATACATGATAAACATTTGATGTTCATTTCTTAAACTAGGGGGCCTGCCCCCTGCTCGCTAACGCTCGCCAACCCCCGGAGGATTGCTTCACAATCCTCATTGGTTCGCTGCGCGAACCTATGGTCGCTTCGCTCGCCTCAATGGAGACATGTGTCCTAGCAGAAGGGATTGTTTACAAAATGTGTTACCAAAAACAATGTTTTTCAAATCTAAATTTGCTGTATTACAGAAAAAATATATACAGTATCTCTAAAATCAGAATTCAAATGAAAACTTTGTGCAAATTTTGACACGAAATGTGAGCGTTGCTTTGGAAATGAATACCCAGCATGTTGTTTGTGTGTACATTTTCCCAGCACTCAAACGACCCACACTTTTTCATTGAGTTTGTTGCCGTGCAAGCGTCTTGTAGTGCAAGCGTCTTGTTGAACTATAATTGTTGGCCCTGAAAAGGACCGTTTTTTAAATGGCCCTGAAAAGATCCTCCGCTTTCTTTGATTTCTATTATAAACTAACTGCAACAGCTCATTAAAATTTCCTTTTTTTTTTCCAATAAAATTTCATCCGATAACGCTATAAATTCAATCGATGCGCGAGACTTCGTGATAAACAAACAATCGTACAGTGTTGCCAAAACGCGATTACAAATAACGTCTTTTTTGCGTGCCACGTAAGAGAATTATATATATAGATTGTGTAATTACCTCTCGTGAGTTGATGTATTTTTTTGAGGATTTAATTCAAGAAGTAATGATAAAATAAGTGTTTTATTTTATCTTTTATCTACTTATTTTTGTGGGGGAGTTTTACATTTTTTTGGATTATGCATTCCCATCCCCTCTGTTATTGTGTATTTTCTTGAAGAAACACTACAATTAAATAAACTAATTTTTGAATTCCAAGTATTTAATTTAATTCGATGTATTAAATTTAAAAATTTCATTTGTCTAACCAAAATTATCATTATATTCTAATTACTTAGTGCGTTTTCATCAGTAACAAGAATATTTCCCTCTATGGTAAGGTAATGGTAAGATAATTTTAATTAACGTCGTACTAAAGCAACACAACGGGCTATTGATGACGGTCCGAGATCAATCCCTTAAGGGAAAGATCCGAGGACAACACCTCGTAATTTTGAACCACGGTCAGATGACGAGGCAACACCTGAGCTGGAACTCCACTCTCCAAACTTCCACACCAACCCAACGTGAGGATAGATTTAAGATGCATTAGCTGCCTCTACACCATATGCTTACAAAAATCCATGCCCCTGGATTCGACCTTTCGATCTAGAGGCTAACACTTTAACCATTATCCGGAAATCATAAATAAACCAGCGACTAGAAGATTTCTCTTGTATACAGTCAAACCTTTTTCAAACCCCTAGGAGGGTTTACGGGGCTTAGTGGGTTTGGCCACTGCGCTAGCAACCTGCAAAATGTTGGTGTAGCAGGTTCTATTCCTATCTTCTTTGAGAGTATAGCTGATTTTGTGTGTTTATTTAGTTGATTGCAGCTTGGCCAAATCAGGGTTTTCGCGCGCGCGTGCCGTAACATATATCCAAAGAACCAAGCAAAAGTTCATAAAATTAAAAATCTGTGGAAAAGAAATACAGTTAAATTTGTATGAGATATCTTCTTTCAGGTTTCGCTACAAAATCATAAGGAAAACCAAATGTAATTAATTAGCCTTGAAAAGATTTGCAGTCGGCTTAAAAAAAACGAAAGCAAATATTTCCTGAAACATATTGCTTTTGTGAATCAAAACGTTCATACAATTAAAACATCTTTAGAATAGAAAAACAATTCAATTCGGATTTGATTTTTGCAAAGGGGTTTGCTAAAACATCAACCGTAATGTGATTAAATAGCCTTAGAAGGATTTGCAGGAACATATATGCATGTGTTTGTATATAAACGAACTCGGCTTTAAACAAAACGAAAGTAAATATTCCCTTATACGTATTTCTTCGGCGAATCTAAAATTTCAAGAACAAATGAACAATCAATCGGGAGATGTAATCTACGTCTTTGTAATTTATCGAAATGCCGACAACGCAGTAAACAAAAACTGGTAAGTTCCCATCGATTTCGTGTTGAAACGAAAGATGAAGGAATCCTGATACAGGAGTTTCGAAAGAAACAACTTATCGCTTGTAGAAGGAATATTGCAGAATCTAATTTCAAAATGAGCATTTTTAAGGAACTTCATTTCGGAGACATTTTGATTATGGGTCTAAAAGTAATTAACTTCCCAGATACAGCAAACAAAAGCAAGTCACTTTTTCTTTCGTCAGAAATTACGCTCCACAGCCATTTTTGACTCTCATATTTCGCCAGGTAGGGAAATGGACTCTTTAAAGTACTTAAAATGCTCTTACGAAAGACATGAAAGAGAACACCGTTAAAGACTTATTTTTAAAATGGAAAAACATATGAGAAGTGTAATCAAACATTTGAGCTAGGTGGAGTTTTGGATTCGGCTTAAACTGCCTTTGTGTTTCCCAGAAGAAAGTTTTCCAACTTTTATTCACGGAGAGAAACAAAAATCGGTAGTAAAATTTTATACCATGAGATACGACGATAAACTTTAAATGGAAGTAAGGATTTAAAGGGAACTTTAATCATTTTTTTATGAATAACTCACTTCAAAAGAATGTTACTTTTATTGCGAGATAAATTTTTACGTTATGAATTTTGAGGTTGTGTGATATTTTTTAATAGGCGGAGTTGCTTTGTGGCTGGGTACTATAAATCTTGAGTAACAGCTTACTGTAAAGGTTTTTAGGCTTTCGCTTTGCAATTAATTTCGGCGAATAATTTTGCTCCCTAATATAATGGAAACAATGTTTCACGTAGCGTCATTATAATGTCACAACTATACTACGAAAGGCTGTCTATGAAATAAAGAGCATTTTAAATTACTGTGGATTTATGGAAAGGAAGTACACACCAAGAAAACCAACGCTGTTCAACATATTATACAACTTAGTGTCTTAATCTCGAAGAATTATGGAGAATTTTAACCGAAATGCATTACATTAAAGAAAAATAATAGTGAAATATACAGCTGCTGAAAAAAGAAGCCCCCTCTTTATTATAGCCTCGTATTATTTATACTACAGCAAGCTCAAAAAAGTACTGTTCAGTTAGAAATAATCTATATGTAAAATTATAAGGTGTGGGACACTTTTTGATGTTTCTAAGTACGTTTATAAAGTCTTGGAAAGAACTTCAATTACGAAATAACCACAATCCTTTATTCCAATGGTTACAGGAGGTCTTTGACATTAATATTGTTCTTATTCTTCTTGAAACGTTCCGGTAGTTTATAGGCTTTATATCCCTTTCAGAGGATAATGACAATAGCAGTAAAAGACATCAACCTTTATGGCCTCTGATCTTATAAACGGATTTTATAAGCAACTGTGTTAAAATACGACACAAGCCATTACGAAAGATATAAACTGAAAGACGACCTTGAAACTAAGCACAAATTTTTGTGACATTTTGTTACATTTGTGCTTAATGCTTAAGGTCCGTATTAGTAATTTTAAATGGATATTTAGTACTCTTAAATAAATATTTATTATTTTGAAATGAATACTTTGTATTTTTGAATGAATATTTAAGAGGTTACTAGACACGTGCAAAATATTTGTATGCCAAAAAGGGGATTTTAAGATATGTTGAGAGTCATTCATGCACGATTTTTTTCCATTTCTTGGTCTACAGAATGATTAATTTAGCACTTCTGTGGTTCAAAATTATGTGGTGTTTTCCTCTGATATTTCCCTTCGGGATTGATCCCAGACCATCGCCTATAGTCCATTATGTTGTTCCAATACGACGTTAATTAAAAATACCAAAAAAATACAACTTCATCAATAATAGTCACTCGAGTGTGGAACAGGAATATGTTTCGTACATATTCCTGTGCAGTATAATCGCTATGAGGAACTTGCACCCATGAGGAAAATGCTCATTTCTGTGTTTTATTAATAGTGATCTTCAAAGTGTTCGGAAATGATAATTAAAACCCATAAAATGGACTTAATTAATTAAAATTTCAAGTTTTAAATTGCCGAAATGTACGGCAAAAGCACATGACCTCAAAACGCTACGTGATTGGTTTGACGTCATTGTTCTCCACGATGTAATGTTTACGTTTGTCTAGTGCGTTGAAGTTTCATATTGCTTGCTCTTTTAGTTTTAAGCAATCAAGTAAAATTTTTTCTTGTTATTTTGTGTTGTTTGTTTACGCTAAAAAAACACTTATCCGGTGCTGTAATCGGTGTATTTGTGCAGCAAGCTGCTAAACAATACTTAAAAGATGGTTTTGCAATCGTAGACATTTCGAAATCGTATTGGGTTTCATACAAATCCTTTTTAGATCAACAAGAAAGAAATACCGCTATCTATTTCAACGTCGCTATCAAAGTAAACAGACCATCATGAGGCACAGTGACGTCACAAGAAGCGGCGTAGGAAAACTAGGGTTTTTGAGATGAAGTAAATAGTGCGAACTTGAATTTTTGTTATTTTAACTTTTCGGGCTATAAAAAAAAAAGTTAAAAAGAAAGATACTTTCCGTCATATATTTTCATTTTCTATGTTAGAAAAATATAAACAAAAGACATGAAAGTTCTTCATTGTCAACAGTAGTGATACGAATTGCTATCTGGTTTCTTCATTTGCGACAGTTGTGAGACCATTTTTGAACTTTTCAAATATGCGGTCATTTGCAACTGACTGTTGCAACAAAGCATCGTTCCCATAGTGTGCTGAAAAGCCTGTGATGTATTTCGACCTATGAAACTCCTTCAAACCACAGTAAAAAGGGACCACCGATCTCAGCTACACTGCTGTTTGTAAAAAATGCAACACTATGAAGGAATCATCCGAATGAAATGAAATTTGCAGCAAATGTCAATTATAAGATGTTATGCAAAGTAGTAAAGTTTCAGAGCCACCACGCATGCGTGTTGTGAGCAGCGCCCTATGAACGGATGTTAAAAGCATATTAATAGAGAGCTGTAGCGGGACGTTGAAAATAGTCCATGGTTATTTTTTAGTGGCGAACGTTTAGTGAGACCTAAGTATGCCTCCACGACGAAATAGGGTGAAATTTCAACAACTTACGGAGTTTGAACGGGGGAGAATCATCGGCCGTCGTGAAGGAGGATTTTCCTATAGCGCAATAGCAGCTCGTGTGTAGCGGAACAGTTCCACATGACTGCGAGTTTGCTTTGCAGTGGAGCACCGGACAGCTCGAAAGCTGGGAGTGGACGACGGAAGGTGACTTCAGCGCGCGATGATAGACACCTGGTCCACATGGCGGTGAATGACCGTAGAGCTTCCTACAGGCAGTTTGCAGCACTTTGGTCTACTGCTATATGTGTACTAATGTTGACTTCGGCAGTTCGCCGACGTCTGCTGCACCGTGGACTGAGTGAAAGGATTCCTTTATACAGGATCTCCCTCAGGCCAAACCATCGACGGCTGCGTCTGCAATAGGCTCATGAGCACAGAGCCTGGCGGGCTGATTGACAACAAGTTGGGTGCGATTTCGTACCATGGACGATCTCAGCTACTACGAATTGAGGGTAATCTGAATAGCAACAGGTACGTCCGTGAAGTGCTAGAGCCCGAAGTCGTTCCCTTCCTTCAAGGCATTCCTGGAGCTATCTTTCAACAGTATAATGCACGCCCACATGTTGTAAGGAATATTTGAGACTTCTTTTCAGCCCAACACATGCAAATTCTTCCTTAGCCTGCTTATTCGCCGGATATGTCGCCTATTGTGCATGTGTGGGATTTGGTTGGTCGGCGTCTCGCTCGTGATCCGCATCCTACAGCTTCAAAAGACGAACTTTGGGTCCGCATACAAACAATATGGAATTATCTTCCACAAGCAGACATTCAACACCTGTTTCACTCCATGCCATGTCGTATAGCAGCACTTATTGCAGTGGCTACACCAAATACTGATTTCGGACACTTAATATTGTTTTTTTTTTTTGCTTTGAAAATTTATTCATTTATTTATACTAATACAAGCCGTTTGTGTATTAAATTTCATTTAATTCTGATGACTCCTTCATGGTGTTGCATTTTTTACAAACAGCACTATATTTTTTATTGCAAACGGAACGGTCATGATTGACAGCAACGGTAATCGAAGTAACTGACTTGTCAACTTCAATCCAGGACTGTAGTAAGGAGACTAAAACCCCGCCTAGCGATGCCCTCAAATATGGAAGGGCTGTCAACAGAAACACAAATACAGCTGCATTGTGGATAATTATTGCTTCTCTAGCTATGTATATCCACGTTCCCAAATTTCAATATTGACAGAGTTCTTACACAAACTTTCTAGAATTCATAAAAAGATTGCAATCATATTAGGGCATGTAATAAGTATAATTAATTTTCAGAACAAAATTTGAGGGTTGTTATTTGAGTTGACTTATTTCTTCACTCCAGCGCGCGTTCATGAAAATGAGTCACATATATTACAATGACATTCTTCGGGACCGAGGTAGCTCGGTTGGAAGAGTAGCGAATCAGCAAACGAAGGGTTGCGAGTTCGAGAGACCATCCAAAGACCGTCGTGTACCTGGGAGCTGGAGCACATTAAAACTGCCTTGGATTCATGTCCTCGCGCTGGCATGGTGTGGAAGCTTGGAAAATGGGATTCCAGCTCATATGTTGCCATCGCCATCGTGGTTCAAAATTGCAATGTTGTAGTCGAATCTATACCTTCGGGATTCCATCCGGAACATCGCCAATAGCCCGCTGTATTGATTCTGTGCGACGTTAATTTAGATACCTACTAATAGTATGAAAAGTCCGATGTGCAGCACTTGATCTTTATCGATCATCCCCTGCAAGTGGATATCAGCGTCCTGCTCAATATTTATCATTAGACGATCAATAGTCTCAAGTTGTACACAATTCTCGGATTCTGATTTATCTGGTAAAAGGAGAACACTTAAGAATTAATGAAAATTGATCTGCGCTCTCCAATGTCCCCCTTAATATTTCCAGAATGCCCCCAAGATAATCGTTCGGACGGTTGATTGGGAGAGGCGATCGATTTTGTTTCATTCGTGTAGGTAAGGACTTATTGTTGTAAGAGACAAAGTTATTCTGCCAGCTGGTGTAAGACTCTCATTGTGAATGTTGCAGTTAGAAGTTCGTCTTAAAATAATGGGTTTCATTTCAGTAATGCACGCTAGGGGGTAACTGATGAGTCTCAGCTACTCATGAAAGTAAAATAAAAACTAAATCTTGATCGTCTTGTAAACATCCCCAATTGCAGTTTAATAGATTTCCTAAAATAATCCATACACACAATCTTTCGTAAAAATTTGAATTCATGGGTACATTGCTATAGCCACTCCCATTCCAGTTGACCAGTTTCTTTAGATGTCTGACCGCTGGGAAGGAAACATTGCCTCATTATCTCATAGAGAAGTCACGCAACCCCAATTCTGGTGAGGCTAAATTAAAACGTTTTACAAAATAAGCCTCATTTTAGCATAGTTGGGGCAGATTTTGTACTGTATTTTTGTAGTCACTACCAGAATCTCGTAGCGATGACGGTTATGGTGGTGTTCCACTCTTTACATCACTCACTAGTATCATTTTCGCACTACGTTACGAGCCTCACCTTTTTCACATTTCACTTTTCGTTCTCACGTGCACGAACAAGAAGTTCGTGCTCCTGTACCGTTAAGTATGAGGAGCTCGTATTCTAGTTTTGTACCTAAAAGCTCTGTAAATACAGTTTAAGAGATAATAATGTTAATTATTTGGTCCAAATGAATTAATCTTCAGCTGACTTACTTTGCGTGTGTATAAATTTTCAATTGCGCGTGGATCGAACATTGGTCAACGCAACCAATAGTGGTCTACAAATAAAGAGATAAGTAGGAGCTGGATCTCGAATATGAGTTCATTATTACTCACACTAACTCCATAAAAATGTTCAAACACATTTTCTTTCAGTGCAGTTCCAAAAAAAGAAATAATGATGTTACTGGGTAATGATAATTATAGTTCATTATTTATCGTACTGACTCCATAAAGTCTTTTTGGACACACTTCTTTTCAAAATAGGTCTTTCAAAAAAAGATAATGGCCTGACTGGGTCTCGAATTCAAGTTAATTATATCTCCTACTAACTCAATAAATAGATTTTCCTGCTGACACCATAAATTTTTTCTTTCTCCTACTGACTCCATAAATTTTTTTTGACAAATACCTTTCTCTTTCGGTACAATTCTCTAGAAAGATAATTATACTCAAATTCGAGTTCATTATTTCTCACACTCCATAAAATGTTCAAGAACTTTTTCTTTCAGTGCAGTTCCAAAAAAAGGGATAATTACATTACTGGGTCGTGTGATAATTCTATTTCATTGTTTATCATACTGACAATTCTCCAAAAAGGGATTGAAACTGGAAATCGAGTTCATTATCTCACCTTCGAAATCCATATGTAAGTTTTTCAAACACACTTTCTTTTAGTACAGTACTCTATAAAGGATAATGACAAGATTGGATCTCAAGGTTTTCTACTGACACTATAAAGTTTTTTTCTCCTGACTTCATAAAGATTTATTTAATTCATTCATTTATTAAATCACTTCATTACGATTCTCCATAAAGGTATAATGACGCGATTAGTTCTCAAGAATTCGTGTTCCATACTTCTCCTACTAACTCCATAAACTTGTCAAGCAAGCTTTCTTATAATACAGTTCTCTAAGAAAGATAATGACGTGATTTAATCTCAAGGTCTCATATAGACGCTATAAAGTATTTTTTTTTACTTCATAAAGTTTTCTAAACCACACGTTCCTTTATTACAATTTTTCAATAAAGGATCATGATGTGACTGGGTCTCGAATTTTAGTTTATTATTTCTGCTACTGACGCCATGTTATTTTTTCAAATACTCCAACAACACAGTTCTCCAAAACTGAATAATGTCGTGACAAGATCTCGAATTTGAGTTTATTCTATCTGCTACTGACGCCAGCCATCCTCTAGAAGATAGTTTAATTTCCCGCTTCGATGTGAGAGAAACTACATCCCTTCAAACGCGAAGTTCCATTCGAAACCCAAACCCGTCTATGACCCAACACACACAATCGAGTTCATTTCAACGCCCTGTCACAAGCAACGGAAAATCGGCCGTTCCTCATTTATTCCACTTGTCAACCCCACCTCATTGAAACACCGGGAAAATGTGTCCGCGAACCCAGCTGTGCAGAGTTTCCACTTCCCTCTCTTAAACACTCATTTTTCCTTTCAAGACGAAACTTTTCACTGCAACCGGATCCCGCGGGCTTACTCGGATTTCGACTTCCACTCCAATTCCAATTGAATTCGCGAGGACCCTTCGGACGCCGAACTATCGACTTTGTCCTCGGACACTGCCCCGTCTTCAACGCTCCATTGTAGCCCACTCATGAAGGTAATTACTGATTATTATGCGCCAAAGCTGTGCTAACTGAGTGGTCAAACCCCGATCCTGATTCGGACAGCGAGGCTCCGAAGTAGCGTGATAGAAGGATGAGCTTCCTCGCCTACGTTCCACGATGTTAGCTGATAATGGCGTACTACGCCTGCTAATGAGATGGGGATTTAACAACATTGCGCCGATTCCTGGACTAAGTAGAGCTATTCAGAAGTGTGCGGGTTGGTTTAGTATAACCGTTTGGGATAGTGGTGCAAATTTGTGCTTTGTTATTACTGTATCACTTCGTTTTCATGGAAACACTGTCTCACGGGCATTTTAACCTCATTCCTTTACCTGAAATACTTGGATTATTCAAGAATTTCACTTTGTGGCACACATAGATTATTACTGTTACAAGTATTTGGATTGCTTTAGTAGTGACCTAATGGTTTAGTAGCGACATTGTGGTTTAGTAGTTAGTAAGAGTTGGTTTAGTAAAAAAATTTGCGATAGAGGTTCTTGAGTTGTGTTTATTCATTACTTTATCACCTAATTTTAATGGTAACATTGTTTCACAGGCATTTTATCCTTATTCCTTTCTCTGAAACTTTTGGACTATTCAAGAATTTCACTTTAAACAACACAAAGATTACTGTTACAAGTATTTGGGTTGGTTCAGTAGTAACCTAATGGTTTAGTAGTAACCTAATGGTTTAGTAGTAACCTAATGGTTTAGTAGTAACCTAATGGTTTAGTAGTAACCTAGCGGTTTAGTAGTAGCTGATTAGTAAGAGTCGTTTTAGTAGTAGCTGATTAGTAAGAGTCGTTTTAGTAGAATCATTTGGGGTAGAAGTATTAGAGTTGTGTTTCATCATTACTTTAGCACCTCATTTTCATGGTAACACTGTTCCACATGAGCATTTAAACCTCATTACTCCCATAAACGGTACTATCTCTTCAGTGTACATGTAAATATTCTAAATTTATATTTTCTTTTAGAGAGCAAATCTACAGTAAACAGGTTAATTAAGAACTCATAGATTAATCAAGAACAATTAAATAAGTATGGTAATACAACAGTACCAACACACACCACACGGTTCTAAGATGAAGAATTTTCTCTTCTTTCATTCTTCGAAACCCTAAAACAGCCATTTTTGTCCATCGCGTCGCTTTCTTTAATAGATTCTGAAGCGTTATAAAAGACCGTACTTAACGAAACGCACATCCAAGAAGTAGTCTTAACCCAAAACTGGAGGTTTTCTCCCAGGGGTGGACGCCGGTATTGCGTGGGCGGTCATTTGCAGCAGATGTTGCTGTTTCCCTTTCTAATGCACTTCTCAGTGCCACGAAGAAGCCGAGTGTCGAAGCGTCAGCTGTCCTAATTGGATTCCGGATGCGTTGGAAATTGGAATTCTCCCGACGCGGGTCTTGGGAAGTCAGATATTGTTTTTTTTTTCTTTCTTGTGCTGAGATTGGAGTATAATACATTAATTTCTTATTGTTTTCCTGGTGTTCTTATTTCTACGTAACGAGCATTTCTCAAGCAGTGTTTCACATTTTATTGGAATATGACACCGAGCCTTGTGGTAGGTATTCATTTTAATTAACGTCGCACTGAAGCGACACGACGGGTTATTGGCGACGGCACAAGATCATCAAAGATCCAACAACAACACAGTCAGATGACAAGGTCACACCTGAACTGTCACCCCTCTCTCCAAACTTCCATGCCAAGCCAACGTGAGGACATTTGAGGTCACTACAGATTTAAAGTGCACCTGACCCCCTTTGTGCACGATGGTCTTTGGTGGGATTCTAAATTGTAACCCGTCGGTTGCTAATCCGTTACTCTTCCCATCAGGCTACAGTGACTCTAGTCTTGTGGTAGATCGAGCTAGGTTGGGTTTTATGGGATAACGACATTATAGAGCCAAAAACGTCAGGTAAATTAACTTATAGGTACACACAAGGAAAGTTTTAGGGATAGAAAAGATAGGTAAGTAGGTAGTTGAATTTGGATCATCACATGGTTGCATCAATTCTGAACGAAAAGATCCTATGATAACACCTTGTGGTTTTGAACCACGGTCAGATCACGCGTTCAATACCTAAGCTCGTACCCCTACTCACCAAACTTCCACACCACGCCAGCTGGAGGAGATTTGAGACCACAACAGATTTAACGAGCACTCGGGTGGTTAAAAAAGGCTCCATCAAACTCGATTTACTTTGCTATCGTCGATGAATGATATAACAGTGAGCAATGGATCGGCGTTCTGGTTACAATGAACCACATCAAACTACACACTCATACCAATCTATACATTTCATTAAAACAAATTGAGTACATTTGAGGTCACAGAAGATTTGTGAACGACAGTCTTTGGTTGGATTTAGTACCGAACTCGCAATCCTCGACAGGGCCACCCGAACTACAGGGCTAAATGGGCTATAGCCCCTGGGCGCCAGCCTTTTGGGGAGGCCATTTTGTTTGCTCTTAAATCAGTTTGAAGGCTGGAGACCAGCGCGTGCGCCCGTGCATGCGGCTGTCGGCTTCTTTGTAAATAGACATACACAAAACAGGCACAGCACAGACTTGTCTTTACTGCGAACCGGAACAGATGGCACTTACCTTCATTCGGAACTTCAACGAATTCTTCTAGTCTGGTATTTCCCAATCAATTTCGGCGTGTTGATGTTTTAATAATATAGTATTATATTTTTAATTTCTACGGTAATTGGTAAATTAATCTTTACTTCCTAGCGTTAATTACCATGGAACACAAACAAAAATAATTATCTGGCTTCGTCTATCGTAAATTAAAGAAAGAGAACGAAGAAAGGCAAAACATTTCTGGGAAAAAGCCTATATTAACAAATTTCTTTCATAAAAAGTATGAAACACTTTCTATGAAAATTGCCTAGTGTTAGCGACAAGAGAAAAAGAAGAAAATAAACAACAGTATGATAATAATTCCCCCAACAATCACACACAAATGAGACAGAAAGGAAAATGCGCAAACTTAACAGGAGGATCAGGAGCAATAAGACATGCAACAACCACGGCCAGAAGAACATCAGGGAAATGAATATTTTGATGAAGATGGATCTAATTATATGATGAGTGTTAATTATGGTGATCCTGTATCATGGGGAAAATTAAACGAAGAAAAATTTATAGAAAAAATCAAGAACATATCTAATGTAGATACAGATATTCAAAAACTGGATTTTACTGCATCTAAAATGACGTACAAATCGTAGAACAGATATGCTACTAAAACGATATTTGAGGACATTTACTAAACGGAAAACAACAAAAACAAAACTGGCTTTCATGCTCAAATTCTGCAGAAAAAGTTTATTGAATCCCATGCAAACTATTCTGTAATGCATTTAGTAAAGGTTTCAATGATTGGAAACACACAGTTAAAACATTTGGGAACATGAAAATTTCACCCTGCATAAAGAAAATACCCGTGTACTTGTTAACAGATCTACAGAAAAATGTGAATATTTAAAAAATTATTCAATCATAACAATGGCAAAAAAAAATACTACGTACTGGAAAAATATTTTGGAACGGATTGTCGAAGTAATCAAAGTTTTAAGTTTAAGGGGCTTGACTTTTACGGGAGGCAACCAAATTATTATTGATAAATGCAATGGAAATGATTTTGTGTGATTAGAACTTTTAGCTAAATGTGATCCCCATCTTACAGCAACATTTATTTAATTTTCAAATAAAGGTTATTTGCATTTATTTATCAGCACTAGGGGGCTCCACCCCCTGCTCGCTTACGCTCGCCAACCCACGGGGATTGCTACGCAATCCCATTTGGTTTGCTTCGCAAACCAACACTCCTTTTACAAATGGCATTTGGTTTGCTTCGCAAACCAACATTCCTTTCGCAGAGTGAAACTATCTGAATAATTTGTATTATCCTGATTTCACTTTACGGTCCATCACGTCACAGCGAGAGCTTCTCCCCCTGCTCGCTTACGCTCGCCGACCCCCGGGGATGGCTACGCAATCCCGTTTGGTTTGCTTCGCAAACCAATACCTCTTACGCAAGTGATTTCACTCTTTTTTGCTTTAACACTTAATGCACCCTAATCTATTAGCCGCATGAGTAAAAAATCTTCTGCATCTTATTCCCTGTACAATTTTAAGTAAACCCTGCCAATCTCCAAACTTTACGATGTGTACTTTGTACTTTCTCGGTAAAACGTCTGAGAACATAGGGAAAAAAGCGAGCCTTTTTCCTCGCCAAATAAAAATAAATCGTTTTTATGGCAATTGTTGCTACGATAAATTTGATATCTGGCAAACACGATAGTCAAAAATAAAATAAAAAACTAATAGTAATACGATATAGATATGACAGTTTTAGTTACGGTTGTAACAAAAAGTAGCGAAAATATCCAAAGATTCCGAATTTTTTATGACCAACTTTTGATCGCATCCAATTTAATTATTAACCGATTTCAAAAATAATAGTACCGTAAGAAAGAGTACATTTTGAGGTATACTCCTATATTTTAAAAATTTAAAAATAATAGTAATAAAATATAGATACGGCAGTTTTAAAAAAAAGTAACAAAAATGTCCTGATTTTTCCCGACTTTCAAAAAAATATTATCAAGAACCAAATTGAAATTTCAAAAAAAACTCGACGAGCTGCAAAAATTTACGTTAAGAGGTACTCTTTAAAAAAAACTCACGGCTGAAGACTGAAAATTTGTATGTGTTTTGCTCACTCGCGGAAGAAATTTCGCTTCTTCAATTTTAACACTTAATAAACCCTAAACTAATAGCCACATAGCAAAAAAATCTTAATAATTGTCCAGGGAATACGATGAAGAACAAACCATGTTAATTTTGTTTTTTTCCGATCAGTACTTTCTCGGGAAACAGTCTAAGAATCGAGCTAAACAACACAGTTTTCAATCCTGCGGCGTCGTCGGCGGCAACATTTTTAATATAGAGAGAAATACTTGCGATGAGATTGTCAAAATGCTGGGTAGCAACATTAGAAGTTTTATTACCTCGGTATTAAAAGAAGCAAAGTATTACTCCATTATAGAAGATTCGACGCACGATATTTCCCATATGGACCAATTGACTATTTTGGTTAGATATGTTAATAAAAATGGAAAGGTGTTTAGAAATTTTAGAAAATACTGACCATAAGAGCGCAGAAATGTAAGATTGCATTTTAAAGCTATTAACTGATTTATGTATTAATTTGCAATCCTGTAGAGGACAATCTTATGATAATGTATCCAATATGTTGGGTATTGGAGGTATGATATGCCTACAATACAACAACGGCCTTCAAATATGCATTAAATTTAAAAACAATCTTGCCACTTTCGTGCCCGGTACAGCACATTTTTTAAATTTATTGGATAAGAGGCTATCGAATGCTGTATTATGTTACGATTTCCGATGGCCCTCGCTTCCTTCTAAGTATGTGCGAAACTTGGGGATTCCCACTGGATTGGCGAGAGTCGAGGCGGACAGGACTGAGCTGTTTCTGGAGAGGAACGGGCGACCCGAACGACAACTCCGGGCGCCCAACAGGGATGCGACATCGATGTCAATGTTTTCATAACATCGATGTTTAAACATCGATGTATTTAACATCGATGTATTGGGGTCGATGTTTAAACTTGTCGATGTTTTATTTTTAAATGAAAAAAGTACCGTTATAAAAATTTAAAAAATAACCAAGTAGCATAATTTTTATAATCAGCAAATTGAACATACTTTTAGACCAAAATGACCAAGGGTGAAGAGTCTGTAAAGTAGGGATGCGACATCGATGTCGATGTTTTCAAAACATTGATGTTTTATAAAAAAAAAACATCGATATATTGGAGACGATGTAGCATGCATCACTAGTTGCTAAGCCAGTTTTATGAAATCGGGAAAAAAGTTTAAATACACTGAATTTTAAAAACATCGATGTTTTTGGGTCGATGTATTATCAACATCGATGTTTTTCTATGGATGTCGCATCCCGACTGATGTCCATAGGTTCCCGGCGCATCCATCCCCTCTTCATCTGAAGGAAAGCCTCGGCGTCTTGTCATGATCCAGCGGCTCCCCTGGTAAAGCTGATTTTACCTATTTAACGACACCAATAAAGAAGAGTTTCCCAGGACCTTCTAATTGCTTTCATTTATGAAACTGAATAACAATTCAACAGTTGTCTTGAAGTAACCAAATTATTTTTATTTCTACAAAGTTTATATACAATTTCTTTGCCGCGTCAACATCAAGACGGGAATATTCAAAAAATACGCTAACACCAAAAACATATAAAATTGTCCGGATGACTACCGCTTATTACTGTAATAAATTGTTATTTTGTAAATGGGAACAAATAATTTTAAAATCTGCTGAAATTTAGGATGACGAGGAGAAATTTGTATTGTGGAATATCAGACTGATATAATACAAATAAATGTTTAAAATGTATAAAGGACATCTTTCAAAAATTCAGAATTTTTAAAATCCAGAAACAAAAAAATTAATAATTAATTTGAGTGGCAAATTAACAAAAGATGCTTAAAAAGCTATGATGCAAAAAGGAGTAGTAAATTATTAAATACTTGCAGATATTTTCGTTCGCTACTAAAGAATAACTTCAATGTGTATAATCAACTGAGCATTAAGCCTGTCTTTTGGGTCGTGTGAGCATGAAAAATTGTTTTTAAAACTTTAAATTCATTAGAAAATTGAATGTAAAATTATCGATTCTACTATCAAACAAATTTGATAAATATGTACCCATAACTATGGATTAAACTACCCAATTTCTCTATAATTCGACTGAACGATATAGCATCAATACAATGTAAATATTACACAGATTAACATGGAAATGTAATTTCTTTTCACTTCAAATGTGGCTTTAAAATTTAAATATTGTGGGATAAGGAAAATGTTTCGCAAAGCATAATTTGTTAGAAAAATTATATCAGTGTTAAACTATGTAATGAAATGCAAGACACTTTTAGAAACAAATCCAAACTCCAGATTTGTTAAAAATGAAACACAAAATAACTTGTTCAAAGCGCAATATTTACGATGCAGAACGATTACAAACATATTTTAGAAGGTTTTCATCATCTTTCGAATGTCTTTCATTAGCTAGAAAAGTCACATTTATTTAACCCTTACTTTATCAATATTTTAAAAAGTTCACTGGGGTAGCATTATTTTAACAAATTCTTTAGGTATGCTAAAATGAAAATATATTATAATAGTATAGAAAACTTATCAGCTCAGCTACATGAAAATCAAATCTTAGGACGAGACATGACATTCATTTATAGAAGAAACGAAACAAAATACCTCTCCAAAACAGACAACAGAACGATTGCACCCTCGCTTCTTAACAGAACAGACGCTGTCACTTCCAAACGAGGCACTTATGAAAAAGAGAACACGAGCGTGAGGTTTTGGAACCAGCTAATAAACAGTTTCTCTTTCCAATTGGGGAAAAGAAAATACAAACACTGGTGTTCTGCTGATAAAATTGTATTATTTTTTAATGAAAACAAATTCAAAAGTCAAATGAAAGTGTTATTAAATTTTATTATTTTTCAGTTGCGAAGTTACAGTTGTCAAACATTTTCGTTCAGTCCCATTTAGAACTGTTGCCTACCCAGCGCATACATATCTAAAAATAGTCGCCAACCTAATAAACGTGTATAAGCGTTACGCACAATGAAGTTTGAGCATTTTTTAAATATTTTACGGAGATGTTCTCTTAATTGCTTCTACTGAAATAACTACAACCAAAAAATAATCCTCCAACTTGAAAAAAAAAAATTGGGGGGGGGGGGGGGCAGAAAAATTAAAAAACACGTCACGATTTAATTTCCTTACAGTTTTTTTCGTACTTCCAGGAACAGAAAACTCCGCATAAAAAACAATAGATGTACAAAGGGATTTTTTCTAAAGCTTCACAAACATTAGACGAGACTTTTGCAAACTAACGGAGACTAAGACACCACGTAGAAAATTAAATCTAGTATTTAAAACCGCTTTTAAACGTGGCACTAGATGCGCAAGATACTGCCTACGTATGCGAATAACGTTTTACTGCATATTTGATACTTAGGGCTTGAATGGGAAATTAGTTGAATGCTTTTATTGAGCATAGCTTAAATGTCTCAAATTTGATTCTTTTTTAGCGTTTTCTTTTTTGCGACTGTGGAGCTAAAGTGTGCTGTTTTCTGCAGGAATGAAAAAATTAGGTTGCTGTTTCAGGAAAATGAACTTTTCATTTCCTGAAAAAGTTTCTTTTTTTCGCTTTTAAAAAAATGAAACCTTTTAGTGCCTTTTAGTGTTTACCCGTATTCTTTTTTCGTTTGCCAGTTCTTGATATTAAATTCTTACAAAATGCGTAATAATTTTGTATATTTGTCGAAATGGTGCATTAATTATACAAAGCATATTGGGACACACAAATTAATTTAACTATATTAAGTAACATTAAGCGGAAGTTTCCACGAAGCATCCTCTATAAACCCTCTGAAGGATTCAGATGCATATTAGTTCTGCAACCAGCAGTCTATCCTGAGTAATTTCTAACCAGTTTCGACCTTATTTATCCATAGAATCTTTCATTTTCTCTCTTTTTACCATGTGTTTTCTTGGACTCTTTCACCTTATAGATTAGGTTATTCATTCATTGTATATGTTATAATAATGGCTGATGCCCTGGCAAAGAGGGGAACTGACTAGCCTATGCATACTCCGCCGTCTCTAACCTATACTGAGCTATACTCTAGACATAAATGTCTTGTTCGGTCTGCATTTGCCACTCCCCCTGTGCACCATTGGTACAAGAGTAATCGTCCCGGTGGATCTCTATCCCTCCGGTGCAGTAGACAGGAACAAACTACAATAACACGATTTCGTAGTGGCCACCTCAAAACATTGACTTATGCCAACAAAGGAAAGGACTTTCCAATTTGTACCAAGTGTTCCAAAGGCCAGGCCACTCCGGATCCTATCCTTGAGTGCTTGGGACTTGATAAAGAAGATCTTCTGGAGCGACCATTATTGGTCATTGATTTCTTGAGAGTGTGCGATATCATGGACCCAGTCTAGCTCTGCTGGGCTACAGGGATCAGCAACAACAACAACATGTGTTATAATAGTGATGAAGCAATATTTCACTAATTGGAAATCTCTCGAGGCTCAGGTTAACCCTCCAAGTGGTTTCGACGAGAAATCTCGTCCATCACGATATGGCGAATTTTGTAAATGAAGCTATCTCTTCATCAAGATATTGCTAATTTTTTTATGACAGTATCAATATCTGGTCAGATTTCTACTACAGATGAGAGACGACGAGATATTGATGGATGTGACAAGGGGGTTGAATATATAATTTTAGTCATATCCCTATAATAATTAAACGACATTCAATAACTAAATTTTGAATTATAATAATACATTCAGTTAAATACTCTGCAGCTAAAGGCAATGTAAGTAGAAACATTGTTTGTTAAATACGATACATAGATGTAGACTAATACCCAGTATTTTCAAATACATTTCATATAGCCATAGGTATGCTAAATATGTGCATTAATTTATGGTATTCACTAAATTAACCCTTACACAGAAAATTAAGCTAACAATTACATCCTAAGATTAAATTCTGTCAAATATCTAATGGATTAATTTCTTAATCGTAACGGGACTTAGTGGATAAATGAGTTTTCTCACTATACATTAACCTACGAGTTGTAGGCGACGCAGATTTACTTATTCTTCTAGCGTTACCTGAGTTTACTTCCCTCTACTGTATTAATAAAACTTTCCTTGTGCGTGTGTCTATTATTTGGAGTTGTATGTCTTAGAGCAATTTTACCAAATATAGCCAACCATGTAGTACTTTTCGTAGACAAAGTGTAGCCCAACTCTTCCATGTAGCACTTTTTGCTGGACAAAGTGTAAACTAACTCTTGCATATAGTACTCTTTGGTGTACAAAATGTAATCCTATTTTACCATGGTAGTACGTTTTGGTAGTTAGAGTGTAACCCAATCTCCACCATATAGTATTTTTTGGTAAACAGAGTGTAACCTAACTCTACCATGAGTTATAGTTAGTTTATAGTTAGTTATAGTATTATATAGTGAGTTATAGTTAGTTATGAGTTTGGTATACAGAGTGTAACCCAACTCTACCATGTAGTACTTTTTGTTAGACAAAGTGTAAACCAACTGTACCATATAGTACATTTTGGTAGACAAAATTGCACTGCCTTTTACACGTCTTTGGCTAAAAAGAAGTGTCACTGTTTTAGCAAATGTGCGATAACATTAAAATACTTACTAAATCGGATTCGAAAATTTCTTTAAGTCTATAAGTTCTAACCTATACTTTCAAACAGAGGCCCTTTTGCAACAAATAAAACCACAATTTCTATGATGTTTACAAACGCTGCTATCCAGTCCTCTTGTTTCCGAAGTAGAATGACAGTTAAATTAACACGACAAAGTCCGGGAGGTTATGGCGACTTTAGTTTTACGTAAAAATCCTTCATCGCAAACAGACGTCAATCAAAGTAATGAATTTCACAGCACCCTTTCCCCGGTAATAGCCCAAAACTACTTTCGCGTGGAGGGGAAAAATGCCCTTCCCGAAAATAGCTGCCGAAATGTCAAGTTACTATCTTCGAGGTGTCAAGTAGGTGGTAATAAGTATCGGTAAGGTGTTGTTCGTTTCGATGGGTTGTCAGATTCCGAGTTAAAATTAAAATTTGATTCGTGTGGATCCGTTGAACCAGATAGAAAACTCCACAAATGTGAGTTTATCTCGATCTATATATCTGTACCTCTGTAGAACAGGTCCGATGAATTCACCGATTTTGAGGTATGTTGCCGAAATGCCACATAATAATATGAATTTATTTTAGGTGCCACCGTTTTTCAAAAAATAAATTCAGCTTTTTTACATAATTTAGGTCAAATTTACTGAATTTGTGAAATTTAAAGTGTCATGCACATTTTAATTTCTGCTGTTTTTAAAATAAATTAAAAATTTTTTTTACTGACGTTATTTGGTAGTTAAGGGACATATATTCTCTTACAAATTAACAAAATATCTCCAAGTGTCATTTGTAGCAAGTAATTCTTACAACAATTTTGATGTTCCCAAATGAGAACATTGGTGTTTGGAGTATAGTGTTTGAGGGGATTTTATTTAACTCGCAAAAAAAAATTTGAGTCAATACTCTTCTTTATTTTTAATTATCACAATTTTTCTGCTATGGGTAACTTAATAAATGTGTTGGCTGATTCTTTCATACTTCGATCTGGCGCTTTTGTATCTGCATGTGCCTAACACCCGTTTTCTTTGCAAACCTTGATTCTCTATTGTAAGGTAATCACATTGTTACAGTTATAAATGTTTACCATTGGGATGATTTCCTTCACTCTAATCACCTTACAAGAATAGTAACCACATTCCCCTTTGGTGAAATGGTTGGTTGAAATGTATCACATGACTTACGGTTAGGAAACGATAGGAGCGCGTTTTGAATGACCTTTGCAACGATCACATTCCAACAACATTCCTTTTTCAAGACTCGACGAAGGTGTGACCTGTAGTTGTTACGGTTGCAACCAATGATATTCATTCTGACCAAAGATTTTCTTTCTCGCCTATCTCAGAGAGTACTACTGTATAGTATGCGCTGAACGATGTAGTTTTAATAATTTTTTTACGTAATTCATTCCTAATAGCAATTGACTATTCAAGTGCTTCTCAGGTATCACTCCGTGTCAATTACATCTTTCAGAGACCTCGCAAGTTCGTTCTCAAGATGTTTTGTGGCCAGATTGACCTGATGATTAAAAATGAAGATGGTGATTCGACTATTTCAGATGACCGAATTCACGATTCGGGCGAAGATCAAAGGAGAAGCACACCCTCATGTTCTGCTCCAAATGCAAAGAAGCGATGACAAGAAACCAAACCCAGATGGAAAAGGGATGCAACGTTAGATAGTGATATTTCAGGAAAAAGCCTCGATAAACTGGCTGAAAAATTTCCCGAGCTTGGGACAATGTATCCTCTAGAGTTAATCCACAAAATACTCCCCATGAATTAAGTGCAACATCTAGTTGAGATGACAGTGTTTTATACGCTGCAAAAGGGGAAGATAATAACAGTTAGCTGTGAAGGTATTATGCAGTTCCTAGGTCTACTTCTTTTGAGCGGTTACCACACGATGCCTACAGTCTTATATTGGAGTAATTCTGGAGACACATGTGTTACAATATTTCCTAAGATAATGGCTAGGGCACTTTTTCGTCAGCTTAAAAAGTACTTTCATCTTATTGACAATAATAAGGATGTTAAACCGGGTAATAAACTAGAAAAGATTGCGCCAATATACGATAATATGTGTAGAAACTTGATTCAGTTTCGAGTTTTTTACGATAAATTCAGCATTGACGGATCAATGGTGCCGTATTGCGGACATCATTCTTGTAAGATGCTTATTCGCGGAAACCCCATCAGATTTGGGTACAAAATTTGGATGATATGATCATCTAATGGGCATGGAAAGAGGATGATGCCACAGCAGAGGCTCCACTAGGATCAAGGGTCGTCTCAGCAAGACCAAGACCACGATCTCATCTACTAGTTTACCTTAGAAAGACGGAAGAACACTCTCGTCGCATGCACCCAAGGACGTTTCGCATTGTGCAAAAATAATGTTACAAAGCAGTGCCTTGTATGCAAAAAGCAGATACATTCATCTTGCTTCCATCCGTAGCACTGGCATTCGAGAAAAATGTATCCTTCCGAAGAGAAATGTATAAAGTATGTAATAGAAACCAAATTTAATCCTCCTTTTGAGTCTATTGCAAAAAAAATACCCTTTCGGAAAAATGCCCCTATTTACTTCATCCCAAACGCCAATGTTCCCAAATGGGAACATCCTCAAAATCATATTTAGGTTGGTTTTTTCGCCAAAAAAAGTTCTAAAACAGTTATGCCAGCAGTAAAATAAGCCATTTAAGCGAAAAAATAAAATACTTTTTTTAATGAATTGCGGCGTTTAAAAGGTTAATGTCCCCTGTCACAGATCATTGTGAATGAATCAAAACAAGTATAGCATTTTTTGTAAGCTATATTAACCCCTCCCCCCCTCCCCATTAGTTTCGACGAGATATCTCGTCCATCATGATCTGACCCTATTTGTTAATGACGTGTATCTCACTGTCAATAACGCTATTTAATTCCGAAATACAAAGATTTTCGATTGATTTCGAATTACTGTTGTTCTTGATGATGACAATATCAAGTTTTTTCTGAGGAGAGGACGAGACATCTCGTCCACCAAGATCTATTCCAATTCGCAAATGTTGAAAATTTTAAAAATATAAATTACTAAAATCAGGTAAATTTGCAAAATGAACATTAGCCTTACATCTATTTATAATAAGATATTTCAATTAGGACTTCTCTGTTTTCTCTCATCAGTTTAAAAATGAAACACAACCTTTTTCCTGTATGAGATATGCGTGTCAGAAATCGGATTCTAAGCAGGATGGTTTAAAAGGATTTAACCCTCTAATCATCACAAGATTTTTCGAGTAATGCAATTACTTTTACCCTACATACATACCCTCCTGGTGGTTGTCTCGGAGACGTACCTTGTAGTTAATATTGCATTACTAGCCACTGAGTGGCTAGCCAGGTGTTGCTCGTGATGTAAGGTATTATTTGTGGTGTAAAATTTTCCGCAGATTTCAAATGCGTTGAAGATATATATATATTAAATTACTGTAACCGAAATATCATTACCAGTTTTCTACGTAATGGTGTTTTATCATTATTTTAGCTTTCTTTGTAATATTTTTAAGATGATACTTCAGAGATTAATTTGTACGACCATAGTAGCGTGTAGAGCATAATATCACTAGAAATCTAATCTGCACAGCAGGTTTTTTTTTTTTTTTGCCATGAGGTCTGTCTGCGGTTGAATAAGCATTAGTAAGAAATACCACATCTACAAAAAGCAATTATCGTTTTCATTGTTCCCATGATTTATTTGAGAAGAGAAGTAATATATCGTGAGCGTACAGATGAAACACTAAAAAAACAGAAGAAAACTTAGAAAAGATTGCACCCGCTGAGTGTGTTTCTCAAGAAGAAATCTAAGCTCCATGTAAGGAAACATTGATTTATTGGCGACTACTGGTAAAGATATCGCTACAATTTGGTCTAGAAATGTTTTAACACGCATATCTTGAAATTAAATTTTTGACTTTGTGTGTTTCACTGGTAGACCAAAGAAAAATTTTAATTTTCTTTTGGGTTCTTTTATAGCTTCCAGAAAAGAAATAGGTTTAGTCACCATTGATTCCTCCTGAATATGGACACAAAATACATTGTCAGCTGTAATTTTTTTATTGAACACTGTGGTACTTCTAGAACTCGATGCAAGTTCTATAATCATTCCCAATCAGGGTCTTAATAGCCTGGGTGGAAGAGGTACGGATTATCAACTGGAGGGTTACGAGTTCGAATCCATCCAAAGACTGTGTAAGTGGGAGGGGTGTACGCTAAACCTGCAGAGTCCTTAAATGTCTTTGCGTTGGCATGATGATGAAGTTTGAGAGTGGGGTTCTAGCTCTGGTGTGACCTCATCATCTGACCATGGTTAAAAATTACATGGTGTTGTCTTCGGATCTTTCCCTTTGGGTTTGATCACGGACCGTCACCGATAGCCCGATGTGTTCTTCCAGTGCAACGTATATAACCTACCTTAAAATATAAATAACTTCCTATCACGACTACATATTTCTCCGATAAGGAAGAACAGATTTTAAAGTCTAAAAATCACTATTGAGAGAATTATTTTCTTCACTAATTTATCGCTATTGTTTATCTTTTTCAAACCTAATCGTCAACCGGTTAACTTAAAACAGAAAGGGGCGAAGTTCGAACATAGTTTTCAAGAGTTTACATTTTACAATAGAAGCTAATGTTGAATTTAGATAAAGATAAGTGATTGTGAGGGACGTTGACCACACAATGGAGTATTCATGGTGTTAGAAAGGAAGGAATTGAGAGGAAAAGAACTAAACAGTACCTAATAGATACTTAGCAAATATTTCAGAAATAACTGTTTTGAACTGCGACGTTAACAAATTAGATTTTGCTGATTAATTATCAGCAACAAATATAGGAACAAAATGTTTTTTTACCATCAATACGTGCGCGCTATATTGTTTCTGGTTGTATTATTAATGCTTAGTTTCAATTTGAGTAGGTTTTTATTTGTGAAAAGATTTATTCCTTATAATTTATTTTTCGAACCTAAAAACATCTTGCTACTTCACTACATTCCTATCACAAAATAATGTTTATAGAGAAGTTTTGCATGTACATATAAACAAAATTTGACAGTACATTCAGAAGTAATTGAATTCTATTGCTATACCGACCACATCTAAAACTTATTATATAATAATATGGTTGAAATGTGTGTAACACACTCATAAATAGATAAAAACAATAGACCTTTAAGTGCACACATACAAATGCTGTACAGAAGTCTATAACACTAATAAAATGCTATTCATTTGGGAAAAAAAGCATGTTATATTGAAAAAATTTATTTGAGATATAAAAGAAATTAGATAAATTTGAAAGAAATCAAACTACGTTAGTAATAATACCAAATACTGAAAATGCAAATTAAATTTTTCACACTCGCATTGCGTTGAAACAAATAGTTAGAAATTGGTAATGCTCTTAGTTTTATACTAGTACGAAAAACGTTTACTTGCATGGGGTGAGAAAAACACGACATACTAATAAAAATGCATTATAGATAGTTAAGTGAAATAAGAAAATATTTAAATAGATCAGTTTGTGATAATAGTAGATACTTGAAAATATAAATGAAATATTTCATTCCCCTCACAAAACGAACTATTGTTTAAAAAGCGATAACACTCGTCGTTTCATCCTGTTGCAAATTTATTCCTTCAGTAGTAAAAAAACATTTTACGCTTATAACATGAATTAGAGATAGTTGGGAGAAATAGAAATTTTTTAAAAAGGATTTACTGTTAATGATAAAAATAAATACTTGAAAATATAAATGAAATGTTTTCGGAGACAAAACAATCTGTGGTTTGAAAAGTGATAACACTCGTAGTTTCATGCTGTTGCTAAAAGATTGGAGAGAAAAATTACTTTTCTAATAAATTGCATACGAGATAGGATGAATGAAATAAATATTTAGAAGTGACCTAACTGTGTTGATGACAAAAATAAATACTTAAAAATATGAATGAAATTTTTTATTCTCCTACAAGACGGAACTGTAATTTGAAAATTGATAACAGTTGCCACTTCATACTATTCTTAGAAGATTGGTGAGAAAACAATGCTATACTAGTAAAATGTATTACAGATAATTAGAACAAATAAAAATTATTTTAAAAGGACCAAAGTGTGTAAATGACAAATTAGTGTAACAAAAGTAAATACCTAACAATGTAAATCGTTTTCGCCCTTTTACTGAGACGAACCATACTGTTATTCGAAAAGCGATAACGCGAGTCGTTCTATGGAACAAAAAAAGTTTAATTCCTTCGCGGTAAAAAATATGTGAAACTAATAATATGCATTAGGAAATAGGAGGGATAAAAAAACATTTATAAAGGATATAACTGTCTTGATGTGACAAAAGTAAATACTTGAAAATATTAATGGAATATTTCATTCTGCTACCGAGACGGAACTGTTATTAGAAAAGCGATAACACTCACAGATTCATGATATTGTTAAACGATCGTGAAAAAAAAATGGTGTACTAATAAAATTCATTCACTTTAGTTTGGAGGAATAAAAAATATTTTACAGGATCGAACTGTATTTACGACAAAAGCAAATGCTTGAAAATAGAATTGTATTATTCACTCTCCAACAAACTGATATTTGAAAAGTATTGAGACTCGCAGTTGTATGCTGTAGTTAAAAGACTGTCGAGAAAAAATTCTATACTAATAAAAAGCATTGGAGATAGTTAGGAGGTAATAATGTAGCAGATAACACCCACAGGCACGTTCTTGAACAACTACTCGTATATGGCACGTTCAAATGACAGCACCCCTCATCGCACTATCACACGAGGCAGGACATAACTGCTTATCGTGTCGTACGCACATACCTCGCACCCAACCAGAATAAGCCATGCATCCGCACACTTATCTGCACCCCTACAACCATTTATGAATTTCCACCTCTACCAACACCCAGGGAAGCGAAAGCAGTAAATTCCGCTCTTGAATTCCTCGTCCCTCCATTTATATTTTCCACTCCCCGCTCACAGAGCGGCAAGAAAGTAAATAAAGAACAAAAAAAGAAGAACAAAAATAACAGAGAATTCAAGAATTAATCGACCAGCCTGAAACAATCGTTAAGACCATTTCCGGACGGAGGTCCGGAGTTTGTGCGAGGGCGGGCCAGCGATTACTTACAGTGTATATCTTCACTGGTACTCTGTGTCGCTGCGTAATAATAAGTTATGGGATCTGTATGTGTTTTCAGTAATTGGTTTCGGCCGCGGGTTCGCGTTTTGTTTTTGCAGCTGCGATGACGCGGGCCTTATGGCCGATTTGAAATAACGCCTAATTTATGCGTTTCTGCCGGGGTTGGATGGGGATCTGTTCTGGAAAGATATTCGTGTCACAGATACCTCGCACGAATTCCGGGGGGGAGTGGTTTATGGTTCTGTAATTAAAGTATTTTTATTGCTTCGAATATTTTATGGAATAACTTGGTTTTCAAATAAATTACTGATGTATTTTAAACTTCTTCTGTTGGATGTCGATTTGTCCTTCACTGGAAACTACAATAAAGTTTCTGACACAAAATATTGTATTTTTTGTTTTTGTAGATGAGTTTAATAGAGAGGGGGTTCGATATTTATGAATTTCAACCCCTGGTGGTAACGAGGTAACTCGTCCTTAGAAGAAACGCGACCCTATTGTGATCTCGTCATTATCTGAAAATTGGCAATATCTTGATGACATCTCTTCATTTGCAAAATTAGTCAGATAGTGATGAACGATTTATCAGGTAGAAATTGCTTGAAGGGTTAAGGAAAGGGTGTTGAAAATATAATTATAATTACATTAAGATTATCTACGATTAAATTTATTAATACGGTTAATAAAATTAAGTCGTATTCACACGGAAATGACACCAAGCGCGTCACCTACGTACAATAAAGGGCAAAAATGAGACAAGTGTGTAAAGAACAGTTTTATTAGAACTAATTTTACGGTTGGGTAGTATTGTATACTTTCAACATCCCAGTGAGTATTTAAAGTTTTATAATTTTTCTAAGTGGAGACCCACAAGGGTATTGGGGTCTCAACGGATTGCAGGGTAGTACTGTCGCTGGCCAACAAATATAATCATTTATTGTGCATTGATTTCTTCCTCTGGGTTTCTTCAAATGTATGATGCACATACGAAGCCCCACATTGAGTCCGATGCTGACTTTATTGTCAAGAGTGTGTTTCTGTGGCCGTGTACGTAAAGCCAAGAAGCTTCTGAACATGTAGGGCAATCCATGAGTTGCTGTCAGGCATGTATTACTGCTTTGGCTGTCGCAGCTCTGAGAACTTACTGCGAAATTTTTAAATGCGCAGCTACCATCACATTTTAAATTATCTCTAATAGAAATGCTGTTCACCTACTCACTGTCTTTATTTCTGCACTTCAATATACCCTGTACCATAACAGTTTGGGTTTGTGGGCATACATCTCTAAGATAATCCGTTTTTGTTTTGTGTTCCTTTAACCCCAAATTAAGATTTTAGAGGGGTTACCCGAAGTCAAATGTGTACGTAAACAGACTCGGAACAATTGGTGACTTAAAGATTATCATTGCCCAGGAAATCGCCAACATTGGTGGTGAAATGGAAAGAGCGACACATAACTTCAGGGAAAGAGACTTGAAGAGTGCACGACGAACAACATTTGATGGACGTAATTTTCAAGATAGCCTAAATGTATGTATAAATATCCAAATGAATCTCATAGCCAGGTTTTGCGGCATTAACAAATTCGTTGTGATATACGTAACCACCGAGTTATTTCCACTTGAAAACCGTCCAACCCATATGCCGCACCTTATATTTCTATGGCTTAAAATAAAATTTGCCCCAAGACATTTCAGCTAGTAATATTTCATGACACAAAAATACTTCTTTTATATCTTCTTGATAATTAAAATAAACGACTCGGTAGAATTTCGTTTCCGTAATCCACATAGTAGGAAGCATAGCCGAATCAGCTTACCTACAAACAATAGTTTGATACAGTCCTGTTAAAGATTAATGGAGCCAATTAGTTCCTAGGAGAAAAAATCTAAATCGTTCCCCGGAGGACCGAAATTTTATGTGCGTCCCAGAGCTCTTGTCCTATCCCTTAAGTAAATCCAAATCTAAAAGTATACTGTGTTGCAGGAATTCTCATTTTATCCTCTACATCTCGAACTTCCGTTTCCTAAGATTTCAAACCTAAAACTGATCCTCTCTATAATTCACGATCCTAATACTATGGAATTGCCATTCTATGTCACCAGCCGCCATATTTCTTATGAAAATATTATTATTTCGCCTTTCAGACATCATCGTCATGTTACCGTTACGCCTGACTTTTTAAAAATATTTATTATATAAAGGCCATATTTGGCCATACTGCGCCAAAACAAACTACATCAAGTAAAAGAGATAGACACGCATGGTAGAGATAGGTAGGTAGGTATTTGAATCAACGTCGCACTAGAGCAACACAACGGGTTATTGGCAAGGGTCCGGGATCAAACCCGAAGGATCCGAGGACAACGCCACGTAAATTGAGATGACGAGGTCAATATCTTAGCTGGCACATCACTTACCAAACGTTCACACTACGCTAACGGACATTTGAGGTCACGACATATTTAACGTGCACCTGCCCCTTTTGGACACGATGGTCTTCGGTTGGATTTACAAGCGCAAGAAAAGTTTTGCTGACATGGAAGAGAGAAATACATCCAGGGAGGAATCGAACTAGCACAGCTTATAATTCGAAGATTTCTAGTGAAGTATGCCAATCTTTGAGTTATGGCGGGCTTCCCTCTGGTTTATGAGATGAAAAAGAGTGGTGGCCTAGTGTATTTATAAGTAGGTATGTAAGAAGTTAATTAACACCACTTTGATTTAACACATCGAGAGACTTGCGATGATCCGAGATCAATCCTGAAGGGAAAGATCCAAGTACAATACTTCTTAATTTTGAAAATTGATCAGATGGTCTAGATCAGTTGAACCCCACTTTCCAAACTTCCATACCATACCAACGTGAGGATATTTGAGGCCACGTCAGATTTAACATGCACCAATGCTCTCACAAATACGACGTTTTTCAGTAGGATTGAGTTTTCAACTTACAACACTCCGGTTGCTAATATGCTGTTCTTCCACGCCGGTCTACCGTCGCCCGCGTGAATTTAGAGACTTTACAGGGCAAGTGGCTTTGAGAGTAATAAAAATTTGAATACAAGAATTAAGGGGGTCCGGTGCACAAAAATCGTCCAATTTTCGAATTTTTTTTTTATGGTTTAAGAAATTCTCTATGTTTTTCTGCTTAAAAGGAATTCTAAATCGTGCTTCTGTCTTAATTAGAACTAGAAATATAGTAATTTTTGTGGTGCGTTGTTTTGAAAGTATAACACTCTTGACAGTTGTCATGGCAACAACATGTGTTTTGAAAACTTTAAATACGTTTTTCTCCACGATACCTTTTTTCCAAGATTTCCAGTATTCAAATTGCTATAAGTCGAAAACCGATAAAGTTAAAGGGTTGAAATTTGGAATATATCTTTTTCAAACATTATACTTTAATTTTTATTCAGGAAATTTGAAACAAATATTTACTTTTAAAAAATAAAAGACTTTTTATAAAAAAAAGTACCTTAAAATTTTCATTCGAATATTTTTTATTAAACTAATATTTTTTAAATTGCTGAATCGAAATTAAAGTTTATAAATTTGTGAATAATTTACTTCAAGAATTTTGAAAATTGATCAAGAATATTTTGAGTTTTAGCAATTTAAAATGACCCCTCTTTTTTTCAAAAAATTTTAATTTAAAATTAAAAAAAAAACTTTTGGAAATTTTTTTATTGTGATTTTGTTTATTAGTTAGATGGGTAATCAGTACAAAAAAATTCAAAATTTTAAATGAATTAATAAAAAAAAATTTTCAATGTGTCCCGGACCCCTTTAAATCCTATCAGTCCATTTATGATTTTTGTGAGTAACCTTGCTCAGTAGCCAACTTCGAGGAATTTTCCAAAATGTGGAGTAATTAAGACTAGTTGTTTAATTTATATCGCAATAAATCACTATGTGTATGACATTCAATACTCGTATCATTTGTAAAGTTATAATATGATCTATGTTGTATTTTACAAGTAGATAAGCATATTTAAAAATATCCTACCAAATATTTGCGTTCTAGAATCTCAACAAGCAATAATGTTTAAAGCTTTACTACCAAGCTTTCCCGAGTATTTTTGCTGCTTTCTAACGAACCAAGTCAACTCTCTGTTTAGTCAGAAGTTTCGTTGCGTTGTGGAACAACTTTTTGAACTTTATTCCCTACACAATTGTGCTCTTTTTCTTCCGATTGCTTGACCCGTGACATATTTCGTCGTGTTGTGGTCTCTTGCACAGGCTCCCATATACATACCGGTTTGGGGCTGGATTCAAACTTGCAACCCTCCGGTTGCTTTTCCTATACTCTTCCAACCGGTTCCTGCACCCAATAGATTCGGTTATTAAGTCCTCATGTTTATTTGTGATGTAAAAGTAATGCTACACTAATTTGAAATCTTGAGAACCTTGGAGCTAACTAGGAAATTTTTAATTAACGTCGTACTAGACAACACAATGGGCTATTGACGACGGTCTGGTATCAATCCCCTAAGGGAAAGATCCGAGGTCATCCTCTAAGGGTTATCCGAAGGAAAGAACCACGTCATTTTGAACCAAGGTCAGATGACGAGGCAACACCTGAGCTGGCACCCCAGTCACCAAACTCCCACACTAACCCAACGTGAGGACTTTCGGCTTCGACTGATTAAAGGTGCACCAACCGCCTCTACACCACACGCTTACAAACATCCATCCACTGACCCGGTTTCGAACCAGGAACCTATCCGATCTAGAGGCTAACACCTTGGCGAAGGCCTCAGAGGATCAATGTGTTTTTGAAAATCTTAATTTTTGAAGTCATTTCAAAATACCAAAAAAAAAGTGTGTGTTGTATTTAATTTCAAAATAATAATTAAGGGTACAAGATATAAACCTCTTAACTTTTAGAAAGAGAATAAGTTCAAACAATCGGTGAATAGTATCCATAAAATTCGAAAGCCTCTTTTAGAAAATTTATTATTTTTAAAAACACCGCAAGACTTTCTTTCGAATACAAACAATACTTTAAAGATTTCGTTTCGTAGGGAGAACTAATCAAAATAACTATTCACTTACGAAAGAAATGCATACATTACACAAACAATGAGCTAACAATATACGCAAATACCCAAATGAAAGAAGAAAAAGCCTTTTGTGAAACTACAAATTATACAATTAACGTATTTGCATAAAGAACACCCTTCTGTATTGATAGCTTAAATCAAATGAAACAGCGGTGAAACGAAAAAGAATGAAGATTTCATAACAAAGAGACGAATGAAGTGTAGATATGATATACTACTGAAAAGTTTTGTAATTTGCATATGTAAGAAGTCAAACGTTAATTAAGGAGTAGAAAGTTTCAACAAAAAAAATCTAGGCGAATACAAGTTATTTTCTGTGGTGCGATGGAAATTCAGCTTAGCCAAAGAAAAAAGCTTGCATGTACACAATGGCTGAGAATAAACAGATGTCTTAAAGCAGCCTAACTATAATTACTGTAGTATTTTTAGAATAAATGTTGAAATTATCAACATAGAGACTACTGAAAAAGGGTTTAATATTGTAACATTTCAGGTAAATAGGGTTTTTTAATTTAGTTATATATAATTAGCAACCGCGCTCACAAAGAACTCTATGTCATAAACATTTTCCCGTCTATTTCTTCTAAAGCCCCAAGAAATTAAATTAAATATCTTTAGAAAGTCTTCAAGGTAGGTAGTTTATTAACGTCGCACTGGAGAACACAGCGGGCGATTGGTGATAATCCGGGATCAATCCTTATAACACCAAGGACAACGTCTCGTTGTTGTGAACTACAGTCAGATGACGAGGTCAACAGCTGAGCTGGCACCTAAATCTCCAAACTTTCGCATCACACCAACGTAACGACATTTGAGGCCACGACACATTTAACATGCACTGGCTTCCGTGACACGAAGGTCTTTGGTTCGCTCGAGTTTTGAACTTGCAGTCTTTCGGAATATAATCCGTTAATCTTCCAACTGAGCTAACGCATCCCAACAAAGCCGTTAAGAAACAAATTGTGTGGTAAAGTAACTGTACGAACTCTGAAATTTAAAAGCTATATCAACACATATATTTATTAAAAAAAAACTAGGACAGGGCTGTGTCGGGACACGGTTACTAGGTTGAAGGCGTAGAATACGTCGGTGAAGTCTTATGTTGAATGAGAGTGAAAGAAATTAGTACTAGACTCTTTTAATGTCACACATCAACTGCTCATTGCTAAGCACATATATCACAATTAGTGCACTTGCTGTTGATGATGAAGGATGAATTTCATTACCGACCTCTATGGGTTGAACTTTATCATTCGATTATGAAACGTTTATGTCATCAGATATGCTAACTGCGTCGAACTGAGCAACAGATGTACTTGAAGACGACGCCTATACTTTAAGAACTTCCTCCAAGCCCGTTGACACTCAGCATCGGATGTCCGGATCTTCTTGAATTCTCTATCTACTCTATCTTTCTTCCTGTTGACGTTTCTAGCATAATTTTTCTGGTGTTTATTATGCATTTTTTGGAAATTTTTACCAAATTTCCCCAAAAGCCCAATATTTGAACAAACATTAAATACGTAAGTTTTATTTCTATTCTTATTTTTTAAGCGGAATGAGACTAAAAAAATAGCACCTCAAACATCATGCTCACAGAAAGGAGGCCGGAGTTAGACTAAATAAATGTAAGCGGCATTGCGCATTTTCGTGAGTCATATTTGCGGTGCGATTCCATCAGCCGATGACGCCAGAGAAAGAGCATTTATAACATTATTGTTTAATGCTCTTTTGAACGCGATATCGCATTTATGTACCACTTTTATTTTCAAAGTTGTAAAATGTTTTGCAAATGCTATTTTGTGATACTCAAAAATTGAGCGTGGTTCGATGGTTTCGAAAAATAAGACGTATTCTACGTCAATAAACATGAGGCTGGTGACCCAAAGGACTCGGTCCATTTCAATAAATTTATCTTGTTTTTATACACTTTAAAAACTTTTAATATCTTTATACCATTCCGAGTTTCGAATCCTTCTAAATAATATATAAGTGCCATTTTTACGTTCAAGCGTCTAATTCATGAAATTTCGCTATATTTTTAAAGGTTTTTTTGTTTGGTGAAGGAACAAGAGCACTACATCCACCTAAGGTTTTCCCTTACAGACAAAGCATCTTACATAGGAAGATATATAAACGAAACCAAGAGAAAATGTATTTGAGCTACAAAATATTCCCGGAATATTTCTTCAAACAAATTATTTTGAAGAACTCTATCAATTTAGAAGAAAAATTGTTAAACATGTGAGTAGGCGCAGTGTACAGTTGTGTAAAAAAAGGAACCACCCATCTTCATTCGAACAATTTTAACAGCAGAGAAAAGGCAAAGATTACGTTTGACAGGAACCTAAGGTCTTCTATTAATTCAAATTCATAAAACTTCATAAGTAACAGTCTTCATATTAAATCAAGCACCTAAATTTTTAATGGGAACCCCCTATTCCAACGTATAATTTCAAAACTATATAAAAATTTAACTTAAGATATCAAATTTTGTCATTAGGTCTTACTCTTTCGAAGTTATAAGGACAAATAGATTGAAGCTCTTAATCTCTATCTACAAATATCGACTTTCTATTTCGAGATGATCTCTGAATTTTGAACAGACATTAGGATTGCATTTCTCGGGATATTAAGGTAGTAAAGTCATTAAATTTCTAATGTAGACTGATTTAACGATGCAGAATCTGATTATAGCCTCAAAACATGGTGTTTCAATTAGAAATTTCGTTACTTGTGCAAAATTTTATATGAAGACAAAACTTCTTTTTTTTTTACACAATTTAAAAAAAATTTAATTGAGGATGTTATTTTCTATTGCATGATATTTTTGAGTTTGCTGTAGCATGAATATTTCTCGAAATAAAGAAGCCGTTTCGTTTTTTTTACCATGTCTGGACATGTCAATTTTATCACGCAAGGGGCCATAATTTGCTAATACGCGCCATACCCAAAGCAAGAGCCAACCCAAGCATTAAGCAAAAATGTCTTAAAAAGGGAAAAGAGGGATTGATGAATAGAGTATAGTGCGATGAAAGAAGAAAAAGATCACTTGAGTATTCCGGGAGCGTAATTCCGTGTTTACTAAAGATCTACATGTGCCAGATAACTCTGAATAAAATTATAAAATCTCTGTAAAGTCAACTAGCATCCCTTGTCATATCAAACAGTTCCTGAAATTCTACCATAGTTTCAATTTCAACCGTTCATTATGAATGGATGTCAATCAAATCCTGTTTAATAGTACTGGTGGTTCTGTCAACTAGATGTCTCGTAAGTAAGCAAAATTGACCATATCTTGATGGATGAGATAACTCACTAGGGAAAAAAACTAACCAGATTTTGACATGATGGATGAGATACATCACTAGAGAAAAACTAACCAGATCTTGATGGATGAGATACCTCACTAGTGAAAAACTGACCAGATCTTGATGGATGAGATACTTCACTAGGGAAAAAAACTGACCAGATCATGATGGATGAGATACCTCAATGTGGAAAAAACTGACCAAATCTTGATGGATGAGATACCCTACTAGAGAAAAAACTGACCAGATCATGATGGATAAGATAGCTCGCTAGAAGAAAAACTGACCAAATCTTGATGGATGAGATACTTCACTAGAGAAAAACTGACAAGATGTTGATGGATGAGATACTTCACTAGGGATAAAACTGACCAGATTTTGATGGATGAGATATTTCAATATGGAAAAAACTGACCAGATCTTGATAGATGAGATAACTCAATAGGAAAAACTGACCAGATCTTGATGGATGAGATACCTCAATATGACAAAAACTGAAAAGATTTTGATGGATGAGATACTTTACTAGGGAAAAAACTGACCAGATTTTGACATGATGGATGAGATACATTACTAGAGAAAAACAAACCAGATCTTGATGGATGAGATACCTCAATTTGGAAAAAACTGAAAAGATTTTTATGGATGAGATACTTCACTATGGAAAAACTGACCAGATCTTGACATGATGGATGAGATACCTCACTAGAGAAAAACTGACCAGATCTTGATGGATGAGATACTTCACAAGGGAAAAAAATAAACAAATCTTGATGAATGAGATACTTTACTGGGGAAAAACTAACCAGATCTTGATGGATGAGAGACTTCACTAGGGATAAAACTGACCAGATCTTGATGGATAATGTACCTTACTAAGGAAAAAACTGACCGGATCTTGGTCTCGGAATTATCAAACTATCAGCAATATATTTATGACGAGAAATATAACAAAAATTAGTTAGATCTTGATGGACGATATATATCGTCGAAAGAAATTGGAGGTTTAAATTCTGTCAGTTGGTACTGAAGAACTACTAACTGTCAAGCAATCGAATAACCATGAACATCAGGCAAGGCAAAAGTTTAAACTAGAGTTAAACCTTAGAATGTCTTAAAAGATCCAAGCAACATATTTTATAATCGCCTTTCATTTATTCATCTTCTGGCACAGCTCTACCCCAATTTTAATTAAGACTATGTTAAATTTTTAAAAACCTTAAACTGACATCACATCCCCGCGCTTTAATAACACCCATTACTTGTTCCACGGCAACACAACGCTAAATATCCAGAAGTAATCAAATCGGAGTTCAACACATTTGAAACCTTCGAGTGAAAAGAAACGCGATTTCGCACTCATAAAAAAAGAGTTTCTAAAGGGCCCCAGGGTATTTTCCCGGAGAATCCAATTAAATTACATAAATTAGAAAAATATTCCTTCATCCAATGAGCGAATCAACATCTCGTGCGTGAAAGTATACTGAAAAATAATTCACCAGTCTTTGATTCAAACTCGTATTTCGTGTATCCAAGCCAAGCGCGATGAAACGAGTATTAGACAATTATTTTTCCAGAGGTTCAGTCACAGAGAGAAGTAAAAGTGCAAGAAGGCAAATAGTACCTAAAGAGAAACAATAAAAATGGCGAACTTTGTGATTTCCTTCCGGTCGGATTAACGTGAAATGAGTGTGAAAACATGTTTTATCGAAAATGGCGTTCATAGGCTAGCTTAGAATATTTTTTTTTATTAGTTCGCCTTTCAGCTTCCAACTCGGAAAGCGTGAAGTCAAAATGGAATCATTAAACCGAGCCCGTCGAAGGCATGCTTTTAGTGACTTAATTCGCTTCTTTTATTTGCAGGAATGTTCAAAGGAACTCATTTCGAGTGAATTCGAAGTAAACGTCCCTCCTTCCTTTGAATTAAAGTTTTCGAAAATTGTTATCAAATTTCAAATCCCTGGAACGTGACAAAAACTGACAATAAAAATCAAAGCTTTCGAAGCTGTGCTTAGGAAAGAATAAAAATGCGTGCGTTTCTGCTATTGTTGTTTGGAATAAGAGTCCCGGTTTGAATCATATTTCTAGAACTAAAAATAATTCGTTGAGGAAAGGCTTTAAATTTCCCGTTTCAAACGCCAATTAAAATATTTAAAATAAGATAAAGTTTTGGTTTTTTCTTCTTGCAAAGTGAAACGGTCTTTAGGTTGATAACAATTATATATTTCATTTTAAATTACATAAGAAACGCTTTATTTGTTTTAATGGTATACATCCAGCATTAAAACTTGTTCATAAAATATATCTGCTTTGGAATTTAAAAGAGAGTTTAAAGTGCAAAGGGTTATGAAGAAAGCGGAGAATTTAAATTCTAGTTTTAGAACCAATAATTGTACATTCAAAGTTTCAAACATGTTCAGTAATCAGGATACATATCAGCTGTATTCCATTTTAACGTCGATAAATGTTTGCATTATCCTTACTTTGAAAGGTGTAAACATTAATAACACAACAAAATCTGACATCTCTTTTAACGCACTTTACCATTCTAGATACGCCTTTAAAAACAGGCCAGTACTAAGTGACCAGTATGGCAAGTTGAAATTTGAGGAAAAAATGGGCATCGAGTTTGGTCTAATAATTTCTGTTATCAACACAAACCAAGCCGTAGTGCCAATCGATATCTGAGGTAACAAAGACTTGTTCATGACCGTGAATTAGGGCACCGCAATAGTTGGAAAGAGAGGGGATTGGTGGCTTTTGGGAGATGAAGGAACCTATATACATTATTTGACAAAAAAAAATCGACGCACCAAGAAGGAGTTGTTTGATTTCGATAAAAATTAGTGGATGGTAAAGAACATATATAGAAAAACAAACGATTAAAATTTCAGAACAATTGAATGATTTATTTCAGAGTTTGACCGTTACAGAAGGAGGAATTCAAAAAGGCGTTGGTCCACCACTTACCAGGATGCAAGCTGTCACCAAGCGTGGCATGACTGAAAAAATTCCCGGATGGTGTCCTGCGGAATTTCTTGCAAAATTATCTCCAACTGTTGGGCAAATGGTCAACATTCCGGGATGGTTGCAATCGCCTTCCCAAACCGTTCCAAATGTACTGTATAGGAGAGAAATCAAGAGATCTAGTTGGACAAGGAAGTGTTGTGAAAGCTTGAAGACAATTCATAGCAACACGTGCCGTGTGCGGTCGGGCATTATCTTGTTGAAAAGTAAGTCCGGGGTGTCGCAAAAGGAACAGTAACACAACCGGTTGTAGAATGTCGTCTACGTACCGCTGTGCTGTAAGTGTGCTAGAAATGACTACCAAAGGGGTCACAGACCATAACTCCCTGTTGTGGGCATGAGTGGCGTGAGGTAGTAAGGGCAGGATCCCAAACCTGCCCTGGACGTCTCCATTAAAGTCTGCGGTTCTCGTCAGGACACAGTTGGAAACGGGACTTACTAAAGACTATACGTCCCCAGTCAGCACTGTTGTAAGTTGATCGAGCTCGACACGGTGGAGTGGTAGCATCCGATACGTTAGGCCGCCAAAGCGATTTTTTACGCCAAATCAAGAGGGCGGCCGATATAAGCAATTCCAAGATGGCCGCCATACAGCAAAATACACACCGTGAACTTTTGCATAGAGTGCATAAATAATAATAATTTGTTTAAAAATTAAGAAAAAAGCAATATAAATTTCACTTGAAAATTTTCTATTTCAGTCTGGTTTTCTCCGAACATGTACGCTATTTTGGGTCAATTTCATTCTAGTTTTGTCCCTTCAAAAAAAATTTTGAACAAAAAAAAATTGTTTAAAATTTTTTTTTTTAATAAATGATAATAATAAAAAAAAAAACGCAATTTTTTTAAAATGTCCAGATTTGTATCAATTTTGAATTAGAGACTTTGCAATGCATAGAAAATTCAAAACAAGAAATCTTTTTTTAATAAGGTAGTTTTTTTCTGTGATCATAATCCACACAAAAGTTTTGGATGAGAAAAAAAAAATCTAAAAATTCTTCTCCTATCTATAAGTGTGAAAAAATATTTTTTCACAATTTTTCTAGCAATTAGCATTATGTGAGCAACTCAATGGGGATATTCCTGGTAAAAGAGCCATATATGGAAAAGCAAAACAAATGTTTTTATTGTATCACCTTTACAAGAGGAAATTGTTTTTTAGAGAAGTCAAAGCGTATTGCGCTTAAGGTTTCAATGCGTTTAAACCAGTATACCAGGAGAAATTTGTTTGTAGATAAGTCACAGCATATAACGCGCGATCCCCGCCTGCCGGCTACCTCGCCGCCTCTCCGGGGCCGGCGAGGACCTTTCACCGTTGGCTTCCATGCGTATAAGTCACCGTATTGGGTGCCCACCCAAGCATAGTCCAGTGTTTGTAATATAACCAAAAGCTAAACGAAAATCAAACTTACCCTCATAGCCGGGTCCTTGAAATTCTGACTATGGTTAACAGTCATATGCTCGAATCGATAACCCTTGAACTCTTTGTCCTTCGGGTATTTATATCAGCATATTTTCACCTCAATCATAAAACATTTATCCGTCCCTTGTTCAAGTCCTCCAAACACCCATTTACCCTCCAATTTCTAACTCCTGTTATACTTTCTTTTGTCCATTCTTTCTACATTTTCACTCCTACCTATCACCAGCATCCTTTCTCAATGTTAAAATCATATCATTCTCACATGAAAGACATTTCATCCTCTTCCCAATCAAGCCACATGTTTGCAAAAAAAAAGAAAAATTCAAATGTTTAATAACATTATCCATTGTTATATCAAATCAACTAAGGGGAAGTAAGCAACCAAAAGGGGGAAAAAATTCTAATCTGCAATTTCAAAAATCAAATTTAATCCAAATTTTTTTTCAAAATTTAAATTAAGTGACAAATTAAAAAAATTGTAACTTACAATCTGCTTTCCAAACTTATCCTAAAAATTTTGAAAATAAATAAAACAAGTCGATTTTATAAATCAAGAGCAAAATTCACATGCACCCAACAATTTCAAAGACTGCCTAAATTTTAATTCCGTTCTACATTAAAAATAAAAGTGGAAAAGCGTATTTTCTTCCTTAACCAATCATGAGACCCGTTTCTTATCGTCAGGAGAAAATATCTAAGGTTGCCTTAAAACTAAGAAAAGCGCGAAAACGGGAAGGTTACCGCATTTGGCGATACATCGCTCGAAAGTTGTAACGTATCGGATACTACATACCATCCCTCGACACCACTGTAATGCCGCACATTCTTAGTGCGTCGATATTTTTGTTAGAGTATATTTGCTCACATTTTCATTTATGTGAATATTTCTACCTTAGGTATTTTCTAATCGCTTCCTTAATCAGATCGCTGAATACATTCATTACAAGCGTAGAAAACTAAATAGCGAGCTGTTTTCTGCATTTATATCAATATTATGCAGTCCTGTAGCTCATATCAAGTATATTTAAACTAAGCGGCAGAATTAACGAATGAAACGTTGTATTCTGTATCATTTATCTGGCAGTAAACAACGTCGATTTTTGTGCCACTTACTTTAGTAAAATGTATAAATATGTTTGCTTGGTTTAAAAGGCTGCCATTGGTGTATGCATAATTAACGCTCATTGCAAAGACACAGCACTAATAGAACGATTCTCAATATTAAATGGAACCGACGTTCTAAATATTCAATAGAATGATTCAATTCAGTTTCTACGCAACACCGCGTTTTATGTACGCTACCAAAATCCTCATTTAATATATCTCTAGTTCAACGACCCATCTGTGAATAGCGTAATAAGTCTGGCATAGAATTAATATTAATACAAAGGCAAACTCACGCTTAAGCAAGCATTAATTCACCACCAGAAACTCTTTTACAGCTTTGAAACGTTGGTACAAAGTCGATCAGAATTATTTACAGGAAAATATTTAACTAAACCTACCATATTAAGGGGGGCCGCGATTCTCAGTTTTAAGACTCTTCGATTTACAAACGGTGGTTTAAGAGTTTGAAACGCGATCCAACCGAAGACCGTAATGTATGTAGGAGCTCATCCACGTTAAATTTGTCGTAGCCTCAGATATCTTACGTTGTCATGGTATGCAAGTTTGGAGAGTAGGATTCCAGCTCAGGTGTTGACATCATTATATCTGACCGAGGTTCAAAATAATGAGGTGTGGTCCTCGATGTTTCCGTTTAGGATATTCTCTTTCTTAGCAAAATTGGACAGAACTTAAACGTCAAATAAAAGGAATGGTTAAACAAAAACAAGCTCAACTTATCGGCATTTCAGACTCCGCATAGGGATGGAATTTAATATCCACCTCATAACTCGAGTTTTGAGGTTTGGATGAAACAGGCGTATCCAGCAATAAGTAACAGAGAACAGTGAAGTTGGCTGTTGTGTGACATCCCACATGAGGAAAATAGTCAACAGTGGATGCTATGAAAACTAAATAAAGATCGCGATTATGCAAATCTTGGTTGTTTCCGTACTTTTGGCCTTATTTGATGACACCACTAAGAAGTACGTTTATCTTTCCTAGTGACTTTTCAAATGCCATTGTCTTGCTCTAGTGCAACATAATTAGTACCTACCTTTAAAATATCAAAAACTTTTATTGTAAGTGCTCAAAATGTAATTGAAAAATCAAAATGCAGTTAACCCAGGGCTCGAAATACCCGGGTGCACAGGTGCACTGTGCACATGAAAATAAAATTGTGTACCTAATTTTTTTTTCCCCGCTATGTGCATGCCGTGCACCTAAAGTTAAAAAAGGGGAGGGAACTTTTTATGTTATTTTGATGCTTGAACAAACTATTAGTCTCTCGCTCTAAATGAACGTAATTAAAATTCCTAAATACACACTATGCGAAAACATCGATGGGCCGTAACGGGTTTATACAGGAGGAAGATTTACTTGTGCCACTGCCAACAGAGCTTTCCGAAGATCGAAACATTTTCCAGATGGCTCTTTTGAAGCAACTGTCGCGTTAGCCGTGCGCCGGAGAAGGGAGAATTTAGATGTTTAAATATTTTTATTTACTATCTACTATACTAACCTTTCTAAACATAACCACAACTAATAAAGTAGTTTACATTATATTAATGCTCTTACATTACGTTTTTTTAATGTGCACCTAAAATATAATCTGTGCACCTAATTTAAAAACTTAGATGCACCTTGTGCACCTGCATTAAAAAATCTATTTCGAGGCCTGTGAGTTAGTATAATATTAATTAAAATTCAGTTTATTTAAGATGCACATATAAGCAAGAATATATATTTTTTATTTTGAATTCAAAAATCCATTCTTTTAAATAGGTAATTTCATGTGTTTAAAATCATCAGGCAAGGATTATGCAAATTATTAATTATATAGTTGAGATATAATTAGGTAATTAGTCTTCTTTATTAGAAGCAATGCTTCAAAATCTAAATTGTTCAGAAAGACAATTAGTGTTGGAAATTATTCCTTTTATAATTTTTCATATTTGGCCCTTCAATCCAGATACTAGAAGTCTTTTATAATTTTTTTCACCGACAAAGCAAAAAAAGGTCTATATTTTTCAGGAATTTTAACATTTAAAAATAAATTAAAAATTTATTTCTTAAATATCGCTGATTGAAAACATCCACTGTTATATACGAGGGCTGTTCAATAAAGAATGATCATAAATCAATAAAAAATAATTTCCTGTACTAATCCTCCACATTTTTATGGTCTTTCTCAAATAACTCTTCATTACATGCAATGCACTTATCTCACCAGTCTTCAAACACATTCTGGAAGCCCTTTTTTGACAGGTCCTTCAAAATTGCCTACGCAACTTTTACCACTGCCTGTGATGAGGAAAACCGCTTTTCCCGGTGGTGTTTCTTCAAATTCGGGAAAAGAAAAAAAAAATCACACGGTGCTTCATCAGGACTATATGGAGGACGGGGAACACACATGACATTAGTTTTGAAAGATCTGACGATCTGACGTTTTTTTTAAGGCGAAAACAAAATTTCAATGCAGTGTATTGGACCGCGTGTCACCTCCGATTTTGCCGTCGGCGAAAGTAAACCTAGGCTTTCTTGGCCGGCTGCCAAGGCCTCAGCAATGACGTCATGACCGTGAAACATGCGCTATATCCTCACCACTTATCCCGCTACACATTCAATATGAATTTTATTTTTCTTGATTTTTTAATCACCTTAAAAAATTATGATCATTCTTTAATGAACAGCCCTCGTAGAATACAGTGATACAAAAATGATGAAATGAATCTTAAATTATAATCGCTTGAACAAGAAGCATCATTTTGCCAAAACACAGCTATTAGTTATTTAGAAAGTAGGTTTAAAGTTATGGAATAATGTTTGCACACAGCAACAGTATCTAACGAAAATCACGACGTAATCCGAATAATTACAATATCTTGGTACCTTTGGAAGTTAAAGAGTTGGAAAAATATTTTAACCCTTCTTTGCATTATTTTTTCTTTATTGGTGAAATAAATCAAGGTGATATAATTCATGTTCAAAATTAAAGGAAAAATGGTTAAAAAAAATCTTAGTATATATTTATAGTATAAATTTAGCAAAAAACAATATGATGGTATCATGTGGTATTTTTTAAATTGAACGCAAACGTTTTCAGAAATAGCTCTAAAAATAACAGAAACACATGTTACAAACCTTTCTTCCACTCATTTTCACTTTTTTAGCAATAGAAACTCAAATATAATAAAACAAAATTAAAAACGAAATCATACGTTTATTGCAACTACAACAAACAGCGGAATGACAACTTCAAGCTCGTTTTGCTGATAGTGACACTTGCTTTTTTTTTGACAGCTATGTTTTTTTTTATGCAATGGACATTAAAAAGGTATCCAGACACGATCAACTTAAATTGAACTTGTTCTTTTATATAATTTTTGGGCATTCAATGTTATGATGGAAATTTCCACCACTATGCAAAGAAGGGTTAATGAACAGCCCTCGTAGAATACAATGATACAAAAATAATCTAACAGATGAATTGAATCTTAAACTATAATCGCTTGAACGAGAAGCATCGTTTTGCAAAACACAGTTATTAGTTATTTAGAAGGTAGGTTTAAAGTTATGGAATAATGTTTGTACACTGCAACAGTATCTAACGAAAATCACGACGTATTCCGAATAATTACAAGATCTTGGTACCTTTGGAAGCTAAAGAGATGGAAAAATATTTTAAAGCAATAATAAATTGATATTCTGGTCTATTTTTGTGATTCCTAATATGCATCCTTAAATATTTACTTTAATCAAAACGCAACGCTTCAAATGCGCATGTCTTCCACGGGAACTGCTGTCTTACGTTCGGGTAAAGTCTCGGTTAAAAGTGTAAAAATCTGGGCCTCGAACATCGATTACTTCAGCATTCCACAGTGGAATTGCTTCCCCTGAATTATGCAACACAGCTACGAACTACTCCTAAAACTCGTTCGGTCTCAGTATCTCCCAAAGACCTCGAATGGGTTTAGGTACAGGACTCAGCGATGGCTAGTTCAAGTGTAAAAGTAATTCCTCATGTTCACTGAACCACTCTTTCACAATCCGAGACTAATGAATCTTGGCATTGTCTTTCAGGAATGTGAACCGTCAGCGAAGGGAAATTCCACTTAAAGAACTACTGAAGAGTCAGGCACTCTTGACACTCTCTAGAAATTTATACAACGAGCAGGCGGTATGGACGTTCTATTGAATTGCGCAGGTCCCTTTTATCCCTGGTGAACCCATTATTCTGGGATAGATTTAGTACGGACTTTGCAACATATCAGAGGTCTTGTACAGCCAAAGAAATTAAAGCTATTTTATTGATTTCTAAGACTTCATATATTCGATTCATCTGAGTTCGAAGATTTACCTGTGCAACGTTGTATACGGTTCTGGTGCTTATTAAATCTCACTCAAATTTCCTCACGTTGTCGTGATGGGGAAGTTTAAGGAGTGGAGTGCCAGCTCAGGTGCTTTCGTCATCTGACCGTGATTCAAAATTATTTGGTGCGACGTTAATTATCCATACACCTAGCTGTATATCTGAATACATGATCATTGTGCAATGTACTTTTTCTCTATGGACGTGTCTATTAACTTATTTATCTTATCTTTCTTCATCCCTTTAGACCAGTGGTTATCAACCTGGGGTGTGTATGCCCCTGGTGGTGCGAGAAAGCATTTCTAGGGGTGCAAGGGTTTGGTAAGAACATAATAACAGCTAATGGAAAACGAGAAAATATTATCTATACCAGAAATTGCAATACACATCCAACAATTGAGTGAATCCTTTCATGGATTTTACCATGGGAAATATTAACAAAGTTCAGACATGGATACTGGATTCATTTCTGAACTACATACTGTAATTCTATTTGTCCCAGATTCGATGGACTACAGCGATTTAATAAAAGACGATCTTTTTAAAAATCGAGCCACAATGCACGTATTGAAATGGAATTGGAAAAACTGAACTTAGAACAATTATGGTGTACACAGTTAAAATCTTATCCACAGCTGGCAAAAGCAGCATTGCAAACATTTTAACCATTTTCCACCACTTTCCTATGCGAAATGGGATTTTCACCACCTCGTGCAAACAAGTCAGAAACCGTTTTAATGCAAGTGATGACTTACACGCGGTTTTTTCAAAAAAGGAGCCTCGTTTCATATGTCTTATTATGAATAAACAACGTAGACATTTAAAATTTAAATAGTGTTTGATATGCATACGTAACTGTATGTGTTTATTTTTCAAAAAATAAAATATCTTGCAATATATATAATTCCCTAAATAACGAAATAGGAACGCATTTTCCAAGGGGTACGAGAACTTATTTTTAGATTCAAGGGTTTCCGATCTCTAAAATCAAAGGTGCCAGTCTCGAAAAAGGTTAAGAGTACCACTGCTTAAGACATTTAATACCTTTTAAATTGAATTTTGTAGCATGGGATTAGTACCGTATTTCTATAATAACTTTTAATCTTCCGGTCTCTTGGTCTCAGTCAACGAGGTACCCAATAGAGGTCGAAATGTATTGAATACGCAGAGATTCCAACTACTACGGATTCTCCGTAGTCTCTACGGAATTGAATCGGGTACTACGGATTGAGTAAACAATGATTTTTTCTACGGAAAAATTCAATTTTTTTTTTTCACAACACATTAGTTTACTTATTTCTGTAGTGTTTTCATTATTATTATATTTCTTTGGTAAATAGGTGAGGTAGTTCTTATAAATTTAATTATTAAATATTTTTTTATATATAATTCTTTGACACACAATTCTTCTATATATGTGTTGATATGTGTGTTTTCATGTATGATATGCGATATCGACCACAAAACATCGATGTTCAAAATTAAAGCATAGATGTTGATAATACATCGCCCAAAAGCCATCAATGTTTTTAAACATCAGTGTATTTAAACTTCTCCCCCTCTCCTTTCTTAAAACTGATTTAGTGACCACAAACATTAATGTTCGCCCACGAGGTGGGGGGGGGGGATTTAATTTGTCATTTGCCACTACTTCATTTGCCTGCTCCACAGTAAATATTGGTGCGTTTATTTTGTGCCTTCAATTATCAGTCTCAAGAAACGATTCTGCAAAATGTCGTGGTTTTATTTTCCTATTTACTTTTTGGCTGTGATACGAATTTCACTTCCGTATAAGACCGTTATCAATTGAAGGGTTTGCTTCAAACAGGAGATAACTCCATCCTGGGATAGTATAGAGTTGCATGTACTTGTGGTGAAAAAACTCTTTCATATAATGCAAGAAATATACGGCTCCAATCATTCGTTAAGAACAATTAAGGAATTTATCACAAAGAATATTTTCACACAGCTTAGAATTTTGTATTTTCAAACTTTTTTACGGTTTTCCAAAAATTTGAAAAATTGGAGATGCATTTTTGTAGCAACAAACCCTTCAATTCAGTCGCAATTTAATTTTGAATTCCAAAAGGCATCCAAGTACATCTCGTACTCGTATAAACTGACTTTCTTTGACTGTCGATGGTTATATTAAAGATTTATATTGGTGATGTTTCATACGGAGCGTAAATAACCGAAGTGTGGTTTTATCTGTATTTACCACTTCTTTTATTTTCAACTGTACATCTAATCGGTATAGGGGAAACCAAATATTACCTGACCTATTATTAGGTATTTTTTAAAAATTATGTTGGTAACTGTCTAATGAATAATTTAGCAAACCACTTTTTTATTTTTAACACTGTCACTAAAGCTGTTTTGAAATGGTAAAGGATTTTTTGACAAAATACATTAGAAATATACGCAAAAAAAAAGACAATTATATAAAAAAAACTTTTCAAATTAACTGTTTTGGAAATAGGTTGCCCAATATGAGACACCAGCAATCTTAAAATGATATTGTGCATTCACAATGATAAAAAAATACAAGCGTGACAAAAAAAAAATATATTTAATATAAAACTTATTTATTATGTAAAAACATTTATTTACGTAAAACCTTTTCAATTAACTTAACAACTTACCTTATACTTCTAACGACTAGTCAGAAAGAAGTCTTCTAAACTCTTAAAAGCGATGTCCCATTATTGGTTGTTACTGAAGTATGGGAAGGCTTGCAATGGGGAAAGATATATTTACAATGACCCGGGGTGCAATGGAACCGGCACTGCTTTTTTTAAGATAAATAAATAAGAAAAAATTGTAAAGCATCCCTCTATTTTCTGTCCCAAAGAGCCCGTAACTAATACCAAAGATTATTTAGTATCATATGCAAATGCACCCCACACTATGACACCATGTCATCTGGACGTGTGACTGCACAATAGGGTGGGTCGAAATATAAATTTTTTTTTCGGACCGCTTTAGTGCGGAAAAGTTGACTATTGTAACAAGAAGAAAAACGGCATAAAAAATTAAAATCGGTTAACATCTTCCGTTTGCGCATCGTACTTAAAGTTTATAAAAAAATTGCAAAAATCACGATATTTTTGGAATTTTTTTCTGTTAGTTAAAACTTTTAATCTAAACACGCTTTCGTTTTTTATACTGGTTTGATGGTTAATATAACCTAAATAAATTAAGTTCTGATCAATCAATAATCTAATTTTTTTTTCCCGTTCGCGCAACGTCTTAGAAAAAACAGAAAATTACCAAAATTTTGCAATTTTCACTGTTAGTTGGTTTAGTCAGAACAAAACAAGGACTCACTTGAAATAGATTGAACTGGTTTGAACCTCCTTAGAAAACATGGGGTCTTTTCTTTGACGGACGAAACGGTGATACTTTGTTCGTCGAAAAATTGAATGCCAAGTAATTTCGTAGGAATGTGAAAGAACACTATTCTCTCATTCAAAAACCTGGATCAACTTATATTGGACATGTATCTCCTTCCTCGAGTTCATCAAATGATTAACTCAAAGCATTATTTCTTGTTTGCCTGAACTATCAATATCACTAGAAAAACTAGAAGTAGTAGGGAGTGATGGCACTCTAACCAACACTGAATGGAAGAACGGTGTCAACTTAAAAAAATTACAAAAAAGAAGCGATTTTTGCAATTTTTTTATTAACTTTAAGTACGATGCGCGAACGGAAGATGTTAACCAATTTTAATTTTTTTGCCGTTTTTCTTATTGCAACAATCAACTTTTCTACACTAAAGCGTTCCGAAAAAAAAAATTTTTTTTCAACCCACCCTATTGCACAACAACTAACAACCCTTGAATCTTGGCGCTGACCACATTGCTTCCACACACTAACTAACTGACACCAACACACACTCCCGTACCTTGTGTCGTGAGACACTGTACCAGTTTAAATAAGTGTGGTTGGATGAGTAGAACAAGCTACCAAGGTGACATGTCTACCCAGAATGTTAGAGCACATTACATTACATTTATACATCCTTACATCTATACAGTATATGCATTAAATCACTATACTAGGTTACATTATAAATAAATATATATATATATATATATATATATATATACATCATGCAAGGTGAGAAAAAAGTTCGTTTTTCTTAGTCTCTTAGGATAATCAAGTCCTGATGATTTTCAATGAATCTCACCATGTTAATAATTTTAACCCTCAAGCCCTTGTTGCATGCAATGTTCCTGAGCCATGCAATTTTAAGAGGGATTCGATTGTCGTCTCCACCCAGACAGAAGCAGGATTCGTCAGTGAAGACCACTGGATGCCATTCGACGCCCCATGTTTGTCTGACACGACATCATTCCTGTCTTTGACGGCGATACAATGCTGTTAAAGACAGTCGTCGTAACGGTCGTCGTGAATTTAGTCCCACGTCTCGAAGTCGACGACAAATGGTGTGATCAATAATTGGATGATTGAGAGAGGTTTCCAATGTCTGTTGGATGTCTTCAACAGTGGCTGTTGAATCGGTACGCGCATATCTTACAACGCGTCGATCCTATCTCGGTCTTTTTCCTTTCTCTAGGCCTACCTGAGCCTGCTTGACGCTGACGTGTGCCTTGTTGTATCCACTGCTGCAACAGTGTGCAACAGTAACATCACTACAACCAATATGTTGCGAAATCCGTCAATTAGACCATCCACCATCTCGGAGGCCAATTATCGGCCTCTGTCAAACTCTACCAGTTGCTTAAATTGCTTGTAAACTATTTTCCGAGACATAACTCAATGAGAAATGATGTAACCATTACAGCAGCATGAGTCGAAATGAATTTGCTGCACTACGGGATGTCCTTTTATGCCCCGATATGCAGCGTGTTTGAGAGTTGCCCTGCTCGAGGCGTATGCTCAAACCATTCTGAAAATTTTATCATTTGCATCTCCAATGCAGATGTACCTCTCATCCAAATTTAATTTATACGGGTCTACTTCTTCCAGGAGCAACTTTTTTTTTGTCTTATAATGTATCTACTAACCCATTTTATTTGTCACGTTTTATCCAGTGCATGGTAGTTAGAACATGTAAAGACGTAATTTAGATATTTGAGAGGTTGCAAGTTGTGTGTGTGTGTGCTTTGTGTAAGATTAGACACACTATAGATGTTGCTACATTGTTTGTTCGTGAATATTCAGTGGAGTAATTTATATTCCGGGAGCTTTGTGTAGTAAAACAAAGTGAAAATTGGAAGTTCTGATAGCTAATTTCGAACTTTAATTAGAAGCTGGCATTTAAGTGAAGAGGTTTGAAACGAGACTTAAATTTAAATTAAAGGAAGCGTAAATAGAGCGTAATGTATAATTGGTTTCCTAAGGAAGATTACGATTCTAAATTTGTATAAATCGGTAACGTAAGTAACATGAGTGCTTCAAACTGGATGATAAAATTTACTCTAAGTAATCGCCATACATATTTTTATGTATGGCAAATCCTGTCCACTTGAAACCGTAGTATTTTTCTACAAAAGGACTCTTCCAAGGTTATCTTCATTCTTATCAGAGCTTCTCTGTGAGGTTTTATTGCCTTTTTAGCTCTTGTATGGTGTTATATAATATTAATATATACAGTACACAGGGTGGTCTTAAAATAATTTCCTTTATATACACTCAAAACAAAAACAATTGACGCACCAAGAAGGAGCAGTATTACAGTGGTACCGGGCTCGATCCACTTGGAACGGCGCTGACTTTGGACGTTTTTCCTTTAGTAGCGAGTTCCGTTTCCAACTGTGTCCTGACGACAACCGCAGACGTTTCTGGAGACGTCCAGGGCATGGTTGAGATCCTGACCTTACTATCTCACGCCACTCATGCCCACAACAGGGAGTTATGGTCTGGGGTGTTATCTCCTTTGATAGCCGGACCCCTTCAGTAGTCCTTTCTGGTACACTTACAGCACAGCGGTACGTAGACGACATTCTATGACCGGTTGTGTTACCGTTCCTTTAGCGACACCCCGGACTTACTTTTCAACAAGATAATGCCCGGCAGCACACGGAACGTGTTGCTATGAATTGCCTTCAAGCTTTCCCAACACTTCCTTGGCCAGCTAGGTCTCCTGATCTCTCTCCCATAGAGCATTTGGGACGTTATGGGAAGGCTATTGCAACCATCCAGGACTGTTGACCCTTTAGTCAGACAGTTGGAGATAATTTGGAAAGAAATTTCGCTGGGCACCATCCGGGAACTTTTTCAGTCTATGCCAAGCCGGTTGACATCTTGCATCCTGGTAAGAGGTGGACCAACACCTTATTGACTTTCTCTCATTGCAACGGTCAAACTCTGAAATAAATCATTCGATTGTTCTGAAGTTTGAATCGGTTATTGTTCTACGCATGTTCTTCGCACCCACCAATTTTTATCGCAATCCGACAACTCCTTCTTGGTTCGTCAATTTTATTGTTATAGAGTGTATATATAAACACCTAGGGACCGCAATTTTAAACTAGTCACAATGAAACTTCAGATTTAGAGGTTTCAGAGTATGCTTTTGACAGTTATATAAATAACAAGAATTTATCTCCCGTGTTTACGGATACAGTAAACGAATTTTGAAAATTTTGAATGGCAACACACCACTTTATTTATATCGAAAAAGATTGGCACGATGAAAAACCAAAAATGGCGTTGAAATTTTCACTTTAGCTATAAAAACCACTGTCACGAAAGATGAATGCGTGTTACACATAGAACTCGAGCCTCGTTGTATATTGTGGTTTCGACGAAAAAATGTAATACATCTACGGTAAGTTGGCCATTTATTTAACAGTGCTTGAACAGAGCTCCACGCTCTTTGGCGGAAACTAATTTTATTCTCCAAGTCGAAGACACCCTAGTCACTAAGTTTCCAGCCGTAAATGCTATCAATACGAACTGACTGCGATGACGCAGTAAGAACTTTGGTTGCCCATTTGCGTTTTGTGATAGTTACTTGTGATTTAGGCAAATAACATACATTACCACTGCTACTTGTTGCCTTTCTTTCCCTTTTGTCCTTCACGTTCATCTTTGACTGTACTCTTGCACTGTCGTTTTTAAGTTAAATGTTATGATTTTAGAGTTAAAGGTAAAAGTTTGACGCCATTTTTTGGTTTTCACTGTATTGCATACATACCCGTAAGACCTTGATTGCTGTTATTTACATAATTCTACAACACTTACATTGAAATCCTTAAATCTCAAGTTTCATTCCGATTCATTAGAAATTGCGGTCTCTAAGGGACTCGTATATAGAGGAAGTTACCTTATAACTAACCAGTATATATTACTTAGTGGTATAAAATTGTAAAATAACTCATCATACAGAAACTTTGTGGGAGAACCTTCCCAATAGAAAATTCTGTTGCCTCTAAACGATCAAGAAGAAAAGTTTCCTCTTCTGAAAAAGATATTCACTAAATTCATTAAAAATATTATTAAACGCAAGGGTTGAAGGATTGACCTAATAAATAAAAAATTGTCCCGTTTCTCCTTAAAGTGCAATTACTTTGAGAATTAAATAAGTAAATATAGTATTTTATTCATTACTCTGTGTCTTAAATTTCGCTTCATCACAAAAAAAATTGCTAATTTATAAAGCAAGTAAACTAAAAATGTATCAAGAAGATTCTATTTTTCTTCGAAACACTTAAAAACAAGCAAACCTGTCGCCTTATTTGATCCAGATAATGGTTACTAACGCTGTCAGTTTCTTCTGATGACGCGTTAAGATTGGACGGAACATACCGAGTCCTTTATAGAATAAGCTCCATCATGGCCGATTCTGCTCTCAGATAACGAATTTATTTTATAAACCTGTCTCTCAGAATGTCGTGTGTCATCACAAATCTGCTTTTCCCGGCTCTCAAACAACAAAAAAATTCTGTAAGTGTTTGTTGGGTTTTTTTTCTTTTCAGCACGTCATCATCTCTTTTTCTAATTGCTGCTATGACAAAAAATTTTCTTTCTCCTGATGAAAGTCAAAGGTCCTTCTCAACTCCTTTATATCATTGACTTCCCTACGTTAAAAATATTCGTATGAACGAAATGACAGACTTGTTTTTCTTTGTTATTTAATAGAAGTTTATTTTATTTAATTTACTTCCAAAAAGTGTGTAGTATGAGGGCAGTATATTCAAAGCAATGAAAAAAAGTAGATCAAACTACACACTTTTAATGGACGTCTGGTCTCAATAACAATTTCTTTTTTTTAAGAAAATATTTATTGTTACGTATAAATTCTTGAGACTCTTTTGTTACTTAAAAATTCAAAATAACTGGTAGAAAAAAAAGATAATATAGTGTTTACGTAGAAAACTAATTTCTTTCATTGATAAGCATCGAGACTAGTAACAGACTTTATTTTTTGAAATAAATCACGAAATCGAATATTCGGAAATTAAACTAACAATAAGATGCGTTTAAGAATCGCAGCAATGTAAGCAGGTCTCCGGTGTCCTAGACTTCTATTGCCCAGTTAATAAATGTGAAATTCAAACTAGAGCAGAGAAAGATGATAGTACTTTAAGTAACAAAAAATTCAGAATGCAGGATAAAATAACTATTTTTTTAAGGTTGCAAAAGTTTTCGGTGTGTAGGGACCTAAGCATTTCCCTTCGATTTGATTGAATATATTTTTTGAGACATAAGTCAAAAGTAATAATGAAAGCAATTTATACTTGAATACAAAATTATTTTAACTGTTCTTTTAATGTATCTTAAAACTTGTTTGAATGTTAATATACAGGGTACTTCGAAAATATCCAGACCAATTGTTAAGATAGGTAGAGAGCCCAAAATGAACATTTTTGTTAAAGAGACCGGAATCGACACGTTTAGTTGTTAGAGGGGGCTGTTTGGGTCAGACCGTAACATCGTTTCTATGGGATAAAACGTCATTTCCTGTTGGAATTTTCAACAGCATACATCGCTACATGAATTCGAACTTGTAAATTTCGATACTTCATTCTCTGTTTATATATTCGACAACTTTGAAGTTTTAGTCAAACCACCTATTTGTTCTACATCTGTCTGACGAAAGAATGAGTATCTCACGTATATATGGAAAAACGATGTCATCAGACAGCTTGAGAACGACAAAATGTTACTTTTGTGTCTGAAAAGAGAACGGAGGAAGACATTTTACAAGCGAAATCAATGAACTCCGAAAATCAGTTAATTTCTCGGAGTTCAGTAGGCGTTTCTTCTGAATAACGATTAATCTCAATTTTATATTAACTAGGCACTTGGTTATTAGTTACGATACGAATAAAGCAATGATGTTAGTGATACTATCACAAATATGTTTTCTCATTCAGACTTACCCGTGTAGCGCAGCTCTCCTGAGTCATCTCTGTATTATTTCCTGTAAAATAATTGTTGAACAATGTATCGAACTTGTTAAAATTGAACTGAATCGTAGTTAAGAAGAAACGCCTATTAAACAACGAAAGTACCCATTTCCATCTTCCCTGCAACTTTAAATATATGGCTTTTTTCAACTTTCTTTCAAATGTGAAAGAAAATTGCTTAATGGTGAGAAGTTATAATAATGATTGCTCTGAGCTTAGTCTGAATTGACATCGTCAATTCAACTAAGCTCAGAGAAGTCCTCATTACATCTGAAATCCTTATTAAGAAATCCTTATTACGGATGAAATCCTTATTACAACATTAAATTGGCACTGCCAATTCGTATTAAAATCATAGCTGTATTGACATTGCCAATTTAAACTGAATGCGATTGTATTTCAAGCGTTCATAGTATTTTATATGTAGATATTCTAAATATCTGAAATCAACATCATCGGGTTCAGTGAGGTTTGGGCTCATAAATCCCCATTCACTCCCTCCTTAGGTTACGCCATTTGTGGTGAATCTAATCCAAAGAACTGCCCCAAAATGGTTGATTTACTTCAAAAACTGCAGTTCGTCGGAACGAACAATAAAACTGTCATGCAGCAAAATACATCCATTCCCTCTCTCCCATCTTTCCAAATTATGTTTTATGTGGGACATAAATCCTCGGGGAGAATTTCGACTAAGTTGCGGCCGCACACTCTTAGTGACGCAATTGAATAATAGTCGAAATGCATCAGAAATATTTTGTGCTGCTTTGTAGGGGAAAATCGATGACGTTACTCTCAGAGAAAATTCTTCTAAAGACTGAGTTGTAAGGGGAGGACTGAAAAACTTGAAATACATGAAATTTACTCAGAGGAGCATCACAAAAGTTAAATGATAACAACTACATGAGTTTATTTTGTTAACTTATCAGTAGGGCAACTTTTTGGAACAAATGCAACTTTTTTTCACATAATCTACGTTTTATGTAAAGTACTAAAAACGAAATTCCTCCTACATGGGGTGTATTTTAAGTTAGTTATAACTGCATTATAAATGCAACTTTCTACATAAATGCAACTTTTTGCATAGTTGCAATGTTTAACAATTTAGTTTAAAATTAATTCATATGAAATTACTATTTAATTTTTTGGCCTCTGAATCAACCCTTCAATCACGTGTGTCTGATATTGTGAACGCCGAAGTATTGCGGATCAAACAAGAAGTTCATGGAAAGAAGGTATTCGTCCTAACAGAGGAAAGTGAAATAAATAGCAAGAAGTACTTTAACACATTGATTGGGCACTCATGATAATCCAGAGCAAACTTGCGTAATCGACTGCAGAGTTTGCGAGGAGTCTCTGTTGAGCGCAGTTTTTCAATGTTAAAGAAATTACTGACCAAGGATCGGCCATTCAACGACATCAACGTTCTTCTGTATTTAATAATGTACAAATAAATTTTGAATTTTTTTTCATTTTTTACTAATAATTTATTTTAGGTTTTAGTGTATCAAAAATAAATGGAACTTTATTTTAATTAATGCAACTTTAGGGAATGATAAATGCAACTTTTCCCATTTTTGATGCAACAAAAAAGTTGCCCTACTTATCAATATTAAATTAGCATTCCTCAAATCTTTCTAAAAGATGGTTCTGGATTCAAGTAACAAAAATGATTGCCTCGAGATCACTTTTGAAGAGGTTTATCAACTATAGATGTGGGGCCGTAGTGGATCCTTGGGCATGCTCACTGTGCTAGCAATCTGCGAGTTGTAGGCGGCACAGGTTTGATTTCTATCTCGGTGTATTTCTCCCTTCTGAACACCGAAATCGGTTGTTTTTTTATTTCTCCCTTCTGTGTCGTCGGTAAAACTTATTTAGTATTTTTGTCCATTACTTGCCATTGTATGTCTTGTGTCTTCCGTAGCATGGATAATTATGTCCTTTGAGTCATAAAAGCACAAACCAACCAACTACAGACGTACGCTTTTCATAAACTTTAAGAGGACCATCCTACTAGCTTCGTCAAGAGCAGATTGGTTGATGTTACAGAAAACACAAATAAAAACAGCGGACATAATGCTTTAAAAATTTTGGACAGAAATAGCAATGTCAATAATTATTGCTTTCATACTCAATACTTTAAGAATAATTTAATTGTTTTTTTATTTGAAGAATCTATCTTCAGCTTACAAACGGAACACAATAAATCAAAAACATAACAAATTCTCGTTTTCATGTAATGAAAAATTGTAATTATATCATTTAACAATTAGTCATTACACTTTACACAATATTTACTCAATTCATCACTTATTCAGAGATTATTTTCATTATGATTATGTCTTGTTATAGTAACAATAAAATATGTAATCATATTGTATATTTATTCATTTATTTATATGTTTCTCGAGCTGAAATCCAATCTTCATTCAATTAAAACAACTTAATTGAACACAGTCCACATTCTTATCTAGGTTGGTAGTTGGTAGGTAATTGAATTAACGTCGCACTGGAACATCACAACGGGCTATTGGAGATGGTCCTAGATCAATCCCCAAGAAAAAGAACTGAGAACACCACCTAATTTTCGACCACGGTCAGATTATGAGGACGATACCTTCGCTGGCATTTAACTCTCCAAACCCACGCCAAGCCAACATGAGCGCATTTAAAGCCACGACAGATTTAACACGCAGCAGCCCCTTTTGTACACGACGGTCTTTAACTGAACCTAGTTTCGAACTTGCGACCCTCCGATTGGTAAGCTAGTGTTCTTCTAGCTGGGCTACTGTATCGTTATCTGGCCGTGGTTCAAAATTACTGGTGTTGTTCTCGTTCTTTCCCTTGGGGCTTTATAACGGCCAGTCGTCAATAGCCCGTTGTATCGTTCTAGTACTACGTTAATTAAAATGACCTTACCTTTACTAAGCTACCGTAGTCTCAATCTGGTTTAGAAAAAAAAATACGTACATCTTGAAAATTTTAAAGACACCTGTCGACGAAGAAAGAATATTTCCTACATTCTTAGAGTGGCTCAACACAGTGGTATTTACACTGCACTATTAACCTGCGAGTATTAGGTGGTGCAGGTTCGATTTCACTTATAATATACACTACCCTACAGTAATGAACCGGACGCCAGTGGATTTGCATAAAATCAGACTACTTGTTTGGGGGTGTTGTTTGTGGTATGGCCTGAGACCTTTGCATGTTGTTCCTGTTTCAATTGAACGCCGACGCCTACATGAACATTTTGGACAGTCAGGTTCTTCCTACGCTCTGACTATTTTATGGAATGGACGAATGTTACTTCCAGGACGATAAAGCTCCATGTCATGTTGCAGCTTCTGTCAAGCAGTGGTATCGAGGTATGGATGTAAAACGTTTTCCCTGGCCTGCTCAGATCCCGACCAAAACCCCATAGAATATTTGTGGAACGCGTTAGAACGACGCGTACGGACCTGGTAGCTACGTCCGAAATCTACAGCTGAGCTGGCGACATTCTTGCAGCAGGAATGGACATAAATACCCATAGCTGTGTATCAAAACCTTGATGAAGGTATGCCTTGAAGGATTGCTTGTGTAATTGCAGTACGTGAGGACCTTCCCCCTATTAAAGTATGTATTCTTTCCCTTATACCATCACATCTTGCTGTCCGGTTCATTATTGTAGGGTAGTGTGTTTCTCTTTTCCGTGTCAGTAACACTTTCATTGTGTGTGTTCGTCCATTACTTGACGCTGTATGTATGACTACTTTTTTGGCGCAGATTGGTCAAATAGGGCCTTTGAACTATAATGCAACAAAACAATCGATATTAATACTATTTTATCATTTGATAGTTTAAAAACTGAAACTGAGATGCTGGAGGGCCTTGGGCTCCCAAGAATTGTCGGCCCGGTTAGAAGATTAACGGATTAACCACGGAAGGGTTGCTAGTTCGAATACATCCACAGATAGTGATGCGACATCGATAGCAAAACATAGATGTTCAAAATTAAAACATCGATGTTTTTAAAATTCAGTGTAGTTAAACTTTTCCCCCATTTCTTAAAACTGGTTTAGCAACTTGTGATGCTACATCGATAGCAAAAAAACGATGTTTTGAAACTTTGATGTTCAAAAATAAAACATCGATGTTGATAATATATCGCCCCAAAACCATCGATGTTTTTAAAATTCAGTGTATTGAAGCTTTTTTCCCCCCATTTCTTAAAACGGGTTTAGCAACTATTGATGCGACATCGAGAACAAAACATCGATGTTGAAAATTAAAACATCGATGTTGATAATATATCTTCCCCAAACCATCGATGTTTTTAAAATTCAGTGTATTTAAACTTGTGTCCTCATTTCTTGAAACTGGTTTAGCAACTAGTGATGCGTTATCGGCTCCAATACATCGATGTTTTTTTCTAAAACATCAATGTTTAGAAAACATCGACATCGATGTCGCATCCCTACTTTTCAGACCCTTCATCCTTGGTCACTTTGGTCTAAAAGTATGTTCAATTTGATGATTATAAAAATTATGCTACTTGGTTATTTTTAAAATTTTTATAACGGTACTTTTTTCATTTAAGAATAAAACATCGACACCGTAAAAACATCGACAGGTATAAACATCGATGTTACAAAAACATCGATGTTAAATACATCGATGTCGCATCCCTATCCACAGACCGTCGTTTACAAAGGGGCTGATGCGCGTTAAATTTGCGATAATCTCAAATGTCATCACATTGGCGTGATGTGGAAGTTTAAAGATTGTGGTGTCAACTCCGTTGTTCACCTCGTAATCTATCTGACCGTGGTTCAAAATCACGAGGTGCTGTCCTCGTTACTTTCCCTTCGGGATTGATCCCGGACTGCACCGACAGCCCGTTGTGTTTGCCAATGCGACGTTAGTTAAATTCTTTCAAGTTCACGCTAGAAGACTTCTACCACATTCCTCGTCGAGTTTGTATTAACACCCTATCAATATTAATGACACAAATCTAACGTATGGAAAGTCATGTAGCTATTAAGTTTCCATTGAAATGAAAATATCATGAATTCATCCGCTAATCGTGCTTGGGATAACAGAATTTCAGCCTGAAATCGAAAGGGTTCGAACAATGCAGGCAATTCTTCTTGGAAAGGAAAGCAGCAGGTGGTATAATGCAGTCTGAATCACTAATCCCGGATGCAGCGTTACCTCCCTATTTTCAGACTTTTCGTTATTAATTGCGCCCTGCACGCACATTGTTGAGATGCTGATTTAATTCCTCTGAATACCTTCATACTCTCCTTCAATAGATTAATATACAACTTGGACACTGGATGGTAAGCGATTTGAATTCTAGAAGAGTCTTCGATCACATTGTTCCTTAAGATTTTTGAATCTGTTGAAACCTTTCCATCTAGGCAGACTTGGTAAAATCTTGGTGACGGTGAAACAGATATTAGAACCCTCATCCGTATTCACAAAGATTATAATACAATTCGGTCTCGAAGATTCTGATCTGGCATTTGAGGTGTACTGAGTTGAGTTCTGGACAGGAAGGTAAGGTAAGGTAATTTTAGTTAACGTCGTACTAGAGCAACACAACGGGCTATTGACGACGGTCCGGGATCAATCCCTTAAAGGAAAGAACCGAGGACAACACCTCGTAATTTTGAACCACGGTCAGATGACGAAGCAACACCTGAGCTGGCACCCCACTCTCCAAACTTCCACGCCAACCCAACGGGTGTAAAAAGCTTAGAAGTATCACTTTTATAATAGTCGGTGGTAATTGGTAATTATTAGTTAACGTCGTACTAGAGCAACACAACGGGCTATTGACGACGGACCGGGATCAATCCCTTAAAGGAAAGAACCGAGGACAACACCTCGTAATTTTGAACCACGGTCAGATGACGAAGCAACACCTGAGCTGGCAACCCACTCTCCAAACTTCCACGCCAACCCAACGGGTGTAAAAAGCTTAGAAGTATCACTTTTATAATAGTCGGTGGTAATTGGTAATTATAAGTTAACGTCGTACTAGAGCAACACAACGGGCTATTGACGACGGACCGGGATCAATCCCTTAAAGGAAAGAACCGAGGACAACTCCTCGTAATTTTGAACCACGGTCAGATGACGAAGCAACACCTGAGCTGGCAACCCACTCTCCAAACTTCCACACCAACCCAACGTGAGGACTTTCGGCCACGACAGATTTAAGAAGCACCTACCGCCTCTACACCATACGCTTACAAACATCCATGCCCGGGCCCGGATTCGAAACAGGAACCTTCCGAATTAAAGGCTAACAACTTAACCATTATACCGGTTGGTCGGCACTGCACAGGAAGGTAATGGTAATGGTAATTTTAGTTAACGTCGTACTAGAGCAATACAACGGGCTATTGACGACGGTCCGGGATCAGTCCCTAAAGGGAAAGATTCGAGGACAACACCTCGTAATTTTGAACCACGGTCAGATGACGAAGCAACAGCTGAGCTGGCAACCCACCCTCCAAACTTCCACACCAACCCAACGGGTGTAAAAAGCTTAGAAGTAACACTTTTATAATAATCGTTGGTAATTGGTAATTATTAGTTAACGTCGTACTAGAGCAACACAACGGGCTATTGACTACGGTCCGGGATCAATCCCCATCGTGCTATTCATGACGGTGCGGGTAGTTGGTAAATTTAGTGAACGTCCTACTATACCAACACAACGGTCTATTGACGACTGTTCGGGATCGATCCCCTAAGAGAATATACAAGGTAATTGGTAATTTTTTATTAACGTTGAACAAGAGTAACATAACGTGCTATAGACAACCGTCCGGGATCAATCCCCTAAGGAAAGTATCCGAGAAAATTGGGTAATTTTTAATTAACGTTCTTGAGCAACACAACGACTATTAACTAGGAAAGGAGTTAAATCCAATAAGGGAAAGATACGGGGACAACATCACTTAATTTTTAACCACGGTCAGATTATAAGATAACATCTCAGCTGGCACCCCACTCTCCAAGAGATTGTGACGTCACACCAATTGGATCTCTTCGCAATTCCAATTTCGCCGCATTTCACAATGACAATGCCATCACGGCTTTATCTGTGGCGTTGGTTTGAAAAGCAAAACAAATGGGAATGCGTAGCAAACACATGTGTTTGGCAAACGTTCACAATGGATACACCTAACCAAACAAAGTACAGCACGGGCAACGGCGTGCCAGTATGGGCCTCAGGACCTCCCAGTATGACTGACCTCTCACGACTATTTTCCCTCTCAAATCGCTTGTAAGATATATCATACTAAGTATATCATATTCAAGAAGAGGGAATAACGCTTTAAGAGTTCAATTTTAAACAGAAATCAGTTCAACTTTAATTAGCTCATATACGTTCACTTTAAGCTTAGCTCAATTTATATTATTTTAACTGAAGTGCATTATATTGGAAAAAAAAGTATATTTCAAAATTATCCATATCATAACATTGATCTGGACTGGAAAAAATTTGACTACAGATAAGAAGGTTGCAAGTTCGAATCACGTACGGGTCACCAGTGTGGCTGACGTAGTCAGAAGGTTTTTATTTAACGAACATCAATTACTTTGGTAACAAGATATGTGGCAGAGGCAAACCAGAAGAATGAAAAATGAACAATAAGTTTTGAGATAATGAGTAAAACGCTTGAACTCTGAAGCATATAAATACTTTTCAAGTAGAATTGCCAGACCAATAAGCGATAAGCATTTACAACGGACGTTGGAGGGAACTGAGGCTTTTGTAAAGGGTAAAACTCGATTTATCTCCAACAAGCACAGTGAAGAAGAGGTGCTATTGAAGAAGCCACAGCAGTACAACGATCTTACTCAAATGATAAGTACGCTGATTTTAGTAATGGTAATGGTAATGGTAATTTTAGTTAATGTCGTTCTAGAGCAACACAACGGGCTATTGACGACGGTCCGGGATCAGTCCCTTAAGGGAAAGATCCGAGGACAACACCTCGTAATTTTGAACCACGGTCAGATGACGAAGCAACACCTGAGCTGGCACCCCACTCTCCAAACTTCCACCCCATCCCAACGTGAGGACTTTCAGCCACGACAGATTTAAGATGCACCTACCGCCTCTACACCATACGCTTACAAATATCCATGGCCTGATCCGGATTCAAACCAGGAACCTTCCGATCTAGAGGCTAACACCTTAACCACTATACCTAATAGTCGGTGGAGTTAGTGGCAAATATCATCGAAATATTTCATTTCAGGCTATTAAAATGAGATTTTGCACAATGCTTATATGCGTGACCAGAGAACAAAAAGTCGCCGGGACACTTTTGATCGGAGGTCATGACACCCTTGTGGTGACGTCATCAAAATGGCGCCTTGAGGAGGTAAATAGGTGAGTTTAAATGCTCAAAACTCCATTCCCGACCAAAATATTGTGGAAATTGAATACACTGTTTAAAAGCTCTTAAAAAAGCTACAAGAAGGTGCTAGGCATTTTTCTAAGACAAAAGGTTTAGGAGGTAACGCAACGACAGCGTGGTAAGGAGTGAAAAACACGAGTCTCATTGAAACTTTCGGTGCTGGCGTTGGATATCCGTTGGTGGTAATTGGTAATATTTAATTAACGTCGTACTAGAGGGACACAACGGGCTATTGGCGACGATCGAGGACCAATCTCCTAAGGGAAAGAACCAAGGACAACATAGTGATAGTCGTTGTGTACAAGTGCGCTTTTGAAATCTACAAACGCACATTATGGAAACATACGCAAGCTATTACTTTCTGCTGGACTTCGGGAATAAGGGGATTGGCAAAGTGTGTGACGTCATAATATGCAAATAGCACACACTATATAATATCATGTTCTTGTTAGTCTCCTGAAAGCTTAGGGTGTCAGTGAGCTCTGATGCTCGCTGTGCTATAAATTATGTTGTGTTCTCTTAGCAAGTAGCTAAAGGTTTTAAATCATTAAATAAATTATATATTTTAAATGCGTATTCCTTCTTTGCGTACTCTGCAAATAGACCTCAACTAGGCGAACATGGTTATGGGCCATCGCTTATAAACCCGAAAAGGAAGAAGTACGTAATTAAAGTTTCAACTTCTGAACGAGCTACTTCTGTTCTGGGGCCTCGCCTGTTTTTAAAGTTTGGAAGTGTCTGAGAAGCCGGAAATCCAGCTGTTTGCTTTTTCCAAAGTTACAGCGCATGCGCAAGCTATTACTTTCTTTACAGCGCATGCGCAGGCTTACGCTTCTTTTCGAACACGTTGCCAGATTTTATTTGCATTTACAACAGTTTGCAAATTTCTGATTATACTGCTAACATTTAAATTATTGTTAGTCACAATTTATTTCGCTAACAATACAATTGTATTGTTAACAACTTGTACTTTTGACAATAAAATAAGGTTAGAAAAACGTAACTTGCAAAATTGATCATAGAACATGAAGATTAAAATACAATTAGGTCTTAAATATTCTTATCTAGCAATTGTTGTGCGTTCGTTGATGAATTATTTAGTTGTAAATATATATCAAAGAAAAATCTAGTTAGACTGTTATAGTTTATGTATATGCTGATAATAATTTACAATGTTAATAGAAGTTAACAATTTATAATGTTAACACTTTATAATGCTAACACTTTATACTGTTACCGCCTTAATAGGTGAACAGTGATCTACAATTTATATTTCAACGATAAAATTATTAACAATTGATACCGCTAACTATGAAATAAAGTTTTAAAAAAAATTAATTTAAGCAATGGATCATGGAACGCAAAAATTATAAAAGACAATTATTTGTTTCAAATATTCTTATTTAATACTTGAAGTAGGATGATTGATGTATGAATCAATTGTAAGTACATTCGATGAGAAAGTTTGTTTGGTTATCATTTCTGTTAACAATTATGTCATTGCATTTTTATGTAGTTAACAATAAAATCACAGCCACATTAATGCAGCTAACTATCAAATTATTGAGTTTTTATATTGTTTACAATAAAATCATTGCAACATTTATACTGTTAACAATAGCATTACCACTGAAATTTACACTGTAACAGTAAAATTATATCAAACACTTATACTGTTAACAATAAAAGGAGGTTAAGAAATTCGATTTACTCAATCGATCACTGAACTCAGAGATCAAATGACAGTTCTATCTAACAGATTCTAATTTGGCATTTGAGATCCCTTGGTCGCTGATCTATATTTTAATTGTAAGCACATATTGAATTGAAAGTGTGTAGTACCGTACACACACTTCCATCGGCATACATATATTTATTAACAATGGAATAAATTAAACACATTTATTTTAACAATTTATCACAAGCCTTAAAATGGAGCAGCACCGATCAGAGAAAGTAAGCTCAGCATCCATTAGTAAAACGACTGAATTTCATAACAGATAACTGGGAACGCTAAAATTTTATTTAATCAATGAATGTCTAAATCATTACTGGAATAAAAATTGACTAATACGAAATTCGACACTTCATCCAATTGCAGAACGCTAATAACGCTAGAGATTGTATCAATCGTATTTCTTTCGAACTGTCGCGTTAAAACATTTGAAAATAGCCTGGTGTTAAATTTCCAACTGGTAAGTGCATTTTAGAAATAACTTTCTACATGGAGGCTTCAGTTACAGCCATCTGCAAATTTCAAGTTTATGCGTTACTTAACATGAATATGCTTTTATGTTCGAGAAATTGGAAATATAACTCAGTTTTAGGTATGAGGTAACGTAATAATATGGATAAGCGTAGCCTATAAAGCCTGTTAAAGAATTACAGCCCGAACATTTGAGTAAAACTTCCTAGAATTTATTAAACATATTTCCTCCATTTACGTCTTTTCAGGGACAGCGTAAATCTTAATTCAATTACTTGAAAATAAATACGAATGTGAAATAACCGAATGTGAGAGATCATTTTCATCATTAATATTCTTTATCTGTAAGAATCTGCATTGAATACTTTATTAGTTAAGAAATTGCATTAGATTTCATATTTTATCATTATATAACAGATTTAATGTCTGCTAATAAATTTGATAAATGCTTTAGTTGGCTCTTCATCATTAATAGTTGGAACTGTAAGTTATGAATTAATAAATTTTCTATTTCGAAATCGTGTTTACTAGAAGGTTTTGAATCAGTTTTCAAAAGATTTCACATTCAGAAAACAAAACCCTCAGTGAAACTTTCCTGCAGTAACTTATACACAGTGCAAATTAAATAAATGCTTTGAGCGAAAATGCCAGTTGTAAGGAAAAGCTAAATTTTTCGTTTGTGTTTCGTTTTAGAATCTACATCCAAATTAATGACGTTTAATTACTGATATTTTCCTGCATATTTAAATTATACCTAAGTAACAAAGTGACACATTAAAATAGATATTCACGGTAGAGTAAGCTATGTATGTTGCAGTGTGATATTTTTACGTTTTATGATTTTAAAAAGTGGACTATGATCAGATTAGATTAATAACCAACAAACGTCAATTTTTATTCAGTTGTAATTGTCAAAAGTGTTTTCAAAAAATACAATTTGTTTTAATCCGAAATAAAATCAGAGAGTTGGAGTGTTTTTTTCAACATTTAAAACAATTGAAATCATTTCTGTTGCAGAGATTTTTACCTAAGATTTTTAAACTGCACATATACACAACCCTACATTAATGGACCGGACAACAAGATGTGATTATATAAGGGACAGAATACATGCTTTAATAAGGGAATGGTCCCCCACGTGCTGCAATTACACTAGCAACTCTTCTGGGCATACTTTCAACAAAGTTTTAATACACAGCTATGGGTATTTGTGTCCATTCCTGCTGCTTGAATGTCGCCAGCTCAGCTGTAAATTTTTAACGTTATTCCCTGGTCCGTAAGCGTCGCTCTAACTCGTCCTACAAATGTTATATGGGGCTTAGGTCTAGACTCTTACCGGGCCAAGGAAGATGTTTTTCATCCATATCTTAATACCACTGCTTGACAGAGGCTGCCACATGACATGAAGCGTTGTCGTCCTGGAAGTAATATTCGTCCATTCCAGAAAATTGCCAGAGCGTAGGAAGAACCTGAATATCCAAACTTTTCAAGTAGGCGTCGGCGTTCAATTGACCAGGTACAACATGCAAAGATCCCAGGCCATACCAAGAAAAACACCCCCAAACAAGTAGTCGGAATTTATACAAATCCGTTGGCGTCCGGGCTATTATTGCAGGGTAATGTATATGTTCACTTTGTACGTATATATGATCAGTTAAAAACTTTCCCCCGGTTAAACATGGGATTTAAAAATATCTACTGCTCACTTAATTGTAAAATCATACTTATGTGATGATTACCTAAAGTCATACTTGATCCAGCTGGAAATGGTAGATACCAAAAATGACAAAGGTTTGTCGAGAGCTGCTTCATACAAATTCTGCCCCTGTCTGTGGCCGTAGAACGGATCATATCCCATTTTTCGTAGATGGAAAAGTAGCAAAGATGGAAAAGTATCAACCGCTGGGTTGTGAGTTCAAATCCAACCAAAGACAGTCATGTACAAAGTGGACTGGTACACGCTATATCGGTAGTGGTCTCAAATATCTTCACTTTTGCGTGCTGTAGAATTTTGGAGAGTGGAGTGATGATCAAGTGACTCGTCACATGACAGTGGACCAAAATTACGTGCTGTTGTCATTGGATCGTTTCCTTCCCGTTTGATCCCGGATCGTCGCCAATAGCCCATTGTGTTGCTCCTGTACGACGTTAATTGAAATGCCTACCTACCCATTTTCCGTAGGATACTACTTAAAGGAATATATTCAAGTTTGTCAAAACATGATGACAAATTGTTAATATATATGCGAAACCCTACGTCGTGATCCAAGTCACAACGGAAATAAGCAACTCGACACGTGTTAAACTACCTGAGTGTCCCGTCTGTCACCTTACATCAGCGTTTCTCAACCTTTCATTATTCGCGGCCCAGTTTTCAATCATAATTTTCATCTCCCCCCCCCCCGCATAAAATGTATACAACAATAATATATATTGAGTATTTTGATTTCTGTTTTTAAATTATTTTTAACTAACTGCCAAAACAAGAGTAAAAGCGAGCCAACGTTGGCGAGAAACCACATCTGGCATTTTGCCAAGCAGGCGGTGAACAGATGAAGCGAATGGAAGCAGGGAAAATTTAAATATTATATTTGAGATGAAAGGCAAACAGGGAGTTAACGTTAAAATAATATGAAAGTACAAAAATTCGTTAATGAAAGTTAACCTAGACGGGGCGAGCTAAATTTAGAAACTGGGAATACTTTTTTTTTGGAATAATAAAAGAAATAAAACAGAAGCATGGTTAAAGAAAAGAGAAAAAATAAGTAATATGGTTTGTGGAAGCCGTCTTGAGCATGCGCAGAGCAAATGTTTTCTCATAGGAAGAAGGAAAATGTTCGATAACGCAAGTTTCAATTCTCATTCGAGTCGATCGCTATTAAATCTATCGTATGTTATATATGTTTTCGTGTTAATTGCAATCACCATTTTAAATATTCACGGCAGCAGATTTATGCAGACCCATGGATAATTTTTTAAGCTGGCGTAAACGAGCATTAGACGATAGTCAAGCATCAACAAGTACACAGACGAGCGTGGTTCCGAAAATAAAATCACAAGAAAATATTCTCAAGAATACTTAAATTTCGGGGTTACCAGTACTGAAGTAAATGAAGAAGAAAGGCCCCTGTGTATCATTTGCTCAAAAATGCTGGCCGCAGACAGCATGAAACCTAATAAACCTAAATGAGATTTGGAAACGCTTCATAGTGAGTACATCGACAAACCCAGAGAATTCTTTGAATTAAAATTATAATATTATGAAAAGCAAAAATCATTTTTTTTAAGAAACTTTGTCTGTGAATAAAAAAGCTTTAATTACATCCTACAAAGTTGCATATAAAATAGCCAGATGTAAGAAACCTCACACCGTTGGTGAAGAGCTTATTTTGCCAGCAGCAATTGAGACTGTAGAAACTATGTTTGGAGATAATTTTTCAAAACAATTGCAGTCCATACCTCTTTCAAATGATACTGTTGCTCGTCGAATTGGTGATATAGTTGAAGATGTACAGTGTCAGCTTTTCTCGAAGTTGCGTGACAAATTGTTTTCAGTACAGCTTGATGAAGCAACAGATAGTAATAAAGATGCTCATTTCATTGCCTATGTTCGATTTTGTGATAATATGTCAGTTGTAGAACTACTTTTCTGCAAACCGATAGAACTCAAAATAACAGCGCTCGCATTATTTGCTATATTGAATGATTTTATGAACGAGGCAAACATAGAATGGAAAAATTGCGTCGAAATATGCACTGATGGTGCTCGTTCAATGTCCCGAAGATTCCACCGGAAGCCAAGAATTTTCGCGATGGTTTATTTGTGATGAATTTGAGCTACTTGTGTGTGGTCGACATATTCGAGAAATTAAATAACTTGAATCTTCATATGAAGCTGAAATCGGTGCATATTCCAACGAATTTTTCCATTCTATGTTTGCCTCGTTCATAAGAAGATTCTTGAGTCTTCAACTCCAAGGAGCAAATATACATATGTTGGATACGAGAGATAAAGTTAATGCTTGTTGTAGAAAATTGGAATTGTAGAGCAGAAATTTAAAGCAAAAAAAATTAACAATGTTTACAAATGTGAATCATTGTACTAAAATTTACAAGGCTGAAGAAGAACATGTAAAAGTTGTTTTTGTAACCATTGAAAATCATTTAGCCATGCTGGCAAAGAATTTTAAAAAGTATTTTCTTGCTGACGACAAACTGATAGCAAGTTACGAGTGGGTTAGAGATCCATTTCATAAGACTCCCGAAGGACTCTCAATTGATGAGGAAGAAAAAATCATAGACTTCACGACAAGTGACGAAACCAAAATACAATTTAGTAATAAAACACTATTTGAATTTTGGTCAGGAGTAGAGGATTATTTTTCTGCACTAAAAACAAGGGCATTTCGCATTCTATTACCATTTTCAACATCCTACCTTTGTGAAACTGGATTTTCTGCTGTGGCTTCTTTGAAGACAAAATATAGATCTCGGTTAAATATTGAAACAGAACTGAGAGTGGCTATTTCTAATATTAAGCCTTCCTTCGAAAAACATTGCTCGTCAAGACAGGCCCAAGGAAGTCACTAATAATAATTAAATTTGTTCTTAATTTGGTATGTTTTGATTTAGAAGTTGTTTTACTTTAATAAGTTAATTATTAAATATGTCGAAATGTATTTTGTTTTCTATGTGTATGTGTGCTTTCCTTTAAGTCAGTTAATCAATTTTTTAAAATAATATTTTCTCTTGGATATTCTTGCGACCCTCCTCTAGTGTGCTCGCGCCCCCCTAGGGGGGCGCGTCCCACAGGTTGAGAATCACTGCCTTACATTTAAACTATCGATCCCGACACAAATCTTTTGATTCCTCATTATGGTATGTACTTTTTTCTATTATATGGGAAATCAAATGTTATTTCCAGTGAAATTCCGTAACTTAAGTTCTCCAAGTGCCCTGTTATACGTCTCGATTACGATTACGATCGATCTCAAGTCGAAAACAAATCCCCTGTGTCCCTTTGTTCTTCCGACACACTTGTATACCACCCAAAAGAAAGCAAATTTATCACGTTTCACCCATAGCCACGCCCTAAAGAGCCGAAAAATTAATGTCTCTACCCTTCAGCGACTCTTGACATTTAGAAATTGATTTCTTGTATGGGCGTCAGGGGCCGATTTTAATTCATCATCGCGATAACGGAACTAAGTGCTATTCCCAATACACCCCCGAGACAATCTTCGGTGTTTACTTATCAACTTGTACAGGAAGGGCGTGTGTTTAAAGTCAAAGAATAGATACATACTTCGTCATAATGAATGTAAGAAGTTCTAAACCAGGGACGAACAGCCCATGGCAATCCGTTGATTTGAAATAAGTAACGCGCCTGAAGGTGGACTTTTCAATTCCTCTCATGTGTGTCTCACCTTAAATTTGAACGATCGGTTCGAAACACTATCACCCAAAAGAAAGGTACGGTATAGCTCAAGATAGGTGATTAAAGGTATAATTCAATAGAAAAAAGAGAAAGGTAAGGTATAATTCAAAGGTAAGGTGATTAAAGGTATAAGTCAATAAAAAAAGGAGATCGTCATAATGAATGCAAGAAGTTCGAGATCAGGGACGAACAGCCCGCGGCCCTCCGTTGATTTGAAATAAGTAACGCGAATGGAGGTGGACTTTTCAATTCCTCTCTCGTCTACATCACCTTAAATTTGAACGATCGGTTCGAAACACTATCACCCAAAAGAAAGGTACGGTATAGTTCAAGATAGGTGATTAAAGGTATAATTCAATAGAAAAAAGAGAAAGGTAAGGTATAATTCAAAGGTAAGGTGATTAAAGGTATAAGTCAATAAAAAAAAGAGATCGTCATAATGAATGCAAGAAGTTCGAGATCAGGGACGAACAGCCCGCGGCCCTCCGTTGATTTGAAATAAGTAACGCGAATGGAGGTGGACTTTTCAATTCCTCTCCCGTCTACATCACCTTAAATTTGAACGATCGGTTCGAAACACTATCACCCAAAAGAAAGGTACGGTATAGTTCAAGATAGGTGATCAAAGGTATAATTCAATAGAAAAAAGAGAAAGGTAAGGTATAATTCAAAGGTAAGGTGATTAAAGGTATAAGTCAATAAAAAAAAGAGATCGTCATAATGAATGCAAGAAGTTCGAGATCAGGGACGAACAGCCCGCGGCCCTCCGTTGATTTGAAATAAGTAACGCGAATGGAGGTGGACTTTTCAATTCCTCTCCCGTCTACATCACCTTAAATTTGAACGATCGGTTCGAAACACTATCACCCAAAAGAAAGGTACGGTATAGTTCAAGATAGGTGATTAAAGGTATAATTCAATAGAAAAAAGAGAAAGGTAAGGTATAATTCAAAGGTAAGGTGATTAAAGGTATAATTCAATAAAGAAAGAGATCGTTATAATGAATGTAAGTAGTTCTTCTGGAGCAGGGATGGACAGACCGCGGCCATCAGTATATTTAAAAGTATATACATATACAAAAGAATATACAATAAGTAACGCGACTGGAGTTGGACTTTGCAAATCCTCTCCCATCTGTCTCACCTTAGATTTAAACGATCGGTTCCAAACACTATCCACCCAAAAGAAAGCGAACGTATGTTGATTGAAGGGATAATTCAATAAGAAAAAAGATATACATACTCCGCCACAATAAATTCATGAAGTTCCTCTTGATCAGGAATGGACACACCGTGGCCCACGGGCCTCATGCGGCCCTCCGTTGATTTGCTGGTTGCCCGCCTCACCCTGTGCTGTTTTAACTTTGTCAAGTTCCGCGATAAAAACTTCGTTGCTAGATAAAGCTTTAAAATGCGGAAACCTCTTTGCATCTCACTAAAGTACACCACGGGTTGTTGGCGATGCCTAGGATCAATCCCAAAGGAAGCGATACGAGGACAACAGCCCGTATTTTTTAACCACAATCAGATGAAGGCGTCTCAGCTGAGTTGGCACCCCTATCTCCAAACTTCCACACCACGCCAACGTGAGGACATTTGAGTTTCAGCCATGGATATTAACAAAGCGAGAAATCGCAACCGCTTGACTGATGAAAACTTAGAATCTATTTTGCGCTTGTCAACTACAAAAATTGAACCCAATATAAAAACAACTTTAAAACAATAAAATGTCATACAATCAAAATAAATTATTTATTTAATTTGTATTATATTTATGTAGGAATACTAAACAAAGGTAGTTGTCTACTAGTCTGGAAAGAACTCATTATAAGAGCAACGAGACTGGTAGGAGTCAGTTGCATTGTAGTAGGAATGCAAGGCAAGACTGTCACGAGCCATTCACGTTCCGGTATTCAGTTACGAGAAAATTAATAGAACAGACTTTTTTTTCCCTGGACGCCATTGAGAGCTGACGTATTTTTTCCGAGCAGAGACGACTGCTGCCGATAATGACGGAACTTTTTTGAAATATAACTCAACTGTACATAATAATTGTATATATTTATTCATTAAATGTCAATGTGCTGTAAGATTCGAAGTCTTTAATATAGACCTTACCAAACAGAACAACACGAATCTTACAAAAAATGAGGGTTCGACCGCGATGTGAAAAACCGTTGACGACCGCGACGATTCTCCTCCTTCGTACGAGGGCTTGAACGACGGATTAGCAGACCCCGAAAGCAGTGACGATTGAACCGGCCGGCGGAATGTTTTGACTACCTATGCAAACCTGGACTTGTGTTTTAATCATCTGCAAGAACAGTTTCATGACTTCTCCTGACGTGGTGCTGATGATAGACTGAAACGACAAAAAAGAAAACGCGTAGACGAAAAAACGCGTAGACGAAAAAGACGAGTTGACGGAAAAGACGGATAGAAGGAACTTTCGAAACTGTGAGTACAGAATTTTGTTTTAATTGATGACATGGCATATTTAACTAAGGCCCGAAAAGCAGATTTGCTAACATTGATTGACGAATTAGGCCTAATAGTGCCAGCGAATCCCAAAGTAGCGCAGTGCTCGAAACTTATAATAGATTCTGAAAATTATGACGAGGAGATAACAAAAAATCTGTTGAGTGTTATTAGAACTGAACGCGAAGAGAAAATTGAAGCCGAAAAACGCGCAGAGGAAATTGAATAAGAAAATTATTAAAGATAGATTTCCCTTACCCCTAATAGAAGACGTTTTAGATCATTTGGAAGAAGCTAAAGTTTTCACTTCCCTTGATTTAAAAAACGGATTTTTTCATGTAGATGTAAATGAGAAAAGTACCAAGTATACATCTTTCGTTACACATGAAGGGCAATATGAATTTCTGAAGGTCCCTTTTGGTTTATCGGTTAGTCCCAGTGTTTTCCAGCGGTACATATACACGGTATTTAGAGATCTTTTAAGGGATAACACTCTCGTTATCTACATGGACGACATGATAATTCCCTCACGAGATGAGAAAGAAGGAATCGAGAAACTTAAACGTGTTTTAAAAATATCATCGGAATATGGATTAGAATTGAATTTTCAGAAATGTCAATTTCTTAAACGAAAAATAGAGTTTCTTGGTTATGTAATAGAAGACGGGACAATTCGACCCTCCCCAGCTAAGACGTTGGCTGTACAGAAATTTCCACAACCACAAACAACTAAACAATTGCAAAGTTTCCTTGGTCTTTCAGGATACTTTAGGAAGTTTATTCCTCAATATGCCAAAGTGGCCAAACCTTTGAGTGATTTACTCAGAAACAATACAGAATTTAGGTTTGGGCCAGAACAAAAAGAAGCATTTCATATTTTAAAGGAAATGTTGTCACAAAGCCCAGTACTACACATTTTTCGCCAGGGAGCGACTCTAGAACTGCATACTGATGCAAGTAGCCAAGGATTTGGGGCGGTGCTCCTCCAACAGTCAGACGACGGGAAGTTTTACCCAATATACTATAAGAGCAAAAAAACAACACCTCAACAAGAGAAGTATAGTAGTTACGAACTAGAGGTACTTGCCGTAATTGAGGCTCTTAAACACTTCAGGAACTACCTTTTAGGCTCGAAATTTAAAATATTCACCGACTGCTTAGCATTTCAGAAAACTATGGAAAAAAAGGATTTAACCCCTAAAATTGCAAGATGGTCTCTTTTCTTAGAAGAATTTGACTATGAAATAGTCCACAAACCTGGTAAACAAATGGCCCACGTGGATGCACTCAGTAGATACCCTGTAATGCAAGTGATGCAAGTCATTGCAGATGACGGAATAACTCATAAAATAATTGCTTCCCAATCCAATGACGACCACATTACCGCAATTAAAAAACTGATAGAAGATGGAAGTAATTCAGATTATTTTACAAAAATCGGTGTCGTGTATAAATACGATAATGATCGTGAACTTTTAGTTGTCCCCAGAGCTATGCAAGACGAAATAATACGACATGCACACGAGAAAGGACATTTCGCTGTAAATAAAACTGAAGAGGTAGTTAAGCGTGAATTTTTTATTCCTAAATTGAGGAAACATGTTGAAGATTTTATAAGTAATTGTGTACCATGCATACTCAGTAATAAGAAGCTAGGAAAGGCTGAAGGATTTCTAAATCCAATTCCTAAAGAGGACGTTCCATTATACACTTATCACATTGATTTCATAGGTCCGTTACCTTCAACATCTAAGAACTATCAGTATATCTTCACGGTAGTAGACGCATTCACAAAATTCACTTGGTTATATCCTACCAAATCTACGACATCAGGTGACGCAATAAATAAACTCAAACAACAACAAAATAGTTTTGGAAATCCTGCGAGGATAATCTCGGATAGAGGATCCGCTTTTACATCTAAAGAATTTACAGATTTTTGTTGCGAAAACGGGATTGAACACCTAAAAATCACAACAGGAATCCCAAGAGGCAATGGACAAGTAGAAAGAATGCACAAAACCCTGATTCCAGTGTTATCCAAACTTTCAATTGAAGAACCGATCAAATGGTTCAAACACGTTGACGCCGTACAAAGAATACTCAATAGTACAACCTCCAGAAGCACAAGATGGACACCCTTCGAACTTTTGACAGGTGTGAAAATGCGAAACAAAGAAGATCTCAAGATAGTCCAGCTTTTAGAAGAAGAATATACTGAAGTTTTTCTAGAGAAGAGGAAGAAATTAAGAGACGATGCCAAAGAGAATATCCTAAAAATTCAGGAAGAGAATAAAAGAACGTATGATAAGAAGAGGAAGAAACCTCATCAATACAAAGAGGGCGATCTTATTGCTATTCAGCGGACTCAATTTGGTGTCGGAATGAAATTACGACCGAAATTCTTAGGACCATATCGAGTGAAGAAAGTGAAACCCCATGATCGCTATGACGTTGAGAAAGTTGGAAACCATGAAGGACCGAACTTGACGTCGACAGCAGCTGACCATATGAAGTCGTGGTTCAATAACTAATACTGAATCAATGTATTCCCAGATACTGTTTTGTGTTTTTTTTTTTAGGTTTGTCGTGTTCCTTTCGAGGACGAAAGATCATCAGGATGGCCGATTGTAGGAATACTAAACAACGGTAGTTGTCTACTAGTCTGGAAAGAACTCATTATAAGAGCAACGAGACTGGTAGGAGTCAGTTGCATTGTAGTAGGAATGCAAGGCAAGACTGTCACGAGCCATTCACGTTCCGGTATTCAGTTACGAGAAAATTAATAGAACAGACTTTTTTTCCCCTGGACGCCATTGAGAGCTGACGTATTTTTTCCGAGCAGAGACGACTGCTGCCGATAATGACGGAACTTTTTTGAAATATAACTCAACTGTACATAATAATTGTATATATTTATTCATTAAATGTCAATGTGCTGTAAGATTCGAAGTCTTTAATATAGACCTTACCAAACAGAACAACACGAATCTTACATTTATTTGCAACAATATATGATAAATATAAATGAAATGAATAACTTATAATGGGATAACTTCCATGGTTTTTGAGCGGCCCTCCCATAAGTCACAGCGTTAAGCAATGAAATTAAATTAGTTATTTCATTTTTGTTATCTTTCTATGTAGCACTATAAAAAATAAATAATATATGATAGATAATTTTTCTATGATTTTTGGACGCTCCCCCATACGTCATAGTGAATCTACCCGGCCCTTGGTCTTAAGATGTCTACATCCTAGGTTTAAAGCGAAAGAACAGATACACACTCCGTCATAACGGATGCATAAAGTTACTCTAGACTAAACCCTGGTCGCCGAATTATTCGTGGCATGAATCAACGCAGCTCTAGACTTATGCTAACGGAACTAAAGTTGAGTGAGACGGTGTTGAGGAATTAACATTCATGGTGGTGTTGCGGGAATGTCTCATTAGTCTCTTCGGGCATGAACTGCAAAAGAAGCTCTGAAGTTTTTAAATGCAAACACGCCCATAATTATGAAAATAGTTTTCGCACGCAACCGTTTGGACGTGAACTGGCACAGAAGTTGGACTGATTAAAGGATTCAGGGAAATTTCGAGAACACTATACGATGTGTTTGCTTAGAAGGCTTTTGTTGCGTTGAGCAATTTTGTGTATACAGTAGAACCTCATTAAAACGGACGTTGCTTGTAAAACGCTTGTCTTACAGAAATTCATTATCATCTCTGATTTATATCACTGTGATGATGTCCTCCTTGAATATTTTCTCTCTTCTATGTCAGAAAAACTCTTTCCTCGTGTGTGTATGTCTTTTACTTCTTACTGTCTGTCCTGTGTCTCTGTAGTAGCATGGCCAAATATAGCTCTTGGGCCATAAAACCTTACCTAACCTTCTTCGGTGTCACGTAAACTTTCCTCGTGTGTTTATGTCTGTTACTTCTTACTGTCTGTCATGTGTCTTTGGCGTACTTGGCCAAATTTGATTCTTGCGCCATAAAGCCTTACCTAACGCTCTTCGGTGTCACTAAACTATTCCTCGTCTGTTTATGTCTGTTACTTCTTATTGTCTGGCTTGTGTCTCTGACGTAGCAAAAGCAAATATGGCTCTGGTGAGCCATAAAACCTTGCCTAGACCCCACGGTAATGACGGTTTCTTTTAAAATTCCTTTAGCTCAACCACTCTTCAGAGTACTTAAGAACTAAGCCGTGATACCCGATCTAGTATAGCCTAGTAGACGTACATTTAAATTCAGTTTCAAGCATCACATAATTTGTAAAAAGACATTACTTGTCAGTAATACCTACGTGCAACATCTGTGTAATAGCTGCGTAGACAAAAACTAAATTTTGTATCTTAAATTACAATTAAATTAATCACTTTTCTTCCATAGAAAAATGCAATCATTTAAAGTCGTACGGAAAAACTACTTTTTACCTTTCCATATCTCTCTATATTAAAAAAAAGTTACCGCCGCCGCCGAAGAATTGAAATTTTTGTTGTTTAGCTCCATTCTTAGACGGTTTCCCGAGAAAGTACTGATCGGAAAAATATGAAATTAACATGCTTTGTTCTTCATCGTATTCCCTGGATAATTATTAAGATTTTTTTCCGATGCAGCTATTAGTTTAGGTTTTATTAAGTGTTAAAGTTGAAGAAGTGAAATTTCTTCCGCGAGTGAGCAAAACACATTCAAAATTTCAGTCTTTAGTCGTGAGTTTTTTTTTAAGAGTACCTCTCAACGTAAATTTTTGCAGCTCGTCGAGTTTTTTTTGAAATTTAAATGTGGTTCTTGATAATATTTTTTTGAAATTCGGGAAAAATCGGGACATTTTTGTTACTTTTTTTTAAAACTGCCGTATCTATATCTAATTACTATTAGTTTTTAATTTTTAAAATATAGCAGTATACCTCAGAATATACTCTTTCTTACGGTACTATTATTTTTGAAATCGGTTAATAATTAAATTGGATGCGATCAAAAGTTCGTCATACAAAATTCGGAATCTTTGGATATTTTCGCTACTTATTGTTAAAACCGTTTTGTCTACGGCAAAAGCCATTATTTTTTAAATTTGAAAACATCACTGAATACATTACATTACACTCTTTCTTATGGTACAATTATTTTTCAAATTGGTTAATAAATAAAATCGATGCAAATAAAAGTGGGTCATACAATTTTCGGAACTTTCAGATCGTAACTTCCGATACAAAACTAAAATGGTCATATCTGTATAGTATTACTGTTAATTTTTAATTTTAAAACTATTGCAGTATACCTCAGAATATACTCTTTCTTACGGTACAATTATTTTTAAAATTGGTTCATAAATAAATTCGATGCAATCAAAAGTTGGTGACACAAATTTCGTATTTTTCAGTTCGCATAGCTGCTTCCGAAAGCAGTAGTGGGTTACACTTTTGACTATCGGGTTTGCCAGATATCAAATTTATCGTAGCAACAATTGCCATAAAAACGATTTCTTTTTATTTGGCGAGGAAAAAGGCTCGCTTTTTTCCCTCTGTTTTCAAGACAGTTTACCGACAAAGTACAGATCGTAAAGTTTGGATATTAACAATGTTTAGTTAAAATTGTACAGGGAACAAGATGCAGAAGATTTTTTACTGATGCGGCTATTAGTTTAGGGTGCATTAAGTGTTAAAGCAAAAAAAAGTTAAATCACTTGCGAAAGAAGTATTGGTTTGAGAAAGCAAACCAAACGGATTGAGTAGCAATCCCCGAGGTCGGCGAGCGTAAGCGAGACGCAGCGAAGCCCTCGCTGTGACGTCATGAACCGGAAAGTGAAATCAGCATAATACGAATTATTCAGATAGTTTCACTCTGTGAAAGTAATGTTGGTTTGCGAAGCAAACCAAATGGTATCTGTGACAGGAGTGTTGGTTTGCGAAGCAAACCAAATGGGATTGCGCAGCAATCCCCGGGGGTTGGCGAGCGTAAGCGAGCAGGGGGCGGAGCCCCCTAGTGTTATACAATTTACTTAGGATGCAAATATATTCATTTAATTCCTGAACAATATATTGCAATATGCAAGCGATTGAGACCATACACAAATAGAAGCGAAAATCCGCTGAGAAAATGCAGAATTCTGAAAAACGAAAATGTGCTAAGTGTCGAATTGGGACTTCCTGATCTGAAATAGAGCAATTCGATAAAAGACATTAAAAAAATATCAATAAAGGCGATATTGATTTATGAAATTTCAATAAAGGACAATAGGAAAATATGGATAAAGACGATAATGATAATGATTCATGAAATTGTGTAATGCTCTAATACAATCGCAACATATCCGTGTTAAGTTTCCAAAAGAACGCGTATCCTTGTCAATATTCATTTATTTCAGGAAGAAAAAAAACTTTAGATTTTAAAATTCTGACTTCGAATACTTTTAGGACTACCTGCGTGCCAATTTTCATGTTCATAAGTGCTACAGAATGGTCTGAAGACAGGAAAGTAGTAGCCTATGTTTTCCGCAGTGTTTTAAAGTATAAGTATACCGAATTTGGAATGGATGGTCAAACGGTGGTGTGCGTAGATTTGTATAGAAATTATACACGCATCGATAAAGGATACATTCAATTATCATTCAAATGCGCAATTTCTTAGCGTTTTGCGACTCATATACGTAGAAAACACCACATTGTGTTATATGGGTCCGGTTCATCCTTAATCACACCCTGATCCACCAACTCGTTCATTTTCAAAAAATTCCTTTTGGTTTTTTTTTTAACTAGGGGGCTCCGCCCCCTGCTCGCTTACGCTCGCCAACCCCCGGGGATTGCTGCGCAATCCCATTTGATTTGCTTCGCAAACCAACACTCCTTTCACAGATGTCATTTGGTTTGCTTCGCAAACCAACATTCCTTTCACAGAGTGAAACTATCTGAATAATTCGTATTATGCTGATTTCACTTTCCGGTACATGACGTCACAGCGAGGGCTTCGCGCCCTGCTCGCTTACGCTCGCCGACCCCGGGGATTGCTACGCAATCCCGTTTGGTTTGCTTTCTCAAACCAATACTTCTTTCGCAATTGATTTCACTTTTTTTTGCTTTAACACTTAATGCACCCTAAACTAATAGCCGCATCAGTAAAAAATCTTCTGTATCTTGTTCCCTGTACAATTTTAAGTAAACAGTGTTAATATCAAAACTTTACGATTGTACTTTGTCGGTAAACTGTCTTGAGAACAGAGGGAAAAAAGCGAGCCTTTTTCCTCGCCAAATAAAAAGAAATAGTTTTTATGGCAATTGTTGCTACGATAAATTTGATATCTGGCAAACCCGATAGTAGAAAATGCAACCCACTGCTGTTTGCGGAACCAGCTATGCGAACTGAAAAATACGAAATTTGTGTCACCAACTTTTGATTGCATCGAATTTATTTATGAACCAATTTTAAAAATAATTGTACCGTAAGAAAGAGTACATTGTGAGGTATACTGCAAAGAATTTTTTTTAACTAGGGGGCTCCGCCCCCTGCTCGCTTACGCTCGCCAACCCCCGGGGATTGCTGCGCAATCCCATTTGATTTGCTTCGCAAACCAACACTCCTTTCACAGATGTCATTTGGTTTGCTTCGCAAACCAACATTCCTTTCACAGAGTGAAACTATCTGAATAATTCGTATTATGCTGATTTCACTTTCCGGTACATGACGTCACAGCGAGGGCTTCGCGCCCTGCTCGCTTACGCTCGCCGACCCCGGGGATTGCTACGCAATCCCGTTTGGTTTGCTTTCTCAAACCAATACTTCTTTCGCAATTGATTTCACTTTTTTTTGCTTTAACACTTAATGCACCCTAAACTAATAGCCGCATCAGTAAAAAATCTTCTGTATCTTGTTCCCTGTACAATTTTAAGTAAACAGTGTTAATATCAAAACTTTACGATTGTACTTTGTCGGTAAACTGTCTTGAGAACAGAGGGAAAAAAGCGAGCCTTTTTCCTCGCCAAATAAAAAGAAATAGTTTTTATGGCAATTGTTGCTACGATAAATTTGATATCTGGCAAACCCGATAGTAGAAAATGCAACCCACTGCTGTTTGCGGAACCAGCTATGCGAACTGAAAAATACGAAATTTGTGTCACCAACTTTTGATTGCATCGAATTTATTTATGAACCAATTTTAAAAATAATTGTACCGTAAGAAAGAGTACATTGTGAGGTATACTGCAATATTTTTAAAATTAAAAACTAACAGTAATACTATATAGATATGACCATTTTAGTTTTGTATCGGAAGTTACGATCTGAAAGTTCCGAAAATTGTATGACCTACTTTTAATTGCATCGATTTTGTTTATTAACCAATTTGAAAAATAATTGTACCATAAGAAAGAGTGTAATGTAGTGTATTCAGTGATGTTCTCAAATTTAAAAAATAATGGTTTTTGCCGTAGACATAACGGTTTTAACAAAACGTAGCGAAAATATCCGAAGATTCCGAATTTTGTATCACTAACTTTTGATCGCATCCAAATTAATTATTAACCGATTTCAAAAATAATAGTACCGTAAGAAAGAGTATATTCTGAGGTATACTGCGATATTTTAAAAACTAAAAACTAATAGTAATTAGATATAGATACGGCAGTTTTAAAAAAAAGTAACAAAAATGTCCCGATTTTTCCCGATTTTGAAAAAAATATTATCAAGAACCACATTTAAATTTCAAAAAAAACTCGACGAGCTGCAAAAATTTACGTTGAGAGGTACTCTTAAAAAAAAACTCACGACTAAAGACTGAAATTTTGAATGTGTTTTGCTCACTCGCGGAAGAAATTTCACTTCTTCAACTTTAACACTTAATAAAACCTAAACTAATAGCCGCATCGGAAAAAAATCTTAATAATTATCCAGGGAATACGATGAAGAACAAAGCATGTTAATTTCATATTTTTCCGATCAGTACTTTCTCGGGAAACCGTCTAAGAATGGAGCTAAACAACAAAAATTTCAATTCTGCGGCGGCGGCGGTAACTTTTTTTTAATATAGAGAGATTTCCTTTTCTTTTAGAAATAATTATATATATATATATATATATATATATATATATATATATAGACGCTGTCTAATCACAAAAGTTGTAAAATATGTAAATATGTTACGAAAATTACAAGATTCGTAGCCTTACTTAAAACTTAAAGCTGGTTAATAACGCTATATATTAGCTCAAACACTCTTCAGAGTACTTTAGAACTGGGCCTTGGATACAAGATGCAGTATAGTATAGTAGAAGTAACTTTATATTCAGCTTAAAACCATCACATATTTAGTAAGAAACAATACTTTTCTGTAATATCTGCGTGCAACAGCTGCGTTAGACAAAAACAAAATTTTACATTTTATATCGCTATTGTATGATACTAATACATATTTTTTTGTAAAAGAATACGCTTATAATATACAGGAAATACGAACGGTGTCCTTGAACTGAAAATACATAAACGTTCTAATAACAAAAGTTGTAAAAGATCTTACTAAACTTGCAAGTTTCATAGCCTTGCTTAAAACCTAATACCAAAACTTAAGTCCGAAATGAATACCATTTACCTCACTTAAGCAATTCGACATAAATAGTGAATCCGTTAATATTTTATCAGCTTCCGACGCAAACAATCCTCAATAATGTGCATTCTTACATAATATTCAGAAAAGCTATTTCGATATTAAAGATTCAGTTCATGGTCCTACATTTGCTAAGGGATTGATTGCGGAGAATGTAATCTCTACGGGGGCTTATATGAAGGAGCACTCTTGCAACTACTTAGCTTAATAGTAGTTTTATCCACGCATAAATCTATTTACCTTTCACATAGCTGATTGAGATGCACTATGTAATATTAATTCTACTAAAGTTGATCGCTAATGGTGATGCTGTACTTTTTCTGTTGGTTTATGCAGTGCTGTGCCTTTTTAGCTTGTTGTGGTATCGTGGAAACATGTACTGCATAAAGGGTTTTACTACTCTCCGGTAAACAGCAATTCTTATGTGGAGGCATAGATGGCTAAAGGATATGGTGTTATTGGAATAGCAAAAACTTCACTTCAGTTTTATTGCAAACATAAAAACCTCCACCAAGAGGGTGGTAGGTATTTAAATTAACGTCCCATTGGAACAACACAACGGGTTATTGCAAGGGTCTGGCATCAGTGCCAAAGAGAAAGATTCGATGACAACACCGGGCATTAGAATAAACCCTAGTGACACAGCTGGATGTTTACTACGATTCAATATCACCCTCTTGATTTCATTACAATGCTCTTGTGAAGCGCATTGAAGTGATGGACTAGTCTATTCAAATAAGAAGTAAAGAGAACCAACCTCTGAGTGACAAATGCATATTGGGGACATCACGGTCAGTAATATTCTATAGTGGTACTATGTTCACAGTGATAAGCAATCTAGTTGAAATAAAAGGTACGTCGGTAGGTAGTGGAATTAACGTCGATCTGAAGCAACAAACACGATGAGCTATTGACTACATTCCGGTCTCGATCCCAAAGGAACCGATCTGTTGCCAACATCTCGTAATTTTGAAACTTGCTCAAAATGTCTCATAACGAGAACACCACGCCAATGTGAGTGAGGATATTTAAAGTCACAACAGATTTAGAGTTCACTAGCCTCCACGTATAGGTCGGTTTTTGGTTGGATCGAGTATCCTGTCGAAAACCGGACGCTGTTTCAGATTGGTTTACGACAAGGAATCGTATGGTACGATTATTGCGCGGTCGATTCCGACCATTCTGTGTAGAGCAGGGGACAGGAATGGTCATTGAACACACATATTCAGTTCAATGACTATTGATTGTCCAATGACCACACCATATAGAGAGAGCAAAGAGTTTGCCACAAACATGAAATATAAATAAATTGAGGTATTGAGAGAAGCTTTGAAAGGTGTGATCTATATGTTGAACTACAATCATATATTCACTTACTTAAAATATACAGGGTGATTCAAAAGTACGTATACTGTTTCTAGATGCTGTAAAACACAAACAGTTTAAGACAAAGTCCCCAAATGCAAACTGTTAGCTAGGTATACTCATAAAGTTTGTGTCCCACTCCCGAGCGAAGTACCGTAGGTGATACCGAGGGTGTCATGTGACTAGTGAGTGAAAATGGCTGCGTCTGCAGTGGAGAAGACGTTTTGTGTTCTTGAATTGAGCAAAACGGAATCTGTCACCGTAGTGTAACGGTATTTTCGATTACAATTTGGAAAAGAACCTCCAACCAGAAAATTCATTAACGATTGGTTTAAAAAATTTGAAACAACGGGCTGTTTATCAAAGTTCCAAAGCCAGGACGACCGAGTGTGTGCATCGGCAGATATCGTCAAAAACTTTATTCATCCAGTTGGATAATAAAATTGAAAACTCTTATTCTCTAACTAGCAAAATACCCGACCTTACTCGGTTTAAATTGGTTTACTCTAAAGATATAATCAAAATATATCTAACTAGCAAAATACCCGACCTTACTCGGTTTGAATTGGTTTACTCTAAATTGAAGAGATAATCAAAATATATCTAACTAGCAAAATACCCGACCTTACTCGGTTTGAAATGGTTTACTCTAAATTGAAGAGATAATTAAAATATATAATGACTTACGTTTTTTGTAGAATAAAAATTTATTTGAATAACTTTCGTGTCATCTTTATAATTTCTACAACTTACTTTGGACACAAATCCTTACACATGCATATCCATTCATGTAATTCATTTCACATACATCGCACCCTTGCTGTATGACAAAGCTACAAAATGACGAAAGGTGACACTACAAAGGTTACTACTACAAACGAACGGACGAAAGGTTACTACTACAAAAGACGCTTTTGAGGTAGATTTGGAATTCCCTTTCTTAAGTTCTTTTCATGTTCAACTCAATTAATAAAAATTACGATTTACGGCGAGTGCTCTCGCACTCATAGTCAACAAAACAATATTTTTTTACCTGTGGCACTCTTGCATCCAGTATGTGACATAGTGAAATGTTGCAATCTTCTCCTGTGATTATGACAACGAATTTTTTAATGTTTGAAAAGTTCCAGTTGGGATTTTTTAAATATTATTATTATTTTAATAACGGCATTATTCTTTCAATAATGGCATAGCTACACTTAAAATTTATTGAAAATTTATTCTGACTTATCTGCTAATTTTAAATCGAATACTTTGTGGTGGTGTTGCGTGTGATGAGAAGGAAAACACATTTATTAAAATAATAAATATTGTAAACAGAAAACAGCGAAATAAAACAAAATAAATGATGTCGGAAAAAATTGTTCTAAAGATACTAATTTGTGATTTATTTTTATCTCTTGATCTCGCACAGTTGCCACAACTTACAACTAAAAGTGCACAAAATTTAGAAATGTGAAATTAATTCAGAGCGAAAGAAACAGAAAATATCACTGCTCGCACGAATCTTGTTCATTCCCGTTCGTTCAAAATATCGTCTGTCCCAAATATTCGGAAATCATTTTCATTGCGCAAAGTGATGAAATATTAAAATACTCGAAATAAATGAAATATTATAGCTGAAATTCCATAAAAAAATAATTCTTTGAAGAATAATTACTTTTTTAGCAGTACTAGTAAAGCTATCGAAGTAATCGTAATATTCAATATACATTCCAATTTTTCCAAAACTACTAAATTATGGTTGATTTAAATATACTTACTCAGGTGTTTTAGCATAAAACTCAACTAAATATAACAATAAAGAAATGTTTAATATTGCATTCACTAAACTAATAGATAGTGTATAAAATAAAATACAATGCAATCAAATATCTCGAATACAATTCATGTGATGTCTACACAAACACACAAACACAAAATCGAGCATAGAACAGAAAGACGGACAGACAGACTTTCGCGACCAATGCCACTCACTAAATGAAGATAAGTACTCACTGTATGCAAATTTTCATGAAAATATCTTAAAACGCGTGGACGTGTATAGGGCACAACATACATACAGACAGACAGACAGACGGACGGACAGACAGACAGACACCAAACGAGAAAAAGGCGGATTCGGCATCAGAAGGGTCCAAAACGGATAAAAAACTTGAAATGGGTCGAAAATATTGAATGTACAAACAAACACTCCATTCTTATTTATATAGATTGGATGGTGCATCACCATACAGGTCAGGTAACATGCGAAATTATCTCTATTAACATATTCATCGATGGATTGGAAGAAGCGACGACTACAGCATGCCACTAACCCAATGGCCACCCAGACAGGGCCCGATTTAGAAAATTTGGTATAGTAGGCACAACACGCAAGAAGGGGGCCCACCATGTTATCCGTTCATCACAAAAACTAATTTTAAAACAATAATTGGTACTTACGTATTTGACTGTTGACCGTTTCAAAAATTGTTGAAAAAACATTCCAGAAAATATGAAAAGTTATTTTTGTTTAAAAATTTTAGATACTTTTGAAACTTTGGGGCCCTTTAAATTATGGGGGCCCTAGGCCCGTGCCTCACGGGCCTAATGGTAAATCAGGGCCTGCACCCAGATGCCCTGATTTAACAACATGTGACTTTTTTCTTTGGTGCTACGTAAAGGATAACGTATTTAACCCTCCTCTTCCTGTTGATCTAGTGTTGGGTTGGTGTGGAAGTTTGGAGATTGGGGTGCCAGCTCAGGTGTTGCTTCGTCATCTGACCGTGGTTCAAAGTTACGAGGTGTTGTCCTCGAATCTTTCCCTTAAGGGATTGATCCCGGACCGTCGTTAAAAGCCCGTTGTGTTGCTCTAGCATGACGTTAACTCAAATTACCATTACCATTATATATGATCTAGCGGAGTTGAAACAGCGTATCGCAACCACTATAACTACATTTGCTTCAGATACACTAACATGCGTCTGGGCAGAAATGGGTTACCGGTTCGATGTGTGTAGAAAGACACATCGAAACGGCCATATTCACAAGTCTCGAGTTAGCTCGATGATCAGTTGATCCGCGAGTAAGAGTTAACTCGAGGATTAGCAAGAACGGTATTCTCAAACAGCGTGTTAAGTGATCCGGGGATTAAAATGAGGCGCTCGCTGTGATTGGCTACCTCACGATCACGTAGTATTGTTTACATTGGTTACGAATCTGCATTCATTCATACTGATCAAGCACGTACTTCGCCGTAGAATTGATTCCAAATCGTGAATAAATAGGACTCATACAACATTTTAATATGGGTTTGGGAAAAGAAATTCAAAGGTATTTAATTTGAAATTGGATTTTTATCGAAACCTGAATTTTGCAAGAAAGAATTGTACACAATGTTTTGACAGATGTATGTAATCCGATAATCTTTGTACTTGTCAGTATGGGTGTATGTTGGTGATGTGAAAAGTGACTTGCATTGTCAATTTTCTTTCATTCGTAATAAATCAATAGAATAATTTTTATTCTACGACGAATTTGTATCTGCCATGGTCGTTTTCTACCGTTCGAATCTCTGGCTTATAGGACAGAGGTGGCGCCATCTATCTTTTCGCTAAGCTGCTTGTTTAAGATTTACGCAGCTACCTTTATTTTCATTTTTCTTTTGAATTTCTATAAAATTAAGTTATAAATTTTCCATTTAAGCAATATTATGATGAGGACATGAGCTGCTACGGAGTAGGAGCTCCGTAATGATACGTCGCAAGAATACCAAACTTTGGCATAGAATGAAACGTGTCATCCATTTTATATTTCAGACTATCCTTCGCAAAAAGGTACTACTGCGCATGCGTAACTCTTACTCGCGAGTTAACTCGCCGATTTCTGAGGATCAAAATGTAACACCGAACCGGCAGTTTAAACCACGGATCATTCGCGAGTAAGAGTTACGCATGCGCAGTACAACTTTTTCAGCGATACAAAATGGAGGACACATTTCATTCTATGTTAAATTACAGTTTTCTTGCGACGATTGGATTGGACGTATCATTACGGAGCACCTGCTCTATGGCAGCTCATGTCCTCATTATAATATTGCTTAAATGGAAAATTTAAAACATAATTTTATTGATATTCAAAAGAAAAATGAAAATAAAGGTAGCTGCTTAATCTTAAACAAGCAGTTTGGCGAAACGATAGATGGCGGCACCTCCGTCAGCAAAGCCGGATAGAAAGACCGTTAGAATATGACCATGGCAAATACAAAATCGTCGAAGAATAAAAATTATTTCCCAAACTCATATTAAAATGCTGTGTGAGTCCTATTTATTAACAATTTGGAATCAATTCTACGGCGAAGTACGTGCTTTATCAGTATGATTGCAGATTCGGGCGTGGTACCCAATGTAAACAATATCATGTGATCGTGAGGAGCCAATCACAGCGAGCGTCTCATTTTAATCCCCGGATCACTTAACACGCCGTTTGAGAATACCGTTTTTGATAATCCTAGAGTTAACTCTTACTCGCGGATCAACTGATCCTCGAGTTAACTCGAGACTTGTGAATATGGCCGTAAGGGCGCACACATAGAACATCTGGAACTGTCTCCAAGAAAACTTGAAACATTCACTTACACTTCTGTTATAGGTAACATAAAATTACTGTCTTAAACCAAATTTGGTGCAAATGGGTCAAACGGTGTGTGTAGATTTGTATACAAAATATAGACACATAACACCCACATCCACATGCTATACAAATCTACACACATCGTTTGACCCATCCGCACCAAATTTGGTACACTTAGACTTTAGAACAGTGCGGAAAACATAGGCTACTACTTTCCTATCTTCAGGCCAATCTGTAGCACTTATGAACATGAAAATTGGCACACAGGTAGTCCTAAAAGTGTCCCTCGAAGTCAGAATTTAAAATCTAAAGTTTGCTTTCTTGCAATAAATGAATATTGACAAGGAAACACGTTCTACAGGAAATTTTCCACGAAAATGTCGTGGTCGTATTTGACTGCTCTAAAAAATTGATTAGCTGTCCGATTGGAAATATTACCCTCTCGTTTGGAAAAATCACATCGTATGGTAGGACAGATGTGTAAATGCATATTTCTATTGAGTGACGACAAAAAGGGTGAAATTGCCTAAGTGTACAACTTTCTCGCATGGACCAATCAGATGATAAATCAATTAACGGGTGTCTTTTACCACTTCATGGACCAATAAGATGATGTAACGTCGTGGGTATAGTTTGCGTGGCGAGTGGCTTGAAGATAATTAAAACGACATTTAGAATTACAGCACATTTAATTAATTATAGAAGAATACATATACGCTAAAAAACTATTTCGAGGCTAATAGATATTGTACAAATTAGGGTTTCAGCCCCGCGGCTTCAGAACAGAGCAGAGTCGTCCTGCGTCCGCTCACGTTTCGGTTTTCCACGATTCTCCTTTTCCTCGAGAGAAGACCCTACACGTTCTTCCGAAGCCGCTATCGCATAAAGAGAAGGGGATACCCCCATCCGGTCATAAACTCATGGACCACCATGAAAACTGTGGTCAGAGGGACCCCCACGGTGACGTTACAATGATGAATAAATGAATGGGCGTGTCTTTTTCCATTCCATGGACCAATCATATGATGAATATTCGCTTACACACAACAGACGAAAGCAATTTAAGGGTCTGTGACAAGTAGTTTGGGTCACATGATCCTATGTACATAAAAGAGTTGCCATTGCTCACTCTATTTTATATTTCCTCAATGGGGTTAGCAATGTACAGATCACCTCTGATGACAGGTGTCATTCACATCACGTCTAAGCTCATGGTTCATCTTTGAATCAGAAGCGGTTTCTCCTCTTGTTTCCTAACAATAATGTTTGTATGTAAAGCCAAATATAGAGAGCGCTAGTGATGTGTTTCTAAAAATTGTTTCTTAACTCGGTATGTTATTCGAAAGAAATTTCAACACACACATTTCACTTACATTAAAAACATGTGCCAAACATAGCCAAATAGTTGAAAAGTCGAATTTATTAGTTACCAGAAGTATTTTTTCTTCTTCCGGTAAATTTAGATTTATGTTTACACTAAAAACTCCATTATATAACTTTCTTGAAAGCACTTTGGTATTCGAAACGCTACCTATATTGTTAACTTCTTTTAACCCTCTGAAGGGTTTTCACGAATACATCCATTCTGAAACCTGTAGTCTTGCTTGCATAAGTTCTAACCAGTTTTGGCCTTCTTGAACAGTATAATCTTTTCTGGAATTATCAATCAATACAGATGAGGTTAATTAGTCATTACGTGCGCTATGGAGGGAAAAGCAGTACTACACTATTTGAAAATCTCGTGAAAAGGTAAGAGGGTTTAATTACTACCATATTTATTTCACTTTCCTTTTAACTACAGCCGATCAACCGGTATAGTGGTTAAGGTGTTAGCCTCTAGATCGGAAGGTCCCTGGTTCGAATCCAGGTCCGGGCATGGATGTTTGTAAGCGTATGGTGCACCTTAAATCTGTCGTGGCCGAATGTCCTCACGTTGGGTTGGTGTGGAAGTTTGGAGAGTGGGGTACCAGCTTAGGTGTTGCTTTGTCATCTGACCGTGGTTCAAAATTACGAGGTGTTGTCCTAGGATCTTTCCCTTAAGGGATTGATCCCGGACCGTCGTCAATAGCCCGTTGTATTGCTCTAGTACGACGTTAACTAAAATTACCTTTACCTTTTAACTACATCACTCTCAATTGGGGCCACGTTGCCCGGTTGTAAGAGTACAGGATTAGTAACCGAAGGGTTGCGAGTTCGAATCCAACCAAAAACCATCGAGTACAAAGGGGGATAGTGGATGTTAAAACTGTAATGGCCTCAAATGTCCTCACATTGGCGTGATGTGGAAGTTTGGAGAGTGGGTGCCAGCTGAGGCATGACCTCGTCATCTGACCGTAGTTCAAAATCCCATGATGTTGCCTTCGGGTCTGATCCCGAACAGTCGCCACAAGCCTAGTGCAACGTTAATTAAAATACCTACCTACCACTATCAACTGAGAATCACTCCTGCAATTTGAATATTTGAGAACTTAACCTTTTGACTACGGCTATAGATATAACAAGCTCGATTCTTATAACATTCAAGGCACAACTGGTGTGACGGCCATAGTTTATATTCATTCTCGGCGCAATTCTTATAAATTTCAGGGTACAACTAATGCACTGGCCGTTGTCTAAATTCTTTCTTGGCGCAATCATGGTACAACTAATGCACTTGGCCGTTGTCTAAATTCTTTCTTGGCGCAATCATGGTACAACTAATGCACTGGCCGTTGTCTAAATTCATTCTTGGCGCAATCATGGTACAACTAATGCACTGACCGTTGTCTAAATTCTTTCTTGGCGCAATCATGGTACAACTGCTGTACCGGCCGTATAGTCTAAAGGTTTAACAGGAGTTTTATGCTCATTCTATTTCCAACTACAACATTTTTTTCTCAGTTTAGAAGTATCAAGTTTTAAGTATGCGATATTTTATGAGTGTCTGTGAAAACTTAAATTCGAATATTTACTTTAAACATCACCGTTGCTGGCACGAAAAATTTCTTAATGAATATTTCAAGATTCAAGTTTCAGAGATACGACGCCCACCAACTACAATCTTATCAACACATCGATATTGAATTTCAAATCGATGCAATTGCAATGCATTAAAAATGCAAATACTAATCTCCCAAATAGGCACACGGGTATGAAGAAAAATCTAATCTGCGTTCCTTGAATTTCTTGTCTGGGATCACCACCAACACATGACATCGCTCATCGATAACAAAATATGATCCACGATCTATCTTGTATCCCTTCGATGACCTGACTCTTAGTGAGGGTACACACAAAACTATCGATCGGATAATCAATGTTTCAGGTCATCTGAAACCAGTATCGAACAGCTTTCGATGACAAATGTGAGGAAAGGGCATTAAAACCACATTTATCAAGCTTTATACACCGAGACTTCAAAGGAACCCGGGTGTTTTACTTTCCTCTTAAAATAACCTGCAGTTTTTATTTGATAAAGTATCAAAAGTGCATTACGAAATTAAATTTTTATGTGACTTTGGGAAGTGTCTTGTAAATATCGATTAAGGATTTTAAAGAGCATTTTTAGTCGTCTACCGGCGTAGGATTATGTAAATAAATTTTATAAATAATTTTTCTTTGTTATAGTTTGTTTAGAGTAGCTTAATTGGTTTAAAGTGAGAACGTCTTTGGAGAGGTCACTTGTGAAGATAAAAACAGTATTCGTTGTTATGCATAAATGTCTTCATAATTGATTTATTTGATAGTCATAAAAAATATGATGGTTTATCAAATTTTTCTTGCTTATAACTAACGCTAATTTGCAGTATTCTATTATTTTAAACTTTTTGCTTCCATCTTGTTTTGTCTGAGATCAGGCAAACTGTCTAAGCTTCATCTTTAAAAAATTAATTCCATCAATTTATTTTTTTAGCTGTATGAAATCACTTCCCTTTCTTGCTTGAAGTTAATTTGCATCATTATATTAAGTAGTCAATTAAGGCAGATATTATCCACGACAGAGATGAATTATCGGGAGCCGTTTCGTGACAAATATGAAATGGCAGTTAATTACTAATTATTAATTCAATTGTAAAAATTACAAAATGATACCAATATTCCACACACACACAAAAAAAAGAATATGATTAGACAAAATGCGATTATTTAGCAATGAAACCATTTTGTGATTATTGCATATTCCTTACTAGATCAAGCATTTTGTGACAAAAATTAAAGCTGCTTTCCTTGAAGTATCTTTTGACATTCATACTTAATCTGTCATTTACAAATGGCACTGCAAAAATATTAAAGCCAAATATTACCGCAAAAATATTCAGTACAATTATTACTCAACTCAATAAATAAGAGATTAAGCGACTTCATATCCTGGAGGTAAACAGACTCAAATCTAATCCCTCTCACTGTACATATCAATAGAGGGCAGCACTATCAACATGACCTTGACATTGTTGACCTCTAGTAATCAAAAACAAGAAACTTCTGAAGGTCGCTAGCTAATGTGTGTGGGCGTCGTAGCGTCAGAGATGTCGGGTATTAAATGATTCTGCAAATGTATAAATATGTGTGCTGTGCCCACGTTGTTATATAAATAGTTTAATAAAATGTTCCTGAGTGTCAAGAGTCTTTCCCAGTCTCAATAAGAGATTCTTTAACCTTGCGTACAAGCAACAGACCATAGTATTATTGTCTTGGGTTCTTTTCCAAATAAAGGACGCATAAGCTAAACAGCTCAATTTTTAGTTTGACTAAAGTATTTTTAAAAGCACCTGAATTGGAACACATTTAAAATTTAGATGAACTTCAACTCGTAATCATTCATTTGAACACCCACACCATCTGTTCTTTTATTTTGCCACTTCATTTTGTTTTTAATTTTTGCTTGAAATAGAATATCCTTCAGTCAGTTTCTGAGTTTCGGCCAATGACGAAGTCCATTAATGTATTAATGTCGGTCTTGTCGGTGAATGTCAATGTATATGTCTGCGATTCATTTGTAGTCCTTTTTTACTTTTGAAATGTCAATTAAGCAAGAGTTAATTCGTCTTCAAACCTTCGTGAGGACATAAAAGTCATTCACAATGTTAAAATATTTTCTTTTGTTAATGGAATCCAGATGGAAACACACACATCATTAATTTTCCATCAAGGTTACTTTACATCATTTCTATATGTCAAACATCCTGGATATTCTCTTTACCAAATATCTCTTCATTAGCAAAACTGACCAGGTACTTATACGAGTTAATATATTTTCTTATGTTAATAAAATCCAGATTGAAAAACACAAATCATTATTTTTCCATCAAGGTTACTTTACATCATTTCTATATGTCAAACCTCCTGGATATTCTCTTTACCAAATATCTCTTCACTAGCAAAACTGACCAGATACTTATACGAGATATCTAGTCTATCAATATATCGTCATTAGAAAAAACTGACCAGATCTTGTTATTGTAAAAAGCCCTGCAGTATCTCGATGTCGAGATATATCAGCAAAATTGTTCCATTGTTGAAGACAAGATACATTATATGGACAAAGGTATTTGGTGGTTAGGACGTTCATTTCTCATGGTTAGGACTCGGCCCATTGTCTTATGTACCTGGTACCATGAACGCTGACGTGTATCTCGACGTACTGTATAGTTAGACCTTGCTTACACTATGTCAACACTACGGCGATGATGGTTGTTTCTTCCAACAGAATCGAGCTCCATGTCATACTGCAACACGTGTGCTGGACTGATTTCCTGAAAATGAGGTGAATTTGCTTGACTGGCCTGTTCAGTGCCCCGATCTCAATCCAATTGAAAACTTATAAGACAAACTGGAGAGACACCGGCACGCACGCCCATCTTCACGACAGTCTCTTCCCACAGCCTTCCAAAGTGGAATGCCGAACTGTTCTTGGCAAGACCTACAGGAAACTTGTGGAAAGTATGTCTCGACTTGTTGGTGCTGTAATACAAGCCAACGGAGGGACTATCCCTAACTAAATAGAATACTAAAGCACTTTTTCTGAAAAACATGCAGTGTCCAAATAGTTTTCTCCCTATAGTGGACCACTTGGAGTGATAATGAGGATATGGATGAGCTGTGACCTTCATCCGTGATCCTTCAATATGGATATACTCCCGTTGAAGTTTTGAAAGTGAACAGACGCAGTTGTCTGCTTCAATGAAACCACGGGACCGGTATCATTTTCTCTCAACTCTCATTTAGCCTCGAAATCTGCCTTGATTTTGTTTGACCTATGGAAATACTGCAAACTTAATTTAATTAAATGTTTGTTTCAAAGTTGTTTCTATGCCTAAATCCACGCGTCTCAACTTAAATTCATTTCACGACGTTCCAACAGCCGTGACCAGTCAATAGACCAAACAGCAACGGCCAAACTACGAAACTTGGATTAGGGGCTTTCAATTAGCAAGTAGCGTGTTTCCCTTCATTTCCCTCGTTTATCATTTCTGTTTTAAGCGTATACTTGAACTGGTTTAATTAAGACTTTGGCAGCGTGATAAGACATTAGCCTATTTGGCTTGTCAACAGTGGTATTTTCCTTCTGGCAAGGAATCCATTACTCTCGACACCACGATGCGCAGGCACCCACTGTAGTTCAAGTCTGGCAGACTTGGTTTGGTTTTTCGTGTTTTGGGGGAAGGGGTTATAACATTAAAACCCATTTCAGAAGAATATTGAAAATTCCAACTCATGGAACGAAGATTTTTAAATCAGATAGAACGTATTCGATGATAGAACATTTTAGCTCGTTTTAGCTTAGTTGTGAACATTTAGCAACACGACAATCGACCAGAATATCGATTTGTTTTATTGCTTCAAAGCATTTTTCAACTCCTTAGCTATCAAACGATAACAGGATCTTGTAAATATTCGAAATATTTTTCTATATACAAGGGTTTTCTTGTTAGCTACTGTCATCTTTTACAAACATATATCCAAAATTGCAAACTCTTAATTTTTGAAGAACTGTGGTTTTTTAATACATGACTTTGTTTAACCGGTGATCACACAACGGTTAGTAGGTGTATTTAATTATTTTTGTATATTTATTTACACTCTAAGACAAAAACAATTGCACCTGAAAAGAGTTGAACGGTATAAATAATATTTGGAGTACATCGGCGTTGGAGATTCAAATGATCAAATCTTCAGAATCGTTTGAGCCATGCGCCACGCGCAGGGAAGCTGCCAAACACACAACCAAGGCACTTAGCATGTTGCATTAGGAATAATGCAGTCAAACGCCATACTGAATGATACCATATTTGAATTATTCTGAATAAAGTTTGCACATTTCAGTCTGAAATTTTAATCATTTACTAATTCATAAAAAAGCACGTTACCAACCTTGTAAATTTCATTGCATTCTGGCGATTCCTTCTAGGTGCATTTTTTTTGTCTTGGACAGTATATACACTACCTTTGGACAGGACAGCACAATACCCTACAATAATGGACAGGACAGCAAGATGTGATGGTCTAATAGAAAGAATATATGCTTTAACAGGGGGATGGTCCCCCACGTGCTGCAATTTCACTAGCAACCCTTCTGGGCATACTTTCAACAAAGTTTTGTTACACAGCTATTGGTATGTGTGTCCATTCCTGCTGCAAAAATGTCGCCAACTCATCTATAGATTTTGGACATGGTTCTCTGGTCCGTAAGCATCGCTTTAACTTGTCCCACAAATGTTCTATGGGGTTTAGGTCGGGACTCTGAGCAGGTCATGGCAGATGTTTAACATTCATATCTTGATACCATTGCTTAACCGCTTACCTTACAAATTTTTTTTGAAAAAAAGAATTGCAAAAAAATCATCACATTTTTTAATTTTTATTGTTAACAGAGGCTGCAACATGACACGGAGCGTTGTCGTCGTGGAAGTAAGATTCATCCATTCCATACAATTGCCAGAGTGTAGGAAGAACCTAATTGTCCAAAATAATCATATAGGCGTCGGCGATCAATTGACCAGGAACAACATGCAAAAGTCCCAGGCCATACCACAAAAGACACCTCCAAAGCAAAGAGTCGGATATTTTATTCAAATCCGCTGGCGTCCGGTCTATTACTGTAGGGTTGTGTATATATAACATTGAAAAATATTGATTTTGTTTTCTTAGTGACAAACATTGTTAAAAATCTCTAACAACTTGATTCGGAGTCAAAACATGAAGTATACAATTGCAGGAATTGTCTTTCGAAACAAATTATAATTTGAGATATCATTGTAGAAAAAACATGCTAATCATATCTAAATCAGATAATTAATGACTAGTTTAATATGATTATTTTCGGCACAATCCAATGACCTTTTCTAAAAACATTTTATAAATTAAAAGTAAAAAATGTCTTCTAATGTATAAGTGAACCAGCTCTTAGGTGTTAAAACTAGCACTACAGTATAATAGCCTGTCAAAGAGCTTAACAACGTAAAAACATGTCTCAAAAGATTATTGGAAATTCCAACAAGTGGAATAAAATTGTCTAACTAAGATAGAAAATTTACAATAAAGTAACAACTTATCCCATAATTGACCAAACTCCTTAACAAAATCTTTAAAAGTTAGATATCTAGATTGGATAGATGCCCGTACTTCTTCACAAGCACACCGAAATTATGATTTCGATAAATATTTTTATGAACCCACGCTTATTCTTAATATTCGGACTAAAGTTATGAAATTAACGACAGTGTAATTTTCCGTCGTGATTAATAGTTTAAAGTTACTATTGGCCTTTTTGTGTTTTTTAAACTTTCGTGAAAGCCCAAAAGACTCGATTTAATTTACTTTGATTTATTGAAAATCTTTTCGCCCACATACAAGCATCTTATATGTAAAAGGTACTAAAATAAGAAATCATACGAGGTTCCATTTATTATCTGTGTTTTTGGTAAAGCCACACAGTATCCAATTCTATGTGAGGTAGCAGTTATTCTGAGAGACATTAATCTTAGTGAGTCTTGTCTAGAAGTATCATTATTTTTGCGCTTGACACACGATTAGATAAGGCAAAAATTAGTGATATGCAAAGTTTATTTTTACGCTGCATCTTTTTATGATATAAATATAAATTTATTTCATTTTCGTTATTTTTTTTTTCCGTTGAGATGTTTGTAGAAATACAGTGGTTTCCATATTTTAAATGAAGAAACAATGTGACTTGAACTTCTAGTTGTATTCAACTAACAATTTTGTTGTAGATGACAACTGGAAACATTTTGCTTGAAGTTCCGTTTTAGCCAGAAATTTCGACTATTTCTGTCGTCAATCTTTTACAGTTGAATAAACACTTAAAAAATACTTCATAGTTTATTTCTACTACTGTAAAAGGAAGTGTTTGTTTGTATGTTTGTTGCCGCAAAATCCTGACGATTCTATGGCACTTACAGCAATGAGATTTCGCACACAGGTAGTCCGAATTTTTAGCAATTTTTGGATCGAGGCGAATTTTAAAATTCAATCTAGAAGATTTTTAAATGAATTTAATAGTTTTCTTCACCATCAGTTTTTCAACGCGTTTCTTCCAGAAGAAGAAACACCCGAATCTGGACTTTTCTACCCACGTAACCTTGCAATTAGCCTTTGGAACCATGTCAAGTTTTTTTCATCGCGGGGACTCGGAGAACAATGTTTTTTTTTTCGTTTTCGCTTTGATTTTGCGCGGAGGAATGATTTTCCAGCCAGACGATAAATCTTTTAACTGGACTCACTTAATTCTTTTTTCTATCTCCTAGACCCTTAAAGATGGAGTAAAAATTTCAACGGATTTGAAATCTGCGGAAAATTTTACTTTAGATCGATACCTAAAAATATGAGTTTTTTAAAATAAGAGTTTCTGACGTCACGTGAAACAGATTGCATCTTCTGCCCTTCGTGTTAAAAAAAAAAGAAACAGGTTACATTTCCTGTCCTATTCCATTTCAGGGAATGAGAGCAAAAAATAAAAAACATTTTGACTGGGATTTGTTAATTCTCTTTCGTAAAATCGGAATGGTTAAATATAGATTAAAAATTTCAACGGATTTGAAGTTTGCGAAATTTTTTACACCAGTTTAATAACTTACATCACGGCGTTGCCCGTGTTAGCAAATCCACACCACGAGCAAGGGCAATGCCGGGCTAGCCACGCAGTAGCTACTAGTAAATTGTGTATCTAAAATCAGCGTACTTATCATTTGAGTAAGATCGTTGTACTTCTGTGGCTTCTTCAATAGCACCTCTTCTTCACTGTGCTTGTTGGAGATAAATCGAGTTTTACCCTTTACAAAAGCCTCAGTTCCCTCCAACGTCCGTTGTAAATGCTTATCGCTTATTGGTCTGGCAATTCTACTTGAAAAGTATTTATATGCTTCAGAGTTCAAGCGTTTTACTCATTATCTCAAAACTTACTGTTCATTTTTCATTCTTCTGGTTTGCCTCTGCCACATAACTTGTTACCAAAGTAATTGATGTTCGTTAAATAAAAACCTTCTGATTACGTCAGCCACACTGGTGACCCGTACGTGATTCGAACTTGCAACTTTCTTATCTGGAGTCAAATTCTTTCCAGTCCAGATCAATCTTATGATGTGGATAATTTTGAAATATACTTTTTTTTTCCAATATAATGCACTGCAGTTAAAATAATATAAATTGAGCTAAGCTTAAAGTGAACGTATATGAGCTAATTAAAGTTGAACTGATTTCTGTTTAAAATGAACTCTTAAAGCGTTAATATGATATACTTAGTATGATATATCTTACAAGCGATTTGAGAGGGAAAATAGTCGTGAGAGGTCAGTCATACTGGGAGGTCCTGAGGTCCATACTGGCACGCCGTTGCCCGTGCTGTACTTTGTTTGGTTAGGTGTATCCATTGTGAACGTTTGCCAAACACATGTGTTTGCTACGCATTCCCATTTGTTTTGCTTTTCAAACCAACGCCACAGATAAAGCCGTGATGGCATTGTCATTGTGAAATGCGGCGAAATTGGAATTGCGAAGAGATCCAATTGGTGTGACGTCACAATCTCTTGGAGAGTGGGGTGCCAGCTGAGATGTTTACTTATCATCTGACCGTGGTTAAAAATTAAGTGATGTTGTCCCCGTATCTTTCCCTTATTGGATTTAACTCCTTTCCTAGTTAATAGTCGTTGTGTTGCTCAAGAACGTTAATTAAAAATTACCCAATTTTCTCGGATACTTTCCTTAGGGGATTGATCCCGGACGGTTGTCTATAGCACGTTATGTTACTCTTGTTCAACGTTCATAAAAAATTACCAATTAGCTTGTATATTCTCTTAGGGGATCGATCCCGAACAGTCGTCAATAGACCGTTGTGTTGGTATAGTAGGACGTTCACTAAATTTACCAACTACCCGCACCGTCATGAATAGCACGATGGGGATTGATCCCGGAACGTAGTCAATAGCCCGTTGTGTTGCTCGAGTACGTTAATTAAAAATTACCGAATTATCTCCGACCGACCAACCGGTATAGTGGTTAAGGTGTTAGCCTCTGGATCAGAAGGTTCCTGGTTCGAATCCGGGTTCGGGCATGTATGTTTGTAAACGTATGGTGTAGATGCGGCTGGTGCACCTTAAATCTGTCGTGGCCGAAAGTCCTCACGTTGGGTTGGCGTGGAAGTTTGGAGAGTGGGGTGCCAGCTCAGGTGTTGCTTCGTCATCTGACCGTGGTTCAAAATTACGAGGTGTTGTCCTCGGATCTTTCCCTTAAGGGACTGATCCCGGACCGTCGTCAATAGCCCGTTGTGTTGCTCTAGTACGACGTTAACTAAAAATTACCAATTACCGAATTATCTCGGATATTTTCCCTAGGGAATTGATACCGGACGGTCGTCAATAGCACGTTGTGTTGCTCTTGTCCGTCGTTAATAACAAATTATCAATTACCTCGGCTCCTTCATTTAGGGGATTGATCCCGGACCGTCGTCAATAGCACGTTGCTGCTATAGTTCGACGTTAATTAAAAATTACCTCGGATCTCTCAATTAGGGAATTGATCCCAGACCCTCGTCAATAGCCCGTTGTATTCGTCTTGTCTGATGTTAATTAAAAATTACCAATTTAAAATTTCCACAGATTTCAAATTCGTTGAAATTTTTAATAAAAACTTGCAGAATTTCTTTTGATTATTGTATTATTTTTAAAATTCATCTTATACACATACATCTTTTGCACATTTTACTGCAATGCCAAACAATCATATTTTCTAAGAATTAAGAGTTTTATGTTTTTGAAAAGGCAGGTGAGAAAATTGAATGGTGAAAGAGGAGTGAGAAAACATGCTTTTTTACTCAAAACATAGAAAAAATTAGTCTCATTTTTTAAATTTTAAAATTTAAATGCGTACTTTATTTTTAACACAATGAAATGTATTGGTATGGGCAACGCAGTATCTTTTAACCCCAAATTACTCACATAATAGAGAGACAAAAAAATTATAAATAATTTTATAAGTTGAGGTTATTTTCAATTTGAAATTAAATAGATTAATAGACCAAAATTAAAGGTCATTTTTTTTTTCTTTTCATGAGTACAAAGTGAATTATTTTACTTCCTATCTGAGTTTTTAAACTTAACAATGGTTGTAGATGTCAAATGCAACTTTAGAAACTCGGAACAACGTATTGCACAACCGTTATCCAGTTCCAAAAATGGATAAAGCACAATAAAAAGATACCTTTAAAAAAGATTAAAAGTTAACGCTAACTAAAAGTAAATATGCTTTTAAAAAGGCAATAAATTTTTAAAAGGATATCCAGTAATCGGGCGGCTACACACGCACAGTAAATACAGATTTATTCAATACCGATTCAAGACTGTTGCCATTCGGAGGAAACCAAATAATAATTAAATATCGCATTAAATTAATTTTAAAATGTTCTACATTAAATTTTTAAAATCGGGCTGGACTATAAAATTGCAAATAATTTGGACTACATGCGTCCCAATTTTCATTATTGTAAATGCGATAAATTCGTCAGGATACTGCGAACACACACAAACTTCATTTTGTAATATTATAGATTCCTTTATAATAATACATCTTACTTATGCGTGGAAAGTAAATACTTTTATTTCAGTAAGTTCTTTTTACGAGGGTTGTAATTAAAGTAATGGCAACATACCTGGAATACATATTTCAACGAACATACAAGCAAAATTACTTTACGTTCCTTCAAAATAATCGCCAGCAAAATCTTGTACCTTTTGCAAGATGTCAGGAAGCCATAGGATAACGTTGGTACTGTGTTTTCTGTTGTTGTCAACGACGGAGCGCCCTACTGCTCGGATCACAGACGGCACGTCAGGAAATCGGATTCCACGAAGGGGTTCTTTCAATGTAGGAAAAAGGTCATAGTCACAAGCACTCATGTCAGGTGAGTAGGGAGGGTGTTCCAACACCTTCCAAGACCACCGTGGAAAAGATCATTTACATCTTGTGCAACATTGCAACGAGCAATGGCAATGCGGTATCTGTCGAGGTGGATACCAGCAGGTACATACCGGTGCCATTTCTGTACGTCCGTGAGTCGTTAGGGAACCCAGAGGGTAATGGTAATGGTAATTTTAGTTAACGTCGTACTAGAGCAACACAACGGGCTATTGACGACGGTCCGGAATCAGTCCCTTAAGGGAAAGATTCGAGGACAACACCTCGTAATTTTGAACCACGGTCAGATGACGAAGCAACACCTGAGCTGGCACCCCACTCTCCAAACTTCCACGGAACCCAGAGGGAAGAAATTTTCCTCATGTTAAGACGTTTCTTCAATATCTGCCACACCGTTTGATGACTGAGCCCAAATTCAACGGATTATTCCCGGAGTGTCCATCGACGGTCTATGGAAAAGAGACCACTGACGATGTCAACATGATGTTGAGAAATGGATGTACGACCAGGGCGGTGCAAATCCGCAGTCTCAGTCCGATCTGCACTAAACGCGTTGACCCATCGTGCAACCGTCCTATACGGTAACGCATTCTCGCCACAGGCTTCAGATAATCCTTGATAACATTGTGATGCATTTTTGCCACGGGCAACCTCAATTTTAATCCACGACCGCTGATCACTTTTTGTAAACATGATTTAGAGCGGTAGAAACGAAACTGTCCACTTCAACGCCACGCAGCAACTACCCCTTCTACTGGATCCACGGTTTTATGTACTCTACACATCGACAACAGTGTCACCTCACTTCTCCGATATGCTGTTTGCGTATGCCCGATGTTCTGCGACTTTCTGGGCTACGTTGCCATTACTTTATTTACAACCCTCGTATATTCAACCGATGACATCAAATTTGTATTCTTTCCAGGCTTATTGTTTTGTGGATTCAGATAGTTCTTAGTAATATAAATCAGCCTCTACAGATGTATATAAAAATGCCTGAGATAAGAATGAAACCGAAATAACATTACAAACCAGTCTAAGTAATGTATGACAACAATGATGCATATCATTTAGACGTACAAAAACTTCAAGATAGGAAAGTTTTAATGATCTATGTTGCTGGTTTGTGGTATAACATCACACAAAAAGAAGCAAGCCTTAATATACATGTGAGATATCAGTGCCGTAAGTAAATGCAGGACTTTTGAATATTGAACTGCTATCATAAAATAGAGCATACGCATCCTTACAAATTTTTTGGCATTCAAATATAAACAGATTCCAAACTCATTTTTTATTTGAAGAATCATTTAACTGAGGAATAATTCTGTCATAATTCACTGAATATTATCAGAATATTGTTTGTGTAAAATAAAACTAATAAACAATAGATTGCGTCCAAAAATATTTGGTGGTAACCGTCCAAATTGTCCAATTCCATGTCGGTCAACGTCCAAAAAAAAAAAAAGCACTTTGTATGAAATATCAGATATACGCATACAGAAATATGACGTTATCTGTACTTTTATTTTACATGCTACGATTTAACTGAAAAACAGTCTGGTTTCACTTTCCCATCGTCCTTTTGAGATCACAGTGGAATTAACGTGGGATTTCGTGATGAACGGATTAGTTGCGTCAGAGAAATATATCCATCAATGACACGAAAGAACTTATTATGTTCAAGTTAAGACATTCAGTAACAAACATCATTGGAATCGAACGAAATATAAAATGTAAATAATGCCACGTAGAGAGAATTTTTCAATTTAAACATTCCAAGAAGCGTTTGAAGAGAAGTAAAAAAACATTTTTCAAACAATTATCTTTTTTTACTAAAACAGCATTCCCGTGCTGGTACTTTTCTTTATTTTTATGGGCAGTATTTTGAATTAGAAGCAATTACAAATGGAACACTTTTCGAGACTTCTCTGGAATGTTTAAAAAATGTCACTTTACAGTAAAAACTAGAAATGCTACAAAATTAATTACTGTGTTTTTGCATTTTAAATCTCATTATTTTTCAAAAATAGTGAGCGAAAAACATGAATTCGAGAAGGGAGTTTTTAAATACGCCATCCACGAAAAATATAGAATTCATGTCGTAACAAATCTCAGTTTTAAGGTGATGTGAAATATTTTTTTTTGTAAAAGTATCAGAACCACTCATTCAAAGAGCAGTTCTATTTATTTATTTATGGTTAGACGGTATGTCCGCGATTTATGTTGAAAAAGTTCAAGAGGCCAAGAGAAAAATATTATTGCAAGTTGCAGAGCAAACAAATGTAGTATTACAACGAATAAAAAATACCTAATACGTAAAAATGCGCATGCATATTTTTTTTTAGTAACAAAGTCAAATACTTTATCCATGAAAAAAAATTAAATTTTATCTTTCATATATTTACATCCAGTAAAGTATATATATATATATATATACATACTATATATATATATATATATATATATATATATATATATATATATATATATATATATATATATATACTTTTCCAGAAACTATTCCACAAAATTTAATACTTTGCTGTTATTTAAAAAAAATATTTGCATTTAGAAAAACTTGCAGAAATATAACCGGTATTTTTCAGATTTTTGTTTGCGTTTCACATCTTAAAGTGCTACCACTGCTGCTAATGGTGCTTGATAACATTTTATATTATTATTTTTTCTCCAGTCAGTATTTCTGAGTATTATTACATTCTTATACATCTTGTATTTTATTCTTACATATATCTTATATTTTTATAGATAAATTCTTATATCTTAACCTTAATCTTATATATTCAATTTTTCTTTGCACGTAAATTATTTTGCAGATTATTATGTTTAATCATCGAAAGGGCAGAACACGTTAGTTTTACTGTCTACATGTGGTAACTGTTTTTGATAGCTTAATGAGAATTGTACCTTGATATTTTATTTTAAACTTCACTATAAGTTCAAGGATAACGAAAGCTTTGAAATAATGACGCAGATCTAAGCACTCTAAGAATATTATTTCCTATTTTAAATTATAATGACCGTTCCATCTTATATTCGGTTATCATAAAGTTCAGCATTATTTATTATTTCATTAGTCTGATTAGAAAAATCTGTTATTTTTTTTGTGCGTACAAAATTAAACTCTTTTAAAACTAATCTTTACGCAACTTTTTGAAAAGAGAAATGAAACTTAATATTTAATATCTTATGTAAGATATTTTGAAACTCAAAACCCAACACTTTTTTTGGAGGGGGGCTCAGAACTTGGAGCTCCCACCCTCTGGATACTCCACAGACACTTGCATAGTTGGCGTCTTTCGTGTTGGGACTTTCTTTTTAGCCTCGTAAGTGATAGACGTGTTTCCGAATCTATATACAGGGTGTCCGTAGAAGAATGTCCAAGTTTCAATGGTATGTTAAACAGTTTAATTTAGACTATTTTCGACAAATCATAAATTAAATTAGAGATAAACTAACCTATTTTTTCTTCCAAATATTCAATATGTGCGCCTTTAGTTATACGGCACACATCCCACCTAAATTCCAATTCTTCAATTCAATTCTGTGTCTCAACTCTGGCAATCATTTTGGTCATTAGGTAGCGGTGGAACGCAGACACGATCTTTCATAAATCTCCAAAGGAAAAAATCGCATGGCGTTATGTCAGGTGAACGTGGAGGCCAGCGAAAAAGAGCTCTGTCGTCTCGACCAATACGACCTACCGAACGGTCAAGGACTTTGACGTTCAACCACTCTCGTACAAAGATATTCCAATGGGGAGGGCTACATCCTGTTGCTAAGTAAAGTTTACAGCTTCGCCCTCTACTGATTGGGGAAAGAGCCATTCTTTCAACATATCCAGAAGAGCCACCCCTGTTACGGTAAGAATTGGACTTTAGGTTGGATGTGTGCAGTATAGCAACAGTGCACATATTGAACATTTGTCACAAAAACTAGGTTAGTTTACCTTCAATTTGATTTATGATTTGTTGTAAATAGTCTAAATTGCACTATTTTAATATCCCATTGAAACTGGGACATTCTTTTATGGAAGAATTGGACTATGGACTAAGTAGTCTTTAGTTATAAATAGTCTTTTATGGAAGTATTGGACTAAGAATTGGACTTAAGGTTGGATGCGTGCCGTATAACTAATAGTGCACATATTGAACATTTGTCAGAAAAACTAGGTTAGTTTACCTTCAATTTGATTTATGATTTGTTGTAAAGAGTCTAAATTAAACTGTTATAATATACCATTGAAACTGGGACATTCTTTTATGGACACCCTGTATATAAAAAAGTATCTGTGTATGTGTGTGTGCATATATTCTCTGTGCAAATCTACACCGTTTGACCAATCTACATCAAATTTGGTACACTTATACTTAAGAACACTGAGGAAAACAGGAAAACATAAGTTATATGGTTCCCGTCTTCAGACTAATCTGTAGCCGTGAAAATTAGCACACAAGTAGTCCTAAAAGTGCCCCTCGAATCCCCACTTTTCAAATCTAAAGTTTGTTTTCCTACAATAAATGGACATGAACAAAGAAACACGTTCTACAGGATTTGAGTATTTGAGAAAACACAGGGAAATGTCGCGGTCATATTTTATCTATCGCGGTAGGAAACACGTTCTACAGGGTTCGTGTATTTAAGTTAACACAAGAAAATGTCTCGGTCATATTTAAAAACCGAGCAACGCCGGGTTTTACTGCTAGTTGGCGAAAAAAATAATGATCTATGGCCATCACAGAATATGTTTTTGTACGACGCAGCGCGTATGGTACAGTTTTTAGAAGTGGACTAGCCCAAGGTCATCTGCATTTTTAACATGGCCGCTCTTTACAAGATAAAGAAATGTTGTGCTCACCTGTAGGTCGGGGGTGAGGAGGATGCATTCTCCCCATATTCCGGACATGTATGTTTGAAGAAGGCATTGTTGTGAAATCCCGCAAGGTGTGTGACCCGTTGTTGCTATCGATGTGTTCAAGTTCATCTAACACTGCACTCATTTCTGGTCATCAAAACTTTCGTTCGTGAGTTCTCACGGTTGAATACATAGTTCTCGGTTTGAGAGTTAAAACCTACGATGCATAAATCCAATACAATCACTGCAAGCTTTTACTCGTTTCTTTGGTTTAGCTAAATATCAATCGTTAGTATAAAATTCCCACCACAAAAATTAGTCCTCTCAAAAATATGAAAAGTTTCACATTTTCCCCGTCAAATTGAAGAGGATTGCGTGGAATTTTACTTCATGTTCAATCTCTATTATAAATATTTTTTGCTAAGCAAAATATATGACGTTTCTAGAACTTAAACAGCATTAGTTTGTTTATACGTGAAATGTTTAAAGTATTCCATTTCAATGGCATTCAAAATCTATTGAGAGATTTTGATTTCCTAGCATGGGCATAAAGAAAATCAGTTGTATTTTTAGTTTTGTTTCAGCTAGTAGCCTTTAAAAGACTGAATAATACAGCCACGGGCTAGTTTCATAGGTTCTGCGACTATCAATCCATTGAAGCTTTTTGTTACAATAAGAAAGGAACATCACGAAAAATTTTGAAATGCGTTACTGTTGATTACTGTTAATCTGCACTAGAAAAACTGTTTCCACGCAACTTTTTTCTTCTTTTCAAAAGCAACGCCTTTCTTTGTTAAAATCCATCGCTGTTCTGATTAAAATCTCAAGCGCTGCTGTGTTGCTTTTGTTCATCGCACGCTTGATAGAAACTTTTCTATTGTGCTGGAAGCATCATTCGCCTTAAAATGGCTGTACCTGATCCAAAGATGCATTTGTAGCACACGAAAACTTCAGTTTAGACAAATAATTCAGAGAATTCCATTCACTACAGCATCCTGAAACGAAAATAACTATTTGAATATTTTCAAAAGTAAAACTTACATAAACGTTATATCTGATTCATAAACAATAACGAAATATAATACTAAACTTAACCATGTTATATTTAACAGTCTCATCTTAGACAATGTCAGTGGTCTAGGACATTTTTAGACAGTAAACATGTTTAACAGAGAAAGAGAAAATAAATTCCATATGTTATGATATTTAAGCTGTTTGCAAATAATGCGATATTTAGATCCAATTGCAAGAAACAAATTTTAAGTATCTAACTATTTTATCCCATGTGTGCATGTTTGTGCAAATATGACAAAATGTTCAAATCAAAGTGTAAAAGGCAATATTCGGTTATCGAAAGCTTCTATCAAATATAATAGGTTTATTTGGTTTGCATATTAGTTTAATCGGTAGAACGTTAAACGTATATATTAAAAACATGTAATTAAAGGAACTAATAGAAGACAAAAAATTCTTTCGTCCATGCATAGTAGCACAAATGAGCTCAACATAAATATGTTTTTACAATACTAAATCGTAAAAATGTATATATGATGCAATATGATGCTTTGTATGATGCAATTACATTTTAATTTATTAATGGGCATAAATAATTTTATTACGCATTTTTATATGACTGAATATTCATATATTTATATAATTAACAGCACAACAATTTTTATAAATTAATTTGCATTTCAATTTAATAATTACAATTTTTTTTCCATTCTATACATAAAAAGTAGTAGAAAAAAAATTTAATTTCAGCTCTACATAATAGCACGTAAATAACTCAACGTAAATATATATTTTTACACTTCCTCATAATAATAATATTCTATGTAATATAATTTTTTTTTTAATTTAAGGTTTTGGAATTTTAATGCACACTATCGACAAAAACTGCAGTGAATAACAAAACTGCTTTAATCCACCAACAGAAGCCTGTAAATAACTCAACGCAAGCATATTTCACAATACCTAATTGCAAAAATATTTCATACATTATAATTAGCATCTTAATTTAATGTATGAAGACTTTACTACACACTTCATGAATAAAAAAATCAAGTACAAAACAAACATCTTTCCAGCCACAGTCAGTAGCACCTGAATAGCTCGACATGAATGCTTTTACAAGACCAAATTGAAAAACATTTTACTTAAGAGAAAACAGCAATTTGTTTTGAAAGGGTTGGGAAAATAATGCTTTATGATCAAACACCTTCGTGCAACCCTCATTGTAAAAGACGAAAATTATATATCGTGTGGACAGTTTTTCGCCAGAATTTTCCCCTTCTACTTCCTAAATTTCACTCTTGATGAATGGTCCGGTCTTGAATTTAAGTAGGGCTTATGCGTGAAAAGAAAAATACGATGAAGCATTGACAGAAAAATCGATTTCGGATTTTTCTCCGTCTACGTGATGCTATCTGCCTCTTTTTGGGGGTGCAATTCGTATCGCAAATATCTCGAAGCCAAATATAATTAAACCCAACACAGTGTCAACAAAGCAATAAAGGACACTACTATGCGGGATACGGTGTACACGTTGTTGAAACGTTTCACCCCATGCTTTGGATCTCTCTCAAAATAAATTATATTTAGCAATTGACGCCTACTTCATTTTATTATATAGGTAGGAATTATATTTTTACTATCACCCAGTAAAAGCACTGGAACTTTTTCCTCAACGTGTCTTTGATTTGGATTGTCCACAAGAAATCATATTGAATAAATGACACCTTCTTTTTTTTCGTATGTATGTAGGAATTATGTTTATCATCACCCAGGAAAGTGTTGAAGCTTTTTCCCTCGTGGGTTTTTGCTTTGGATCATCCACAAGATATTATATTGAGCAATTAATACCTACTGTATTTTCGTATTTAAGCAGGAATTATTTTTTATTGTCACACAGGTAAACGTTGAAACTTTTTCTCACAATGTATATTTTCTAAGGATCTCTGACAAAAAATTATATTGAACACATACTTTATATTCGTGTGTAGGTAGGAAGTAATTTTTATCCCACAGGTGATTTTTTTATAGCATGGTTTTATTAGAGTTTGATGTCGTCGCAGAAAGTGCATTTATTTGTTGTAAATTTGTAAAAAACACGAATGTCTACGAAAATCTAAAAGTTCCAAAAGAGAAACAGGAATTTTGTTCATTTTGATTTCGTCACTTTTCTACAAATCACATTTCACTTGCTTTGAAATTAATATTTATTTTGAAGCTTTTAGCTGGTATAATGCGATTTGAATATATCTTTTATGTATTAAGATGAAGGATTACTTCAGGATTTATAATAGTTAGGTCGAAGCTTTAAAGGCTCTAAGACGTTCTATAGATTATATAAAAGCTATAGCGCTTACAATTTCGATAGAAAAGTCGCACACATCGAAGGGCATCGACGAAATAATATATTTAACCTCACTCACATTTCAAAAAGAAAAGTGTCCATGGTATGCAATTGAAACATCATGTAGGGCAAGCGCTAAATAGCATTGGAAGGTCATTTTTTAATCCTCTGGATGGTTTACCTTCGAGTTTAAAACTAACCTGGAAGACTGTCCGTGGTACACAGTTGAACCATCATGTGGGGCAAACGAGAAATTGCATTGGAAGGTATTATTTTAACCATCTTGGTGGTTTATCTTCGAGTTGAAAACTACCTTTCTAAGCTGTCCATGGTATGCAATTGAAGCATCATGTAGGGCAAACACGAAACAGCATTAGAAGGTCTTTTTTTAACCCTCTTGGTAGTTTATCTTCGCGTTAAAAACTGCCCTGCTAAACTGTCCATGGTATTCAATTGAACCATCATATGAGGAAGGCGGGAAATGACATTGGGAAGTATATTTTAAACCCTCTTAATGGTTCGCATTGAAAACTGCCCTATAGTGGGTAGCCCTCTGGTGCAAAAATGTGTTCCTAAACCTCATCTGTCTGAGCAAGGTTCAAATATTTTTGCTATTACCATCTTCATTTCTCTTATTGTAACTGGGAAGTTTTAGCTCGACTTAAGTATTTTGTCAATAGCAAAACTGATCAAATGTTGAAGGACGAGATATGTCGTCATTAGCAAAATCCACCAGATTGTAAACTAGATACCACGTTCAAACCACTCACGTTGGAGTGGAAGTGTAGTATCACCTCAGGTGTTAACTTCGTCCTCTGACTGTTGGTCAGAATTACAAGTTGTAGTCCTAGAATCTTCCACTTCGCGATTGATGCCGAACCATCACCAATAGCTCGATGTGTTGTTACAGTGTGATGTTTATTCACCTACCTTCTTACCTGGTAGAGACTATTTAGAATTGAAAATTATATCATGGTAAGCTTAAACAAATGAGGTATATGGTATTTTAATTAATTTCGCAATGGAGCAACAAAACAGGCTTTTGGCAACGGTCTTGTATCGAACCCGAAGGGAAAATTCGAGGACTATTCGAGGAAAATTCGAAACTACGTAGTTTTGAAGCACGGCCAGAGAACGAGGTAACACCTGAGCTGACAACCCACATCTACGGCTTGCCTCACCATACTAACCTGGGGACATTTGAGACCCGGACAGATTTAATGTGCACCAGCCTCCTTTGTACACGCAGGTCTAATCCGTTACTCTCCGAAACGGGCTTCGCGTAGGGTTCGTATTGAATTTTGGAGTGAGTGATGCTAGCTCAAGTGTTGGCTCGTCATCTGAACGAGGTTCAAAATTACGTGCTGTTGTCCTCGGGTCTTTCCCTTAGGGGACTGATCCCGGACCGTCGTCAATAACCCGTTGTGTTGCTCTAGTACGACATTAATTTTAAAAAATTCCAAATTACCGAAGCCGACTACCTTTAAACAAATAAGAATGTAAGCATATTAATATAAGATCTTGGAATGTAGTGAAATACGAAATTTTAAAATATTACTGGTACGGGGTAGTTTGGATAGTAAAACTGGTTGAATATGCACTTTGAACATTTGTGTTGACAACGGCACCTCCTTACCATAAGTCCTTGTTTACGTTAGGAATACTCTTTATTAGACTGTTTTTCGCCTCAGAAAAGAAAAAAGAAAAATTTTTATGTTTGTCACATTCTGATCACAATGAATATAACATAAACTGATATTGAACATTTCCGTTGAACATTTCACGAATACATGAACAGGGATAGATGGGTTTATTTTTTATGTCCATGCATCTCAAGATCGTATCTTTTAACGTCTAAACCTCGAATTTCATCTAAATTCTTCAAAAAACGTGGTGGCCAGGGCCTCGTAAATAGGAAGTTATTTTATGGTCACACACGCGCCTGTATATCCTATAACAAATTTTATGTTGGTAGGAAATTTTAAACTAGAACAAGATGTGTATCTTCATTCTCTTCATGCCATGTAAATGCATGAGGCTTTTGTTATTATCCCTCTTTTCTTCTTGTCTAGAACCACACTTCTGACTTGACCCCAACTATACCCCATCTAGTCTTATTCTTTTCTTTTCCTCGACTATTCTCCTCCACGTTAGTTTTGGTCTGCATCCCGATCTGCTTACACATGGTGCCACATATACGTGGCAGCCCAGTTGGAAGATAAAGAATTAGCAACCAAAGGGTTGAATTCAACCCAAAACCCGTCGTGTACAGATGAGGCTGGTGCTTGTTAAATCTGTCGTGGCCATAATTGTACTTATATTGGTGTAGTGTGAACGTTTTGAGAGTGGGGTGCCAGCTCAGGTGTGACCTCGTCATCTTATGCGATTCGAAATTACGTGTTATCCTCGTATCTTTCCCTTCAAGTTGGATTCATGGCCGTTGCCAATAGCCCGTTGTTTTATTCCAGTACAACGTTAATTAAATACCTACCTACCCGTCTAACATATGGTGTCTCATGTTCTATTCTTGGATATTTCATAGTTAGTACATCCAATCCTAGTCTATCTTTGTACTCAGGGACACATCTTTAGGTGTGTATGGGCGTCACAACCCCTTAGGTACCAGTCTGTTTTACCATCCGCCGACCCTTTTGCCCTTTTCTTCCCTCCTTGCTGTCTCGTGTTTGGCGCAGCTTGGCCAAACATGACTCTTACGGAATAAAACCCAAAAACAACCAAGTACACCTCCTAAATTTAATTTTAAAGAAAAACGAGGTTTGTGTTTTTTTTCCATACAGTTTGATGTTGGAGATAACTTATGCCAATATAATTTTAGAATTTCTCGAAATAATTTAGTTTGGAATCCCGTCTAACAAAGTTTTCTAGACTCTTTTCACACACACATCCATTTTTTGTAATCATGCAAACAGATTTTATTGTTTCTATTAAAAATCTATACACCACACTGCAATAATGGATCGGACAGGAAGATGTGATGATATAATGGTAAGAATACATGCTTTACTAGGGGGATAGTTCCCCACGTGCTGTAATTACACTAGAAACCCTCATGGGCATACTTTTAACTATGTTTTGATACACAGCTGTGGGTATTTGTGCAAGAATGTCGCCAGCTCAGCTGTAGATTTCGGACGTAGTTCCCTGGTCCGTAAGCGTCGCTCTAACTCGTCCCACAAATGTGCTATGGGGTTCAGTTCAGGACTCTGAGCAGGCCAGGGAAGACGTTTTACAACCAAATCTTGATACAACTGCTTGACAAAGAAGCTGCAACATGAAATGGCGCGTTGACGTCCTGGAAGTAACATTCGTCCATTCCATAAAATTGCCAGTGCGTAGGAAGAACCTGATAGCCCAAAGTGTTCATGTTGGCTTCAGCGTTTAATTTACCAGGAACAACATGCAAAGGTCCCAGGCCATACCACAAAAAAAAAAAAACAAGTAGTCGGATTTCAAGCAAATCCGCCGGTGTCCGGTCCATTATTGTAGGGTAGTGTAGTTTCAGCTTCAGAATAATAGTTAAAGCTCTCAAAACTTCATAAAGTGGGTTCCCCAGAAGGCACTCTAAACCTTTTCTTCTCCTTGACATTATGTCGTGGTCAGTTACTCCTATGCTTCTAACTATTGTTCTTGGGTAATTAAAGGAGTATCACATTAGTTTCCAGTCCATTAACTTTTGTTCTTAGTGTATTTGTTCTGCTCTACCCGCGCGGACACGTAACTGGCTATTCCCTCCACATCACGCGCTGGCACGTGATTGGTTCTTTAATGGTGACACTACATCACGCGCTGACGCGAGATCGGCAGCGAAAGTGTGAACCAAAAACCGTCGTGTGCAAAGGAGGCTGATGCCCGTTAAATCCATCGTGGCCTCAAATGTTCTCGCGTTGGAATGATGTGGAAGTTTAGAGAGTGGGGAACCAGTTCTGGCGCGACCTCTTCATCCGACCGTGGTTCAAAACTACGTGGTAATATCCTAAGAGCATGTATCTTCAGGTTTGATCACTGACAGTCGCCAATAGCCCGTTGTGTTACTGCAGTGTGAAGTTAATTAAAATGCCAACCTATACTTACATCTAACACACGGGTATACAAAATTATAAACCCGTACAATATTCAAAATTGCCCAGCAACTTTGATTTGCACTAATCAAAATTCGGCATGTCACAAAGTGTTTGACCCTCCAAGTTATTTTGACGAGATATCTCGTCCATCAAAATCTGACCAATTTTGACAATGTCGTGCAATCTCGTCATAAAGATACTGTCTATGTTTCGATGACGATGAGATCAATGTTTGGTCAATTTTGTTCTAATGACTAGATGTCTCGTCCATAAAGATCTAGTCAGTTTTCCAAGTGACGAGATATCTCGTCGAGACAACCACTCCGAGGGTCAGATATAAATAGACTTCCGATGTAAAAGAAAAAGAGATAACAGTTCAGAAAACTTTTTTTAGAATAAAAAAACAAAGGAATTGTTTCAGTGTTTCATTTCAGTTTCTTTCTAGACCAAAGTAACGTCGAGATGTTTTTCCAATTAGGCAGACGAAATAAATAGAATATGAAAAGTCAGTTTATTTCATCCTGTATTTGTACTAGATAAGAATTAAAAGCAAAACTTCCTTTGTAACGTTCATTAAAGGGTATAATTGCGTATTCCAGTCTTTGAAGTCAGATTGCTAAAGGCCTGCTGGCCGCAGATGGCAAAAAAAAAAATATCACCGATTGCTCTTCGATTGCGCTTGATGTGGTAAGAAGTGTCTGCTATTCCACAAGATAATGGTTCCGGTGTCTTGCAATAACAATGATAGAGAGTAATCAGACTTTAATCGTTTGACCATTAGTTAGATCGATCTTTTAATTAACGTCGCACTAGAGAAACACGGTGGGCTATTGGCGGCGGTCCGGGATCAATTTCCATGGACAACAACATGTAATTTTGAACCAGACGAGATTCCCGTGAATTAGCACTCCACGCTTCCACACTACGACAATGTTAGAATATTTGAGGCCACGACAGATTTAACGTGCACCAGCCTCTTTCGTATGTTTTGATTCGTCTGTTTTTGATTCCATTCGAAGTCGCAACCCTCCGTTTGCTGATTCGTTACTCTCCGAACGGGCTACTGTGGTCTCTCGACCTTTAGGAGGGTTTTGCTCTGGGCGACATTTAATCGTTGAATGAACTACTATACAACATTTAGAAAAAAATAATAATAAACTCAACTATAAAAACAGCACAACTTTTAATTTAAAAAATAAATATACCATGATTAAACGCAAAAATATTATTCAGAATTTATTTATTCTGTACTAAATTCGCAGGATTTCGATAATTGTATTTTAATGGCAGGACAATCCACATTTTGTTGTATTATACTGTAATCAAGTTGAGTTGGCTTTAAGTGTAGATGTTTTAAAGATCGTTTAAGGGAGCACTGTATGACATGTTCATAGACCTTCTTTAGACATAGAATGAGCATGTTCAAGCAGCCTTACGTTATTTTTCCAGGAGCTCGGTTTGAAATTCTATTACGCGATTGTGGGAAAAGCATACATCTTAATTATTGATTGGGTAAAGAGAATATCCACCGTCAAAAACCCTAGTCCGTGCTTCGATAGCCAATCCGCCCACGTTACTTACCTTCTGAGATCTTACCGCAGCGACTCCACCCACATGTTCTGTGTATTTCATTAGCGGTTGATGGAAATGAAGGGATGCTGACCTGATACTTAGAAGATAACAAATTCGCGCGTGCTTAAGTTTCCATAGATATAAAATCGAGCGTGTTAAAAGAACGTGGCACACATCCGATTTTTCAACGTGCGGCACCGAAGCCCAACTATGCACACATAACCGTGAACGGACGCAAGTACTCATTTCGTGCCAATTACGATAAATATTCTATCCAAGAAAACGTGTTTATTTCGCTTACTTGGTGTAAAAACTGTATGCACTCAAACCTGTTTTTATGCGGGAACAGGGACCGCATAAAAAAGTCTCACGTAGAAAATAACTCAAAACCTTACGAAATTACTAGAAATCGCTCTTTTAGACGAAATCAAGACACAAGGCTTAGCAACTACTTGGAATCTCGTCAAACCTGCTGCCACAAGTTATAACTAAAAAGTGCAAAATATTTAGAAGTGCGAAATTAATTCAGAGCGAAAGAAACACGAGTTTTCGTTTTATTCCCGTTCTTTGAAAAATATCGTCTGCCCCAAATATTCGGAAATCGTTTGCATTGCGCAAAGAACAAAAATAAGACTCGAAATAAATTAACCATCAGAGCTAAAATTCCATTAAAAACAAATTATTTTAAGGGAAAAAAATGCCTTTTCAGCAGTACTGGTAAAGCAATCTAAGTACGTGTTAAATTCTTTTTTATTTAAGTAATTTTTATTGAAAACTTCGTAGATTATGTTCTAATTTGATTGAAATTTTGAAAGGACTGAGATTTTTTTCATATACCGCACAAAAAAAGATCGCACAAAAAAAAAACGCACAAAAAAAAGATCGCACAAAAACAGGTTTGAGTGTATTTTGAAACAAAATAGACTTTACTGGATACAACCATTTATTAATTATTATTTATTTTTAATTCATTTATGAAAACAAGGTACTTGAGACCGGAGAAGCGTGTGCGACGAGCTGTGGTGCCGTGGGGAACTGCGGTACAAATTGCACGCAAGTTGGACGTGCGTCGCCGCAGCGGCGCCGGAAGTATGTGTGCACTACTCCATTAGATCTAATGTATCTCAGACCGCACTTGCGTTGCCGCAGCGGCGCCGCACGTTGAAAAGCCGTATGCGTGCACCGGGCCTTAGTTTCCATAGAAATTCTCAATGTTACCATTCGTTGATTTAGAAAAACTAACAGGGAAACCGGCGTAATTAGGAAAAAATTTGTCAAAAAATTACCTGGAATTAAACATGCAATTAATTTTTGAGATATTACCGCAATGAGGTCTTCTAGACCGAGTGAATGGTTTTTTAAATCTAATTTTAGAATTATTTAATTACAACCGAGAAGCGAAACTCGTTTGTTTCAGTTTTTGTAACTTATTTGTTTCTGAATTCCAATAATTGTCTTTCAACTTACAAAGGAAATAGGAAATAATTAAAGTCCCTGCATTAAACAGATGGGAAAGAAAGAGACATTCTCGTTAATTGATTTTTTGCGATCCTGTTGTGAAATTGATTTTTTTTTTAACTTTCCTATTTATTTATAGGTAACTGTACTTATGTCACACTGAACCAACGCAATAGGATACATGCGACGATCTAGGCGAAATAGGCTGTTGTGATGATCCCACTGTGAAATTACCATTCTTTATCGCCAGACCTCATATTTCTTCTGAAAATATTATTTTCGCCTTTCAGACACCATCGCCATGTTACCATGACTCCTGATTTGCTTTATTTTTATGATGCAAGGGCCATATTTGGCCATGCTGCGCCAAAACAAACTACGTCATGTAATAGAGATACACGGGCACGGTAGATAGGTAAGTATTTTAATTAACGTCGCACTGGAGCAACACAGCGGGTTATTGGCAAAAGTCCTGGATCATATCCGAAAGGAAAGTTTCGAGGACAACACCTCATAATTTTGAACCCCTGTCAGATGACACGAACAACTCCCGAATGAGAACCGCATTTTTCAAGCATTCACATAATGTCAACGTAAAGATATTTGAGGCCACGACATATTTAACGTGAACCAGTCCCCACTTACACTATGGTCTTATGGTTTGACCGTTTCGAACTCGCAACCTTTCGGTTGGCAATATGAGACTCTACCAATTGGGTTACCGACGGTACAGTAGAAAGTGAATCATTCCTGTCATAGTAGATGGAAGTTTCTGAAATCACACTACGTATTTGTTGCATTAAAAGCCTCTTATATAATCGACCATAAATATAGGGTTTACCTAATGTTTTTTTACAAATTAAAAAATTTATTACAAAGGCAAATAAAAAGACAGATAAGGGGAAATTATTACAAAATGCGACAGATACAGAAGCTGGACAAAAATAATATGGAAACACCTAAAAAAACATGTAACCTTGCCTAATATGATACAGGGAAATAGTTGGCATTCAAAACATCTTGCAGTCTTCTCGGAATGGAGAAATACGTATATTGAATTTTTTTTGCCTCATTTAATACACCTCTATTAGGTACCCTTATCGGGCACATCAAGATGGTACTCGAATTTGTGTCATGTTCTCTGAAGCTTACTCTCATCAGTGGTGACAGTGACATACATGATATATTTAACATAACCCCATAGAAAGAAGTCCAGGGAAGTGGTATCTGATGAACGAGGTGGCCAGGGAATTCGCCACCACTTCCAATCCACCTGTCTGGAAATGTTTCCTTTAGGAGCCCATGAACATGCAGTCTGCAGTGTGGTGGTGTATCGAACAAAGGTACGGGACATCACTAATCTGAAGCAGAGGATCACCGGTGCCATTGCCACCATTGAGAAGGATTTGCTACAGCGAATATAAAAGAAAATCGAGTACCGTCTTGATGAGTTTCGTACAACTGCTGGACGCCACATAGAGGTGTATTAAATGACGCAAAAAAACGTAAATATATACGTCTCATTTTGTAACAATTTCCACTTATGTGTCTTTTTATTTGCATTTCTCTCTATATTAAAAAAAAAGTTACCGCCGCAGCAACTGGATTGAAAACCGTGTTGCTTAGCTCGATTTTTAGACGGTTTCCCGAGAAGGTACTGATCAGAAAAAAATGAAATTAACATGGTTTGTTTTTCATCGTATTCCCTGGACAATTGTTAAGACCTTTTTCCGATGCGGCTATTAGTATAGGGTTTATTAAGTGTCAAAATTGAAAAAGCGAAATTTCTTCCTCTAGTAAACAAAACACATACAAATTATCAGTCTTAAGCCGTGAGTTTTTTTTTTTTGAAAGAGTACAACTCAACGTAAATTTTTGCAGCTCGCCGAGTTTTTTTTTTTTTTTTTTTTTTTTTTTTCAAATTTTAATTTGGTTCTTGATAATATTTTTTGAAATTCGGAAAAAATCGGGACATTTTCGTTTTTTTTTTTTTTTAAACTGTCGTATCTATATCTTATTACTATTAGTTTTTAATTTTTTAAACAATCGCAGTATACTTCAAAATCTACTCTTTCTGACAGGTACAATTATTTTTGAAAGTGGTTAATAAATAAATTCAATGCTATCAAAAGTTGGTCATGCAAAATTCGGAATCTTTGGAAATTTTCGCTACTTTTTGTTAAAACTTATATATCCAACTTAATTCTATTATTTTTTTTAATTTGAGAACATCACTGAATACATTACATTACACTCTTTCTTATGGCACAGTAATTTTTTAAATTGGTTAATAAATAAAGTTGATACAACCTTAAAGTTGGTAATATAATTTTCGGAACTTTCAGATCAGAAAAGCGAAAGCGAGCAGGGGGCAAAGCCCCCTGGTGTAATCAATTTTTGAAATCGCAAAGAGAAGACCCGGTGCACACATCCGGTTTTTCAACGTGTGGCGCCGCTGCGACAGCGAAGCCCAACTATGCGCACATAACCGTGAAATGTCACAAATACTCATTTCGCGCCATTTGCGATAAATATTCTATCGAAGAAAACGTGTTTATTTCGCTTACTTGGTGTACAAAGAAAAGTGTATTTTGAAACAAAATAGACGTTATTGGATACAACATTTATTAATTATTTTTTATATTCCATTTGTTTATGAAAACAAGGTATTTCAGAACGTAGACGCGTGTGCGGCGAGCTGCGGCGAAGTGGGGAACTGCGGTACAAATTGAGGGTACGGTGTGATTAGAGGGTACGGTGCCAATTTGTTCTATTTAATTAATTAATTTATTCTATTTTAATCGCTTTTTACAATTATTAGACATTGGTTAATAGATATAACATGCAAAAAAATTTCCCTCTTATATCAACGAAATTCAATTCGTATTACATTAATTTCGGGACAGCTTCATTCTACGTTTATAACAGTGGCAACGATCTTGGCGATTATTCTGACGTACTTCTAGTAGCGAGTTATGGTAGGTTAAGGCAACCCATCTATATTTACGGTTATGTCGGTTTTCATAGCAACCATAGCAAACGGAAGGTTTAAATTTTCATTTTGATTATTCTAGAGAGTTCTTTCAAAATCCGTAAAAATCGTTTGATTTTATTGGTTCTTTTGAAATTTTTTCTTTGATTTCATTGGTTCTTTTGAAATTTTTTCTATGATTTCATTGGTTATTTTAATTTTAAAATATCCTTTGATCGCATTCGTCCTTTTTTTTCTTTGATTTTTTTTCTTTGATTTCAAGGGTTGATTTAATAAGTTTTTCCCCAGTTGTGGAATTTTTTTTTGTAAATTTTTTTTTTACGGTACAGTTCTGACGTATCAAGTTGTATTATTTCTTAAATTTTGTTAAAACTAATTACTTTCTTTTTTTTATTTCAGTTTAAGCTTATTACTTTCTGTGAAACTTTTTAAAATATATTTTTTTCAAAACGTTCTCAAATGTGTTTTGAAACTTTCATTTTCCGTTGTGTAAAGAATAATATTTGTGAAAGAAAAACATTTTTGACATAATTCTTTACTTGGCGACTTTAGAAGTACGACAAAAAAATCGCCAATGCCGTTGCCACCGTTATAAACGTAGACTGCAGCTGTACCTTAATTTCACCTTTCATTTCCTTTCTCACGTTCCATTTGAATTCTTTAATCTGTATAGTGCTGTCTCAGTGCTAATTGAAAACACTTTCTCAGGCTCTCTTTGTTTACATCCTCAGCCCCGTAGATATATCGTTAGATAAGATAGGTTTTCTGGCCATGACTATTCATCACGTAAGGATCTCAAAGTTCAACTGCTTGCTGTAGAAGAGCGTAGACAACAATTCCTTTCACGACTGCAATTTTATTTCCTTAATCAAATAACAGTCTTTCAATAAGTTATCTGCTTCGATGGAGCGTTTTATTTTATCTCTTACCTAATTGTATTATAGCGTGTCTGTTTTCTTGCAATTTTTGGATCACATATTTTTTGTTCTCTGTAACATATCTTTGTCCAGAGAAACAACAACTAACCCTCCGAGTGGTTACGAAGAATTTACCTGATCTTCTTTAAGATCTAGTCAATTTTGCTGGTGACGAGGTATCTAGTATCTACACAAAATTTCCCTTTTACTCCAAGATGAATTAACAAGGTTAGTAGACATTCAAGTAGGGGGAAAACAAATTTTCCCTTGCCCAGAACTCGTGAAAGTTTGCAACATTATTTTGCGTTAGAAGCTGGTCATTTCAGTGCAGATTTCGACGCGAAGATTAACCATTAACCAGATTAAACAGATAACTAAAATATTGTCATATTTTGTCTTCAAGCTTGAAATACACTATATGGACCAAAGTATTTGGACACTGCAGAAATTCGGAGAAGGATCCATCTTAGTATGGGGATATTTTCCTGATTAGGACTCTGCCCATTGCTTTATCTACCTAGTACAATGTACGCTGACGTGTACCTCGACGTTCTGGATAATTCGGTCTTGCCTACACTATGGCAATACTCGGAGATGATGGTAGTTTCTTCCAACAGGAACAAGCTTCATGTCATTATGCAAAACATGTGCTGTACTAGTTTCCTGAAAATTAGGCGAATTTACTTGACTGTCCTGTTTAGAGCCCCGATCTCTATCCGATGGACTACTTGAGGAACAATCTGGAGCGACGAGTACGACACCGCCAATCATGCCCATCTTCACAACTATGTCTTCCCACAGCCTAGCAAGAGGATAGCGAGCTATTCCTGTCCAAATTTACAAAGAACTTGTGGAAAGTATGTCTTGACGTATTGAGCTATAATAATCTAAACGAGTCGACCAACCGATATAGTGGTTAAGGAGTTAGCCTCTAGATCGGAAGGTCCCCGGTTCGAATCCGGGTTCGGGCATGGATGTTTGTAAGCGTATACCAGCTCAGGTGTTGCTTCGTCATCTGAACATGGCTCAAAATTACGAAGTATAAATTGTTAGGGGCAATGATGGTCCTCCCACTGGGTGCTCCTTCACAAGTGGCCATCACTTCCGGCCTTGTAGTGGCCAATGACTTAGGTCAAATGTGCCCGCCATTAGAAAAAATAAATAAAAAAATAATCTAAACGAAAGCCTTCTTGTAGAAAACCGTAACGAACGAACGAAACGTAACCTACCCGTTACTAAATACAATAATAAAGTACCTTTCCTGGAAAACATGCAGTGTCCAAATACTTTTGTCCAGATAGTGTAAATAATACGAAAACATGCATAGGTAAGTTTGAAGAACATGCTAAGACAACATCTATAGGAAAACAAACTTTGGCATTAAACGCAACTGTAAAATTTACGAGTAGTGCAGCATTTCAAAGTGTGTGTGTTTTTCTCTTCTTTACAAATGTTCAATTTGTCTTTACGTATTGCAGTCCAGATAGTGTAAATAATACGAAAACATGCATTAGGTAAGTTTGAAGAACATGCTAAGACAACATCCATAGGACAACAAACTTTGGCATTAAACGCAACTGTAAAATTTACGAGAGTAGTTCAGCATTTCAAAGTGTGTGTGTGTTTTTCTCTTCTTTACAAATGTTCAATTTATCGGTTTACTGATCGCCGTTTCGTTTGGATTAAAATATTGTACTTTACCAACTCCAATCTTTTAACTTTGTAGATCAAAGAGCCGAAAGACTGCTTGCATTCTGTTAAATCAGTTATATAAATCAATTTGAAATCTCGAGTAATGAAATCTCTTGAAAGTAAAAAACTCGGTATTTAACATTTTTGTCAGAACATCCAATTAATTTTAACCCTTTAATTTAGCTCTGATGCATCATACAACCATAATATGACAAAGCGCTGCAATTCGTCGGAATACTAGAATAAATATTAATTTGCATCTCAGATTGTAGGATATGTCACTCTTATCAAATTCCCATTTGCGTGATTTGATTAATGAGATAATTTAATGATTTGACTAATCTAGCGGCAATCTACTTGAATAACTTAATAATTTCAGTACATTTTCCTTGAAACTAAGTTGCGTCTAACTAACTGTTTTCGTAACACAGAAAGTTTAGGAAAGGGAATTCTTAACACAGAAATTGCTAGCATAACCGAAGTATAAAGTAACATTTCAATTTTGTTACTTGAATCACATTCTTCACAAGGAGCCGCTGTAGCTTGCTTGGAAGAGTAGCAGATTAGCAACCTGAGTCCTCAATTCCGAACTCGCTCCAACCAATGACGTTGTGAATATGGGGGCTTGTATGCGTTAAATCTGTTTGTGTTCTCAAATAACCTCTCGTTGGCGTCGTGTTCAAGTTTGGAGAGTGGGGTGCCAGAACAGTCGTGACTTCGTCATCTGACAGTTATTCAAAATTACGATATGATGTCCATGTATCTTTCCCGTCTGGATTGATACCAGAGCGTCGACAATAGCCCGTCGTGCTGCTGCAGAGCGACGTTAATTGAAAATCCCCAAAAATAAAAAATCGTTACAAAGTTAAATATAACACAATACTTCTAAATTAATTCTACTGAGTGTTTTATTTTTTTTGGTTTGTCGCTCTGTCGTTTTTATGACCGAAAAGCTATAGTATCACAAGGGCTGATTAATTCGTTTACCATTAGAATCCTCTGGGAGTTGTCAATTGTTAAGCCGCATAAAAGTATGTTATCTGTTATCATGAATTTATCTTTTAATTATATAATTATGAATGCTTTATATGATTTATCAATTTATGGTCATACATTTCATCACGAATACTAATTAGACCTTGACCTACAGCTTTAAGTTGATTCTGATCACTCCTTTCATTCTAATTCCGAAATTCGAACTCGGGTAAAGTCATAGCATTAACCACTCAGATGCTTTTTTCGACAAAATTCCTTAAAAATTCGATTAGGATTCGTTAATTCTTGTTTGTGGAGATTTCTTAAAATTAATAGACAGACAACAGTAAATGAATACCGCTGAGGGGTTCACACATCTTTCTATAAGCTAGTCATCCTCCCGAGGCTTCGAACCAGTTTTTACTTCTTTGATCAATAGAATCCTTCCTAGGATTCTTCAAACCAATAGAATCCTTCCTAGGAATATTCCAACCGATGGAATCCTTTATAGGATTCTTCAAACCAATAGAGAGAATTATTTAATTTTTTTTCGTGGTGTAGAGAGAAACAACACTATTCTGTTTGGAAATCGAGACATTTATGCGGGGTAAAAGTTGAAATTAGAGATGTAAAGATTGTTTTCTATGATTAAGTAATATTCAGCTGAATTATAAAAAGTTTAATGTTTCTTTGTCTGATATCTGTGAGATTAGACAGATTGAAAGCGCTGAATAGAGAAAAAAAATCAGTTCTTTTCAGTTCAATAGATAATTTGAAGACCCAGGTTTTAAGATTGAAAAGTCAAAAACAAATTCTTACATTGCCAAGCTCTATTACCATGCAAATAAAAATTACTAAACCTTGACAATTACCTACTAGTGGTTTATACGAGTTACATCGTCATCAAGGTCAGAACAATTATGCTAATGACGAGGTATCTCGTCCATTAGGTTTTGACCATTTTTCTAATAACGAGATCTCTCGTCACCACGATATCGCCGATTTTTTTTCATGATGACGAGATCAATACCTGGTTGGTTTCCAGCTCAGGTGTGACCTTGTCATCTGACCGTGGTTCAAAACTAATTGGTGCTGTCCTCGAATCTTTTCCTCCATGTTTGATCCTGCACCGTCGCCAATAGCCCGTTGTGTTCCAAAGTGTGACCTCGTCACCTGACCGTGGTTCAAAACTAATTGGTACTGTCCTCGAATCTTTTCCTCCGGGTTTGATCTTGCACCGTCGCCAATAGCCCGTTGTGTTGTAAAGTGTGACCTCGTTACCTGACCGTGATTCAAAACTAATTGGTGCTGTCCTCGAATCTTTTCCTCCGGGTTTGATCCTGCACCGTCGCCAATAGTCAGTTGTGTTTTGTCCAATTAAAATACCTTTGGATTTTTCCCTTGGAGGATTGATCCCGGACGGTCGTTCATAGCGACGTTATTATAATACCCGTACGACGTTAATTATAATACCTACCTACCCAATTTAAATATCAACCTGGTTAGTTTTCTTCCAATGACGAGATATCTCGTCCACTAAGATGTGGTCAGCTTTTTTAATGATGAGGACTTCCCGAGACAACTACCAATAGCGTTAAAAGAAAGTAAAGTGCTCTTAAAGTAGTTTTGAAAAATCGTCCGCAGTCGCGGAAAAGCAATCCTAAATCATAACTCTATGAGCATAATCACTAATCTCTTAAGACAAAAACCACGAAATTTTAAGTACCGAAAACAACCAATAAACAAACGTTTTTAACAGAAAAAAAAAATTACAGTAATTTTCATTCTTAAAATCCATTACGCAAGTTTACAGAATAAGCAATTGCTTCAAAAAATCGGCAGCCGCATTTGTCATTCTAATAGCCGTTGTCAGACGTAAGCCGTAATTACCTTCCGTTTCCCTCGTGTTAGCATCCTCTCCCTGATACCACCGAATCCATTAAGGTAAAACTTATTTTGACAGTTCTCTCGGTTTTTCTTAGACTTTTTCCTCTAAAATCCTGCGAAATAATTGCGAGTGAATCGTATTAAATTCAGTTGAATAAACATGAGAGATGGAAGGCTTGGAATGGCAGTCGAATGTCCTTTGACATTTTGGAATGGGATGAGGGATAAGGGGTGATCTTGACCCATTTGGCAAAAATCCCAAACTCGTATCTTAAGTTTTATGTTTACCCTTTGTGTTGAGCTTGGTGAAAGAAGTCAGTTGGCTGTTGTCAACACTGACGGCATTTACGTAAGCCAATTCCAGTTCCGTTGGCGATGTGTCCTTTTATGGGACTTCTTTGAAAGGAAAAAAAATATTTGGTAGTCGACAGTGAGGCGAATCCTAAGGGAGATCTGATTCCTAGAGTCCCTCCTGAAATGTTGGTGTTTGATCTCTACAAATATAGTACTAAAAGTTCACGGAATCAAAGTCATCGTAATTTATTCCTCAAATAACGATTACTTTTTGGTATGTAGTTGAATTAACTATGTACTGGAGTTATTCAACGAAAATTGGAGGACATCTGGTAATTTTGAATCATGGTCAGTTGACGAGGATAACACTTGAGCTGTCACCCAATCTCCAAACTTCCACACCACATCAACGTGAGGCCCAATTGAAGCCCCTACATATTTAACATGAAATAGCCTCGACGTACACGACAGTAATTGATTGGATCGAGTTTCGAACTCGCAACCCTCCGGTTACTAAGCCGCTATGCTTCCAATCGAGTCCCGATTATTTTATGGATTAATATTTATTGTACCATACTGCAATACCGCCATAACCCAAAACATTTCATTTCTAAAGTGTTGGATAGAAAAACTGTAAATACATGCTTTTGAATGCTGTAAAGCAACCGCGTCTTTTTTCTACTCGAGCATCAAGTGAAGTCTAATGGAATTAACAGCTTTGGACGTTTTCCATCATTAATCTGTGAAAATTTATTTTAAAAGAAATAGAAACAAATTCAAATATTCGACATTCGTGTTCTTAGGTTATCCGAAGTATGAAAAATTCTACAGCATTACGATAATCCTTTTAAAGTTCATCGTGATAGTAGTCAAAGTGATCTAAAGAGTTTTGAAAAATCTCATAATATATCGATTTTCCATTAAAAAATTCCATTTTTAAATTTAGAATCTCCAAAACAAAATCCTATTAACACCACTGATAGTCGGTATCTATTAGTATTAGGTCTTTCAATATTTTATTACTTTGTAATAAGTGTATGTCCTTCTTAGCTTTTACTGTCAGTTATTAATTTAATCCAATAAGATTTCTCTTTAGATGTTGCATAATTTATTATAAGTAGGGCAACTTTTTGTAACAAATGCAACTTTTTTTCACACGTTATACGCTGCATGTAAAGTACTAAAACCAAAATTCCTCCTACGTGGGGTGTATTGGAAGTGAGTTATAACCGCAACATACACTGGTGAAATAAATTAAGACAATTTGCATATTTTATCGAATTTCATGAAAAGAACTGAACTGAATGTAAAACCATTGCTTCTAGACAAAAATGCTAATCTTGTACGTCAAATACGTAAGCGTACACGTGTGTGTAGACGGAGCCAGTAGAGTCGCTAGCACACCTCGGCGAATTTCTTGGTGTTATTTTGCAACAATCTGTTAATTTCAAATTGTAACAATAAAAATGAGTAACCACCAACGTTTAGATGATGGAATGAGGTGGCGAATTGTGGGGAGGCTAGAAGCAGGCCAATCTCAAGTCCAAATTTGTAGAGAGTTCAATTTAACGCCCAGCGTCGTGTTTAACTTATGGAAACAGTTCCAGGATACTGGATCCATCGAGAGAAGGCCTGGGCAACGTCGTCCAAGTGCCACGACGGCCAGAGAAGATCACCATTTGTCGATTATAGCGAGGCATAACAGGAGTGCTTCTCAGCTCTCTCGTTACTTGTATGCAGCCACAGGAACCCGTGTATCAAGGGTGACTGTTTCCAAAAGACTTCATGAGCGAGGGTTGTTCGCAAGAAGATCTGCTGTTTGCGTCCCGCTCACTTCTACGAACAGGAGAATCCTTTTATCATGGTGCAGAGAGCATAGAGATTGGAGTATGGATCAATGGGCGACCATTCTCTTCACTGATGAGTCCCGGTTCAGCCTAAACAGCGATTCTCGCCGTACGTTCATATGGAGAGAACCAGGGACCCGCTACCCACCCTCCAATGTCCGCGAAATCGACCATTATGGCGGAGGAGGTTTAATGGTCTGGGCGGGCATCATGTTGGATGGCCGCACACCTCTCCATGTCTTTGAAAGAGGCAGTGTGACTGATGTGAGGTATAGGGATGAGGTCTTGGAGCACTATGTTCGCCTTTTCAGGGGTGCAGTTGGCCCTGAGTTCATTTTAATGGACGATAACGCGAGGCCACATAGAGCTCTTCTAGTCGACGAATTTCTAGAGAGTGAGGATATTCGCCGGATGGATTGGCCAGCCAGATCTCCAGACCTTAACCCTATAGAGCATGTCTGGGACGCTATGGGGAGGGCAATTGCAACTCGCAACCCCCTCTCCGAGAACCATCCAGGTAATAAAAACAGCGGTTCTGAACGCGTGGGACCAATTGCCACAGGAAATGATAATCTGCCTTATTTCAAGTATGAAATCACGCTGCGAGACCTGTATATCTGTAAGAGGGGACCATACCCCCTATTAACCCATCTACTAACCCATTTTTTTGTTTATTCTGCAACCGCTGTTTCATACCTTCCGACTCCAACGAGTGTTACGCACGATCATGCGTGTGTATTACGAATTATTGAATAGTTATTTGTTTTGTATTGTATCAATGTATGTACATATCAAATTTCATTAAAATCGGTACAGTAGTTCTAGAGATAATCGACCAAGTCTGGAAATTCTCTTAATTTCTTACACCAGGGTATTACATATTTATATCACGTTGGGTTGGCGTGGAAGTTTGGAGAGTGGGGTGCCAGCTCAGGTGTTGCTTCGTCATCTGACCGTGGTTCAAAATTACGAAGTGCTGTCCTCGGATCTTTCCCTTAAGGGTCTGATCCCGGACCGTCGTCAATAGCCCGTTGTGTTGCTCTAGTACGACGTTAACTAAAAAATTACCAATTACATATTTATAATAAAACATCAAAATTAATTAAGCTACTTTATTGACTTAAAACCAAGGCATGTTTTCAGAATTTGCAATTCTGTAGATAACTTTTGAAGATAAATATTTTATCATTGACATAGAAGTTGTGTTGTTTATAAAGTGTTTGTGGTAATTTGGAGCGGTGTTGTAAGGTTGTTCCGTAGGTAGAGAAGAAAAAGGGTGTTGCAATTAACGCGCTTTGCACTGCAGAACATCGTAACTTATGATTGAAAACAAAATCGGCCACAAATTTGATAAAATTAAGGAAAAATTGTTCTGCAAAGTGTTTACTCTGTGAAGCACCGCGCAATTTTAATCACTTTCTGCTCCCGGGGACACGACAGATTTAACGTGCAAAAGTCTCCTTTTCCTATCCAGAACTTAATTTCCCAAAAAATCTTTTAAACGTGTCTTTATCAATATATAGTCAAATTTCAATGAAGCTTTGATACTTAAAAAGTCGAGCTGTATTTAAATAAATGTTTTCCACCTCTGTCTTGTTGGATTAAGGGCCGCTGTACCCCAGTTGGAAGAGCAACGGATTAGCAACCGGAGTGATACGAGTTCGAAGCCAACATTAGACCGCCGTGCACAAAGGGGGGCTGGTGCACGTTAAACCTGTCGTGGTCTCAAATGACCTCATGTTGGCATGGTGTGGAAGTTTTGAGGGAGGTGTGCTAGTTCAGGTGTGACCTCGTCATCTGACCGTAGTGATGTTATCCTCGGATTTTTTCCTTCGGGTTTGATGGAGGACCGTCACCAATAGCTCTTTGCGTTGCTTCAGGGCGACTTTAGTTAAGTACCTACCTACATAATTGGATCCATCAAATGAAACTATCGTATCATATATTTTTCTGAACTAACATTTTAGAACAACGTAAAAATAAATTTTTAATATAAAATAAAAGGAAATAACTGTTAATATTCAAATTACGTTTCTTCTATCAGTAAAATTTTCATGATGTGCAAACGTTAATTCTTCTAAGCAAATCTAATACTTACATTTTTATTCTATTCTCTTTCCATTGATATTACGTGACAACATATACCTTTTAATAAAAATCGCCAACGTAATCTGCAACTAAACAAAATTTCCAGGTAATGTAATAACCTCATTGCTGCACAAAGGAATTTATCTACTTTGAAACTTTCCTCGATGATTTTTACAAGTTTACTTGGGCCGTTACTAAGTAGCAAATGAAATTCCTGGGAGGGAGTGTTAACGTGATTTTCTGTAACTGAATAATGCCATGTGTATCGGTATGCTTCCCCAAGATAGAAAATTCCTGGAAATAATTTTTCCAAAACTTTAACTTCATTTCCTGAAGGTTTAGATGCAAAGTACCGTGTGGAGACTTCCTTTCAAGCTCGTAAGAAATATTGTAAATAGAGCACATTTCCACACATATGCTAGTCTTACTGAAAAAAAGGTTATCACGTCTTTGCTTTTATGTGGGCCTTAATCAAGAAGAACGGGCTGCATATCTCTCATCTTCGGCATTAAAGTTTAATGTGCTCACCAGATCTTGCCAGCTCAACGATTTTGAAAAGGATTCTCGAATTACTGCCTTTTTTCTATGGGTCTTTTTCACTGGAGATTGAATGAGAAAGAGTGTGGGTTATGTTAGCAGATGGCAATTGCTTTTACAGTAATTTTCAGAACCAACAACCTTGTAAAGCGGATTTACGGTTCTAATCAAGATTTCGTAACCGTTTAGTCAGTTTTAATAGCATGGGTTTAAAATTCATGAATGAAAATGTCAGTAATACGTTAAACAAATATCAACAGCTGTTGTTGAGAATTCAAAACGAAAGTGAGCAGTTTTTTGGCATAAAAGTTTACTGTGCTCGCTATTTCAGCGACTTTGTAGAGATTCTCGAATTACTATCTGTTTTCTCTGGATGTCTTTCCCAGGATAGTGAATGGGAAGGAGTTTGGGTTATGTGTTAGCTGACGGGAATTGCTTTTACAGTAATTTTCAAAACCTACAACCTTATAAAACCTACCTTTCTAATCAAAATTTCGTAACTCTTCAGCCAGTTTTAGCAGCATAGGTTCAAAATTCATGGATGATTGTCGGTTATAAAGTAAACAAAAATAGAAAGCTTTCATTAAGAATTAAAAACTTTAAACTTCCTCTCTCTCTTTCTCTATCTCTATTTCTATCTCTCTCCTCTCTCTCTCTCTTTCTCTCTTCCTCTCTCTCTCTTTCTTTCTCTTCCTCTCTCTCACTTTCTCTCTATCCCTTTCTATTTCTCTCTTTATCTCTCTCCATCTTTCTCCTTCCCTTTCTCCTTCTCTCTCCCCACTCTAATACTCTCTCTCCATCTCTCTCTCCCTCTCCCCCTTCTCTCTCTCTCTCTCTCATATCTTGACTTACAAATATTTTTAACTTTAATTCATTCACAAATTGCACATCCATTCCAATCTAGCTCATCATTAAAGATACTTAATTCCAACGAATTTCTTTGTTTTTATATTCAAGGAAAGGAAGCTTTCCAGCCTCAATTTATTTTCCTTTTCAAATACTTGTCTGATAGGCATATTATTTTAGATTAGAAATTAAAATTATTTTTTTCTAGACTGAATGACATAGCCCCTGAGTTAAGTTAGTCAGTGGCAATTGCTTTTACAATTATTTTCAAACCCAACAAACCATCCACAACAGATATACTCGCTTTATTGTAACCCAATAAGCAAAACTTGTAGTATCAGAAATTCAAAAGCTATTATTCAATGATTAAATAAAATATAAATAAGCAAAATCTTTGGTTAAGGCTTGAAAAATCAAAACTGAACTGCTCATCTCTAACCTTCGGCATGAAAGATTAATTTCCTCACATAGGTCAATGATTTTGCTCAGGATTCCTAACTTAAGATGAGTTTTAACTTAATCTAATTATGTGTTTTAACTTAATTGTTATTTAAAATACGTAAGTAAATCGATCGTCGCCAATAGCCCGTCGTGTTGCTCCAGTGTGAAGTTAAATAAAATACCTACCTACCTCACATAATAACTAAATAACTACCATCTATTGGTTGAAATAATTATTAAAAAAATTCGAGTGGTTAAGAAGGTCAAAACAAGTAGTTAAGTAACGTCGCGCTGGAGCAATAGAACGGGCTATTTGCTACGGTTTGGGACCACTTAATGTTGCCGTAAGAGCTACAAATATTTCAAGGTAGCACAATATGTATCATTTGAGAGCATTTGGGGATAGCGGATTTTAAATCTGCACTTTTGGTCTCGTCTTTGACACTGAAAATCCTTTTCATACAAGCTATTAAAGCTGATTATTTCACTTAGTCATAAACAAGGAAAGCCATAAAATGAATTACAATAGTTTTAAGCATCCAATCTCTGTGTGAAAATAGGCTTATAAAATCTTAACTGTTTTTTCATTTCGTTTATTAGTAATTTTTGGAAATAACTCGAGTGTTTGACTTTCCAGATAATTTATTCACTTAAGAACAAAATTCATATCATAAACCTTTTCGTGCAAGGATCTTAATGAAGTTCTTACAAATAGAATATACAACTTCACTTACTATCGAACTTCATTCCGCAATATCACGCAAAATTCGCATTAGGAACGATTATGTCTTTAAAAAAGCACTTTGATGTCACACAGCCAATGTATTGATTTTATCGCAAAACATGCTGACAGTTCTGAACAAAAGTGGTTTAATCAAAAGTTATAGAGAAAATAAGTGTCTTCTATATTTCATTTGCTGTATTATAAAACTGGCTGTAACCCGAAAGGAAATATCCGAATATAACTCGTAATTTGGAACCATGGTCAGATGACGAGGACAATACATGAACTAAATTCACACAAGGTAGGTTGGTAATTGAATTAAATGAATTAAAGTCACACTGTAATAACACAACAGGCCAGCCATCGGTTACGATCCGGGCCCAATAGGGAAATAGCCGAAGGACATTCATTACCTTGTAATTTTAAACCTCGGTCAGATGATGATTGAAAAAGTTACTGAAATGTTACAGAGAATGTCGTTTAATTTAATCTTTCCTGTCTTAACCTTTTCTTAATCTTGTCTTAATCTTTCTTAATCTTGGTTTAATCTTTCTTAATAATGTCTTAATATTTCTTAATCTTTCTTAATAATGTCTTAATATTTCTTAATATTTCTTAATCTTTCTTAATCTTGTCTTAATCTTTCTTAATATTGTCTTAATCTTTCTTAATATTGTCGTAATATTTCTTAATCTTTCTTAATCTTGTCTTAATCTTTCTTAATATTGTCTTAATCTTGTCTTAATCTTTCTTAATCTTGTCTTAATCTTTCTTAATATTGTCTTAATATTTCTTAATCTTTCTTAATCTTGTCTTAATCTTTCTTAATCTTGTCTTAATATTGTCTTAATCTTTCTTAATCTTGTCTTAATCTTTCTTAATCTTGTCTTTATCTTGTCTTAATCTTTCTTGTAATTTTATAAGAGTTTTAAAGTAACTACGTATTTTAAGAGCCCTAATCGATTTGTGGTAATCTTGTTTGACGTGTTCTTTCTTTTTTCGGTGTATTTAAATGTTGTTGTTTTTTTTTTAATATTTTGAGTACTTTAAGGCATGGGTGTACATTACATCGTTGACAGCGGGAATAGATTCGCTGTATTAATTTATTTCATACCCGCTTTCTACGGAAGATTTATCTGAAGACCTTGACTATTTTTTAGACGCTATACGCATAAATAACACTCAAAGGAAAAGTTCTTCGATTGCTAAATATAAATTCTACATTAACTGTCTAAGATCCCATGTGAATCCGACGTTTCTTATGTAAGCTTACTCAAGAATCTTACGTTTCTTTCAAAACCACCTTTCGAAACCTTAAAAAAGGCGTATTTTTTCTCAAGTCCTAGTTTGAGTAAAGGGGAAAACAATCTTGGCACTTTTCTTTCTACAACCAAAATCCTTCATTCAGGGATGAGGATTATGGAGCTGTAGGAAGGCAAGAAATATAAATTGAAAAAAAAAAGTATATTTTTTTGGAAGCTGGATATCGTTTAGAAATTGTTACGGATATCCACACTGTCTGCCGGAAACAAAGTTCGTAAAAACTGTCGAGTTCAGGTTTTGGTTTGATAAATTTGTAGTTCTATTTTTGATTCCGTCAAAGTAACCATTTTAAAAATGTAAGCAATAATCTAGAAGATTAAAATGTATCATTTCACTTGAATTTTAAAAATAATTATTCTTTTATTTTAATACTTGGACTGACATGCGTAAATTATGAATTGCTTGTCTTGGGAGAGGATTTAGGGATTTAATCTGTCAACTTGGAATAAAATGTACTTACGTCCAAGAGATTTTGCTCTCTCAGATTGTCTTATATTAAGTAAATATGGAAAAGATTTCGGTCTCATTTTTATGTCTTATATTGAGTAAATAGAAGATATTTTGTCGTCAGTTTTATGTCGTATATTAAGTAAATATAGAATATACTTAGCTCCCAATTTTATGTCTGATACTAAGTAAATATAGAAGAGATTTTGCTCCTAATTTTATGTTAGATTAATTGTATATAGAAGAAATTTTGCTCCCAGTTTTATGCCCTATATTAAGTAAAAATATAAAAGAATTTGCTCCCAATTTTATGTCTGATACTAAGTAAATATAGACGAGATTTTAATCCTGGCTTTATGTCTTATATTAATTCAATATAGACCAGATTTTATTCACAGCTTTATGTCTTATATTAATTAAATATAGAAGATATTTTTCTCTCAGTTTTATGTCATATTAATTAAATATAGAAGAAATTTTTGCTCTCAGTTTTATGTCTTATATTAAGTAAAAATAGAAAAGATTTTGCTCCCAATTTTATGTCTGATACTAAGTAAATATAGAAGAGATTTTACTCCTAATTTTATGTTAGATTAATTATATATAGAAGAAATTTTGCTCCCAGTTTTATGTCTTATATTAAGTAAAAATAGAAAAGACTTTGCTCCCAATTTTATGTCTGATACTAGGTAAATATAGATGAGATTTTATTTCTGGCTTTATGTCGTATATTTATTCAATATAGACCAGATTTTATTCACAGCTTTATGTCTTATATTAATTAAATATAGAAGATATTTTGCTCTCAGTTTTATGTCATATTAATTAAATATAGAAGAAATTTTGCTCCCAATTTTATGTCCTGTATTAAGTAAAAATTGAAAAGACTTTGCTCCCAATTTTATGTCTGATATTAAGTAAATATAGACGAGATTTTATACCTGGTTTTATGTCTTATATTAATTCAATATAGACCAGATTTTATTCATAGTTTTATGTCTTATATTAATTAAATATAGAATATATTTTGCTCTCAGTTTTGTGTCATATTAATTAAGAATAGAAGATAGTTTTTATAAAACAGTTTTACATCTCATATTAACTATAGAAAGGAGGGGTTGGAGTACTAAGTAGTTTAACTCTCCAAATGGTTTATCTCAAATAGGTGGCTCTTCATTAACAAGACTGAAAATATCTTGATAGATGAGATGTCTTGTCATCAGAAGAAAACTAACCAGATCTCATCATCGAAAAAACGTGTTACCTCGTCATCAGCAAAATTAGTGAGAGCTAGAAGGATGATATATATTGTCAAAATAAGATATGTCTCTATCACTTCAAAGAAATCGGCAATATCATGATGACGACATCTTGCCATGAGCGAAATTGGTCAGATTTGATGACGAGATATTTCGTTGAAAACACTTGCAGGATTAATTGATTCCAAGATGTACTTTTTACCGCATGAAATTGTGTTTGGGTTTCGCCCTTGGCGAGCTGTCCTATTACACCAAGGGAATAAAAATCCAAGTAGGAATAGCAAATTGCTCCTTCATCAGAACAAGAAGAACCGGTTGGAACCGTTTTTCGCATCAGAGGCTAACCACTACAGGACAATTTTCGACGCGAGGATAAGCCATCACGAGGGATAATAAAGGAAGGAATCTTGGTAATGAACCTGTTGCTAAGGCTACCTGGAGAACAATTTTAAAATCCCTGCAGCGCATTCTTCCTTCACTTCCTTTGTCAATCTTAATTAAACCCCGCTTAACTTCAATCTTAGGACAGTTTATGCCTCAGAATTATAGTGCCGGGGAAAACTTACTTACGAGGCTGAAACTTTGGTTTAAACATGCATACATAAGCTAACTAGGAACCGAAATAAAATTGAACCCATATTCTCTTGCAATGTATACTTTTAAATACTCGCTATGGTGGATTTTGTACGCCTTCTACTAGTCGTTTACCAAACTCTCGTAGCGCTGACGTCTATTTTGGTATCCACTCTCTATATCATTTGTACCATTTGCTTTACGTGCCAGCCTCACCTTTTTCACCGTACACTTTTCGCTCTCTTAAGGGGCCGCGGTAGTCCTGTTGGAAGAGTACCGGATTATCATTTACAAAGGGTACTGGTGCGCGATAAATCTGCCATGGCCTCAAATGTCCTCACGTTTGGAAAGTAGGTGCCAGTTCAAGTTTGACCTCGTCATCTGACCGTGGTTTGAAATGACACGATGTGTCTTAGGAAACTTTGTATATTCAGTTTAAGATGTATTAAAGTTAATTGGCAATAATGGATTTTCATCAGGAACTGACTTTTTCTTTTTGTGCATAAATTAATATTGTGCGTGGATCGAACATATGTCAGCGCGACCATTAGTATTTTTACATTTAGTATGCCTTTAAACCTTTAAAACGTTGGCGTGGTGTGGAAGTTGAAAGAGTGGGGTGCCAACTCAGGTGTTGACCACGTCATCAGATCGTGGCTAATAATTATAAAGTATTGTTCTCGGGTTTTCCAAGCAAAGGACCAGTATAATATTACCTAAGGCTGAAAGAATTATATTCTAAGCAGTGATCAATATAGTAATTCCAAAAGTTGAAAGAATTTTACTCAAAGGAAAGGACCAACTTAATATTTCCAAAGGTTAGAAGAATTCTATTCTAAGCAAAGGAGCAACATCTTACTTGCAAAGTTTAAAAAATGCTATTCTAGGCAAAGATCACCATAATATTTCCAAAGGTTGAATGAATGCTTCTCTAAGCAAAGGATTGTTGCTGTTGTTGTTTTTTCTTATGCCTACACTGGCAGACCGGAGGAGTGCCAGGCCCGTCAAAGACGGCAAGAGGTAAAGGGGGTGAGCCTTCCATGTTATTGAGCCCCATTGGGAGGAAGTTCGACTTACCTCGACATACATGACACTTCAGTTTTACAGGAAGGTCCCTTTCATACATCCATTCACTCACACATATCGTAATTTAGATCCCAATCAGAGGCCGATAACCCCCTGATCAGGTACCCCCAGAGGTATTGATTTGGTATGGGAACATGGGGGACTTAGTGACCACGACCTATTTAACGTGCCCCAGTCACCATTAGGGAACACGACAGTCTTTAACCAGTTCGAAGCGTAGCAAAGGATGAATATAATATTAAAAAAGGTTGAAAGAGAGAGAGAGATCAATTATCAGCAAAGGACCCATAGTACTCGTATATTTCCAAAGGATGGAAAACTCCATGGAATTTTTCAACCAACAGGAATAATTATTTCCTATTAAAGGTGATTTCTGGTAAAAGTAATACTATACTACTTGTAAATTCCATGTCTCTCAGAGGATTAACAATTACGGAACAATAACAGTTTCAAGCATTTTTGAGAACGTTATTCTTCTTTCAACTGTAATAGCAACAACTTCAATAATTCTTCCTCCAAATCAAAACAACAGCTTCACCAACTCGACAACGACATCGAATCTCCCAATGCCCCGAAATCAAGACACGGACGTATTCGTTTCTAATCAGCTTCGACCCAATCACTCGAAAAGTGAGAAATCCCAGCAGACACCCTCACGCCTCTCACACCCATTGAGAGAGTGACGCCTTCACAATGGCGTCGTCTCGGAAATTGTTCCCGATGGACGAGTTCCATCATTTTCCATTTCTGTCTAATGAGCGTCGATTTGCGAGCGATCGCAGCTGTGATCCGAGCAACGGACGCAGCTCAGCTGAATCGATGGAATTTAATTTTAATCCTCCCAAAAGAGTTTGGGGAATGGCAAAGAAGGATTCCCCTCGCCCACGGATTCCGTATTTACGAGCTTAATCAGAAATCGAGTGGTTGAAATTGCTTTACATGGTAAGAGCAACTGTATGGTTGATGGTTTTCGCGTCTCATGACGCAAGGGCCATACTCGGCCAAGCAGCGCCAAACACAGCGTAGACGACACTTTGGGTTAGGAAGAAAATAAATAAACTGAAAGCTAGGTAGGTATTTTAATTAACGTCACACTGGACAAGACAACGGGCTTTTGGCGACGAACCGGGATCAATCCCAACGGGAAATATTCGGTCCACCAGGGTCAGATGACGAGCTAGGGAAAAAAATTTAAGGGTGGTGATACAACTTCGAATTCGCATTGATTCGCACGGTTCTTAAATGAATTTCAAAAGGTTCTTTTACCTGCCAGACGGGAAAGACAATCTTGGCTTTATCCTTTATTGGACACAAACACAACATCAAAAACAACACAAAGAAACAAGGAATATTAATCATGGCGTCACATCTCTCAAACAAGCAGTATTAACTAGAGCTTCAACATCTATGTTATGTTGCTGACCAACCGGTATAGTGGTTAAGGTGTTAGCCTCTAGATCGGAAGGTTCCTGGTTCGAATCCGGGTTCGTGCATGGACGTTTGTAAGCGTATGGTGTAGAGGCGGCTGGTGCACCTTAAATCTGTCGTGGCCGAAAGTCCTCACGTTGGGTTGGCGTGGACGTTTGGAGAGTGGGGTGCCAGCTCAGGTGTTGCTTCGTCATCTGACCGTGGTTCAAAATTACGAGGTGTTGTCCTCGGATCTTTTCCTTAAGGGACTGATCCCGGACCGTCGTCAATATCCCGTTGTGTTGTTCTAGTACGACGTTAACTAAAATTACCATTACCATTACCTATATTATGTCAGAGTGCACGCAGCGCCCTCTGGTCAGCATTTGAGTTTCAACAGGTGGAGAGATCACTAAGGTGTTTCGGGATTGTGCTTCCTGTACACACCTAAAGTGTATATGCATCTGATGGCAAGTAATGGTATGGAAGGGTTTTTCTATGAAACTAAACTCTCCGTGGTATCCCGGTTGGAAGGGTAGCGTCTTAGCGATTAGAGGATTGCTAGTTCGAAACTCTCCATTCACAGACCGTCGTGTATGCGGAGACTGGAGTTCTTTAAAACTGTCGTTGATGTACTCACGTTGGCGTGATGTGGAAGTTTGGATAGTGGGGTACCAGCTCAAGGGTTCAACTCGTCATCTGACCGCGATTCAAAATTGGATACCAAGTTAAATGATCCCAGAAGGTCGCCAATAGCTCATAGTGTTGCTCCAGTGCAACGTTAATTTACTACCTACCTAACTTTGTCTTGGCAAGTGAAGAATCGCATGTCTTCCGCGTATCCTATTTCGGAAACAACTGATGTAGAGTTTAAAATCAGATTCACTCTTGTTGGTAAGAAATGCAACTCAATGGCATATTTCCCTTGAATGAACTCTATTTCCCCTTTAATAGTTTCCCCGAATCAATACACCTGAATAGGTATTTTTTTCTCCCGAATATTTTCTTTCCAACATAAATTTCGGGCATATTCTTTAACTTTCCACAAAAGAAAGCAACCGATGACATTCCTGTATGAACGGACTTTGTATCCTCAGAAGAGTATGAATGACCGGTTATGTTTACAGGGACTTTTTTTCATTCGTCGAGAACGTGACCTCGATCCACTGCGTGACTTCGACACTGTAATTGAGCTCTATACAACTCTGCTTTTCATTCCGAAAAACTACGAGTCGATCACGTAAAGAGTTTGGTTGTACAGAAGTGCTTGATACCTGCTCTAACTACCGAATGACGAGGTTCTTTTTCTCTGGCTGCAACTATTCGGATCGATTTATTTTCATTTCATTATATCGTACCTCTTTTTTACATGGAATTGTTAAAACCTACTGGATAACTACGTTTTAAAAGAGAACAACCCTAACTTTGTCGAAATCTAAGAGCTGCATGGGTGATTGACGATATACCCTACCCTATAATAACGGACCGTTGTGATGGTATAAGGGAAAGAATACATGCTTTAATAGAGGAATGGTCCCCCACGTGTTGCAATTACATTTGCAGCCCTTCTGGTCATACTTCCAACAAGGTTTTGAAACAAAGATATGGGTATTTTTGTCCATTCCTGCTGCAAAAATGTCGCCGGCTCAGCTGTATATTTCGGACATGGTTCCCTGGTCCGTAAGCGTCGCTCTAACTCGTCCCACAAATGTTCTAAGGGCTTTAGGTCGGGAATCTGAGTAGGCCAGGTAAGACGTTTTACATCCATATCTTGATACAACTGCTTGACAGAGGCTGCAACATGACATAAGTGTTGTCTACCTGGAAGTGACTTTCGTATGTATGTGACTTATGTCTATGGAAGTGACTTCTATATATATAAATATATTTCTGTGTTAAAATTGCGTTATGGCTGACCTCTCTGATTTCGAAAGTGGCATGATTGTTGGGGCCCGTCTTGCGGCCACACTTCTAGGTGTTGGGAGAAGTACAGAGTCGACTGTAATATCAGTTTATTAATGTGAGTTATGTTATGTAATGTGTGTTAATGTTATAATATGAGTTTTATTAACAATTACGTAATGCTTTTCCCCGTCATACCTAATGACATTTGATACTCTGGATTTTAAGGTCTTTGGTTTCTCTAAAGGTCTTCCCGGTTGTCACTTCATAACTGTAGTACATTTCTTGAAATAGTCCAAACATATCTCTCTTAGGAATTGGAGAAAATGTAAGGGTTTGTGTTTGATGATACACAAAGACGATATAACTGCCATGCATTTCGCATAGCAGCCTCTAATCTAAATAGGAAGAGTCCACCACCATTTATTACTCTTGATCGAACAATAGTAACTTGCGATGTTCTCATCAATTGTCAGTAACCCCATACAATAATTATATCAATGCTTCGGTCGATCAATTTCAATGTTTTTCCTCTGTGTTTGAGTTTTTAACAATGGGTAAACACCATTTGAAGCTATGGTTACAACATTTTTGTAGTTCCACATAACTAGGATTACGTTGTCTTGCTGTTCTTCGTTCTTATACTCAAAGGTATCTATGGTATGTTTTTTAAAAGATGAAACGTCACTTATTGGGCATTTTTCAGTCCTACTAATAGATATATAGCACTGTTACAGTCACATTAAATCCTTTATTGGACAAATAATCAATTAGTGCAGAAGTGAATAAATTGTCACTGTATAAGTCAATTTTGCAAGGTTCAGGTAGTGATGAAGTGAGATCCACGACAGTAGAATCTCCTATACTTAAATTTTCAACAATATTTACAGTTCCTGCCCCATGTTTGTAGCTGTGACGGACATAGCACGGCAAGATTATTTCATCAATCGATAGTTGCTGCTCTTAGGGTTGAAAGCACATGGAAGTACTGCAGTATTTGTTCAAATCGATTTCTGCACAGTACAGAACTTATTGCAGTAATATTGACATCAATTTCATCAGACCAGTAAAGACGTCTATGAAGCAAAGTAGCATACCCACTCGTTAAAAGACTGCTAATGAACAAAGGCAATTCCAAAATTTCGTTAACTAACGGAATTCTACAGTAATTTATTTATTTAATTTCTTTAAAAATCCCAAGAAAAACAAAAGTTAAGTTTCGCAAAAGCATTCTAATGGTTGTTTACAACAAAATATTTAACCCCGACAAGAAACGCCAGGATCTTCTTCGTGTTTGCGCATGGCAAATATACGTGCCCTCATCTACCTAGCGTCCCTTTTTAGAAACACTTCTAAAATGCTAAAAACATCATCAAAGTTTAAAAACTTATAAAATTCCAAAAAAAATACGTAAACAAAAGAATTGCATTTAGTACCACATTTATCGAATACAGATAAATTGATTTATAAATGATGGAAAAATCTAACCGCTTTTGATTCGACATTGCAACAGTAGCGTTTTGCATGGAAGATAAAAATAGAAAGCACACATCACCAACTTTACTACCATCAAATGCTGTCATCTACTGAATATAATTGAAACAAATGCTTAGAAATGCTTCTTCGTGATTTTTAAATCTAAAGCTGCATTTATGTGAGAGGCACATTTTTTGAACCGTCCCTAAAAAGGGACGTTGGGCATCAATGAGTCAATAAATTTTAAATGATGGATTCTAATTTATGGTGTAAAAAGGAATGGGACTACAGCATCTTAGTCTAAAAATTAGTGTAAATTGAGTTAACTTTTTAAAGCAACAACAAATATTGTAACAAAGGTTAGATTTAAATAAATCACTTTACAACAAGCATTAAAATGCGAATAATATGAGATATAACATGGTTGAGATAGGTCTAAAAATATTTTAGGATTTCATTCATCCAGCTGCTTATTGTCTAGATTAATTAATTTAAAGTATAAATTTACAGATTGTTAAATATGATGGATATTTCCAAATGCTGTTTACATAGACACAGTAATCAAAATTCCTAATCTTCGAATTCCACAGAAAAGTAAACATTCATTACTATTTAATTATATTCCAAGTTTCATATACGTTTAATTGACTCAAATGATGTAAATATTGTACGGTTGAACATGTTGAGAGGCAGAAAAGAATGTAACTGCTTCCTTTTTATTTGTGCCGTATCGAAATTTTTTATGATTCAATTGTCGCCGTAAAAGACAAAAATGTGACGTGATAAATACGAAAACTTATCAAAAGTATAATTAATATAATAGAATTTTTATTACGGTTTTGATTAGATTGTTTACATATCTGTTTTCCATTCAAGTCTCACATGTAGTATATCTGAGACAACTTTTTAACGACAGGACAAATTTACATAGATATTAACTCACTCATTTGTTTATTACATTTTTTTATTTCGGATAGTTTAATTTGCAAGACAGATAAGAGTTGTCTGCATAAAAATGACATGCAAAACTATTTCCTAGTTTGACTAGGTTAAAACTAAAACCAGTTCTAATTTGACAGATAATTAGGAAAGTGTGGATTCATTGACAAGCCAGACTTGGAAAACTTCTTCCAACTAATAAGGCAGTTAAAAAAGATAGGATTTCAATACAAGGTCATATGAATCTATTCAAATTCACCCGTCAAAGAAAAGTTCTTTTCTAGAATTCTTATCAAAAAATGACTGCCTTCCCAATTATTGGAGAATTAAATTTCTTCTGCGAAGTAAAATTAAAAGATTGAAGAGACTTGAAAAGATTTTTGATAATAATTCTGCCTGAGTATTCAGACATCGGTTTAAGCTTGGTAATTATCTTGTAAGGCATTCTAAGAACTAAAAATAGAATAAGTGAGATTATGACATTCTGATACTTCAAAATTGACAAAACTTCATGAGAAATACCATTTTGCTTTACTTCAATTTCTTTTCAAATTTGTGTTTTTGTTAGTGTCATTTAACTAAAGTTTACTAACACTTGCTCAAATCACGTTGCAATTATTTAAATAAGATTATGCTTTCAAAATTCCTTTGCATTTCCCCTTTTTCCTCAATTAGTTAATTGGAATTAATAATTCTTTATTATTCTTACACAAACTAACTACTACCAAAGCTTTATTTTAAGCAAAACTAATTGTCACCAAGCTATTAATTTTTATTTTACCAAGCTAATTATGATCAAATTATATATCTTTATTTTAACAAACTAAATATAACCAAATTTATTACACCAAATTATATGGATACATTTGTATACAAAATGGTAGCTTTAATTTACTTTACCTTTAAAGAATGCAATTAAGTAATCATAAAAAGCTCTTTCGTTTGGCAAAACATTAGAATGGCTGAAAAAGATCGAAATTCTCCAAAATAAATTAGAATAGATAAATAAGTTTTACCAGCCAAGAGGACTTTCTCAGATTTTACTCAGATGCACATATCTGTTTTATTTCTCAAAATTTAAACAGTACATAATGAAAGAACTGACGGTTGAACTACTCTAATTCAGACATTAAGGCTTTTCTTCACTTATAAAATTTCTCCTATTAAGAAATTTTCACAAATTGTTTAAGCGATCCAAAAGAATGACTTTTGAGCCCCAAGTCGTAGAAGTCTGATTCATGTCTAACATGAAAACAAACTTATTCTAATGGCCACATGCAGTAAGTTTGGTCTTAGGCGACATAAGAAAACTAATACTCATTCAAGCAAGTTTCTATTTGATTTTCTGCGAGTGTGCAGTATGCAGTTTTAGGTGTTTTTCGAAAGAACCCCAGGTTCATCAAGGGGAGGTGTCTTTAGTTCATCCCTTCCATTCCCTTTAACCCATCTAAAGATCGTGCCTAACAAATGAAGTATCATTTTAAGTCAATTTGGGGGATGAATTCCCGTGTTGCAAGAGTATCTTACATGCCCCTTTTAATTTCTTCGCAGCATTTTGAGCAACATTAATACAATCTTTCAATTATTTTTCAAAATCTTTCAACTGTATTTTAATTATTTTTCGTAATCTTTCAATTATTTTTAATTATTTTTCAATTGTATTTTAATTTTTTTTCGTAATCTTTCAATTTTTTTTCATAATTTTTATATTATTTTTCATAATATTTCAATTATACTTCATAATCTTTTAATTATATTTCAAATCTTTCTATTATTTTCATAACCTTTCAATTATTTTTCATAATCTTTCAATTATATTTCAATTATTTAATAATCTTAGAGTAGCAGAGGTCGTCTAGAAGAGGATTTTCAAAAGTTCCCTTTCGTAAAAAGTTAGTTAATGTTAGTTAATGTTAGAAATAATAGAAAATTAATACAATTTTTGTCTAATTAATACGTCCATGAATTTGTGAGAGATATTGTAATTCATTAATTCTTCAGGGATTGAAATCCCTAACTGTCGTACTCCTTTTTCTTTTACCAACAGGATTCAGTCCAGTCTATTGCCACCTAAATTTCTTTAGATGGTAATATCAATCCCAATTTTCTGATTTCGATAATTTTGTCTGTCTCTTCACAATGGCGTGGGGAAAATGTTGTCTGGGTGGTCCCGGAATGATTAGTTTCTCCAGATTTCCTTACAGAGTTGACGCGCGCGGTAGTCCACAGGGATATAGGTTGACACCTACTTAAATTAATTAACACCTACTATTATTCTGAACCATTCTTACGCATCAACTTATACTTGAAATTGTACGAAACCCCAGCCTAAATCATAAGGATGTGTTGGCTAGTAAAGTTGTTGAGTAAATCAGAAGGTAATTTTAACATAACATGATGAAAATCTACTTATAAAATTTATTTTCATGAAGTTTTCAAAATATATTCTAAATTGCTATTATAATTTATACAAATTGAATAGTTTATGCTTTCATGTATGTCGAGGAAGGAGAATCTTTGGATTAACTGTACTTTCTCTGAACTGATGAATTCATTGCAGGCATCAAAACAGCTCTTGCAACGACGTCAGTACCATATTATTTACTCAAAAATTATGTATTTTATAGATTACATAACGATCAGGAACTTCTGATAGCCCCTTATTCAACTCATATTGAACTAGTTCAAAAGGCCCATTCCCAAGGTCATTTTGCAGCTGCCAAAACGGCCGAACTGGTCGTCAGGGATATACCTGATTTGCGTAAATTAGCCCAAACGATAGCTGCAAATTGTGTTACATGTATACGTTCCTCTCGTAAATCAGGAAAACCTGAAGGTTTATTACGCTCTAAGGACAAAAAAGATGTCCCACTAGACACATTCTATTTGAATCATCTAAGCTCTCTCCCCTCCACAAATAAGCAATATAATTATCTTTTCACTGTAGTTGACGCGTAGTCAAAATTTTTGTGGATTTTCCCTGTAAAAAGTACATTCTGTTCCGAAGTTCTAAATAAACTCTCAATACTGCAAAGAACATTCGGTAATCCCGGTAGGAGGATTACTGTTCGAGGTAGTGCCTTTACATCGAACGATTTTGCTGACTTTTGCAGAAAAGAGACGATTGAACATGTGCTAATCACTACGGGTGTGCTAAGAGGTAACGGACAAATCGAACGATTTCATGGTGTTCTTGTCCCTATTCTAACAAAACAGTCCATAGCGAAACCAGTCAAATGGTTCAAACACGTAAGTGCAGTACAGCGAGTTATCAACAAAACTACTTCTTCCAGCACCATTTTTTCCCCATTTAAACTCATGATTGGGACAAAAATGCGTACGTCCGATGATACCAACATCAGTGCACTCTTGGATGCTGAATACAAGCAATCCCTACACATGACCAGACAATGCTTACGTGAGCAAGCGTGTAACAACATTGCAAATCTGCAAGCACGTTCCAAACCACAATATGACCGACACCACAAGCCGGCCAAAACGTACACAGTGGATGACAGAGTTGCCATTCAACGCACTCAATTTGGAAGTGGTCTCAAACTGCGACCGCGATTCTTCTGCCCTACGAAGTCACTGTAGTGAAGCCATGTGACATGTACGACGTGAAGAAGATAGGAAATCATGAAGGTCCTTACATCACATTGACGGCGGCAGACAACATGAAAGCTTGGCGAACAGCTTAATCCCAAAGACGCGTCACAAATTCTAACAGTTTGTTTTAATTCTCAGACTTTTGTTCACAGTAGACGACATCCACATGACCAACGACGACAACCAGAGCTGTTATGTCGACCCTATGTCACAGCTCAACGACGGGGGATGGAGTGCTCTGAAGACAAACTGTAACACTCAATCACAACTTCAGCAACAAACGACGTTCTAGAGCCTTTTGATCTACGTTGCTACGACGAACACTTTTTTCTGTCTCTCTAGTATTTTCAGGTTTTTTTCTGTCAGGAGGACCTGACCTGTCAGAATAGCCGAGTGTCGAGGAAGAAGAATCCTCGGATTAACTGCACTTCCTCCGAACTGTAACTGTAATTCCTGCCGAATGAGATCGCTGACCGCGAGATCATTAACTGTAACTGTAGTGAAAAACCCCGCCGAATGAGATCGCTGTCGCGCGTTCATTCCACAGAAAAAAGACGACTATTTTGTGATGACGCGTTCCTATGTTTAGTCCTTCTATGTTTAGTCCTGTTATGTTTAGTCCTTTTATGTTCAATTAAATGTTTTTTTTTCTATCAAACTGTGTCTTTATCTACCAAAAGGCATAGTAACATGTATTTTCGTACCACACAATCAGTCCATGTTTCTTATAAAAGTTGGTTCCGTATATTTATTTCTTACTTCAAAGCTGACGCCGATTACAAAAAAGAAGACTGTTTTGTGATGACGCGTTCCTATGTTTAGTCCTTCTATGTTTAGTCCTTTTAAGTCTAGTCCTGTTATGTTTAGTCCTTTTATGTTCAATTAAATGTTTTTTTCTTTTCAAACTGTGTCTTTATCTACCAAAAGGCATAGTAACATGTATTTTCGTACCACACAATCAGTCCATGTTACTTATAAAAGTTGGTTCCGTATATTTATTTCTTACTTCAAAGCAAATCACATATTTTTAAAAATAATTTAAAGAAATTTAATATTTCACGTAACAATTTGAAGCATTGATCTCTCTTATTGTCTTTGAACTTTAATAGTTCTTTTCTCCAAATTACTACTCTTAGACGCACTGCAAACGGAATATCTATATCGCGTATTTTCATCATTTTAAATTATCTAATTTCATTTGACATAGAAAAGGGTCCTCTTCTCAACTCAAAACATATTTTTAACTTAAAAAGTACAAAGCAAAAAGATTTCTCACTACAGAACGTAATTGCCACTTAATTGTAAACTTGGGGAAAACAAGATGAAAGATAGTTGAAGGGAATATTAAGTAGAATGAGAATGAATTTAGTTGCCCAATTTTTCTTGCCCCTCGCATTCAAACCCAAGATTAGGAACTAATTAAATGATGTTCTGTAGCAATACTAAATCCTCACGCATTTCAATAAATTGTTCTTTCTTTTCCAGCAATCCCAATTAGGATTCATCTCATGCACCACATCCCTCTGCTGTATAAAAAGTAATGAAACGCTTTTATTCACACAGTTGCATTTAGATATGAAAGGTTCATTAATTTTACGACAAAAACGCAAGCCCGGTATTTGTGTAATTGCATTTTGTATACATTTTTCAATGAATTCTACATTTTAAAACAGCGCTCTCTTGGTACATTCATTTTAAAGCTGTCATAATCTTTCTTTTCTGAAAACGCTTTGAAAATTTTTTGCCGATTGGGATAGATGGTTTCGAGGTCAGATAGAAATTTTTTTGAACTCAAACATAGAATGCTTTTTGTGGGTTTCCCATTATTCTTGCAAAGTAAAATAGACGAATGTACTTAGAGGTCTACTAATTTTAAGTAATATGTTATTATTATGCGATGTATTTTTGCCTTCTGTTTCAGTAAAACTTTCTTTATGCGTATGTATGTCCATTACTTGATGCTGTTGCCTCTCATGTATTTAGCAATTATTTCAAATGAATCAATGAAATCAAACGACAGTTTAACGGATTTTGAAAGAAATTTCTAGAATATTAAAAATAAAAATTAAAACTTTCCGCTTGCCTAGGTTGCCATAAAAACCACAATAACCATTTTCAAATGGGTTGACTTAACCTGCTGTAACTCTCTACTAGAAGTGCGCAAAAAAAAAGCGCCAAAGCCGTTGCCACCGCTATAACCGTAGACTGAAGCTGTACCAGAGTTATGAAGCATTTTGTTTTATTTATGACCCAGATCACCCAGCCTACCAACAAGGGCAAAAGGCAAAACAAGGGTTGGCCAGGAGTAGTTAAACAAAGCATGTAATCGAAAACTTATTGGACTCAAGACCAGCAAAACGTAACATACAAATCCTTGGGCCAACAAAATAATGGGCGCAAATGACAACACTATGCATTGTAGTAACAAAACTATATCGTTTAACAATGCATTGCTCAAAAAAACGATGCTTGTTATAATTGTGACATCATATAAATCAGACATTAATGATTAACATACATTACTCATACAACATCACCTAATAAGTCTGGAAACAATAATAGCACCCGAAAATAATGTTTGTTTAATTGATTCACTCACAATTTCGGATAAGACAATATACTAATTTTTATTCAAACAAAAGTGAACGTCAGCTTAATATGATAATCCAAAGTGAATTTCAAAGCTTATATATATATATATATATATATATATATATATATATATATATATATATATATATATATATATATGTAATATTGTTTCAACAACTTTAATGCTGTTGTTTGGTAAAATAGACCTATTTATCAGTAATTTCATTTCCAAAATAATCAATTCTTGTTTCTTTTAACTGCAGTATGTATCAACTTCTATCTCTAACACAGGCTTACTTACCAAAATTGGCTTTGAACTTTATTATTATTTGGCACCAAGCCGTGGATAGTATTCAAGTCCAGCACTAGATGCATTTGTTCCGGTGGCTATTCCCTCCAAATCACATCTTACTACAGAAAGGAGGACATCTAAGATTGAAAGAGGAATCATATTTTATTCCTTCTTCCTCTTTTTAAGGAAATTGAATTCCACAGAGATAGTGCAATAACTCAGCAGATTCTGATGGATATGGCTTTTGTAAGGTTTAGCCCTTTAAAAAAATCTAACCAAATGCTAGGCGTTTGAGTTCACTTCGGTGGTCTGTTTGGAGTGTGTCCAAATTATTTTGTAACTTTCCAGGGTTTATTAAATTGTTTTCGTGTAATTTTATAAAGAGTTGGCAACTCGAAAGGATGGAAATTTCCTTTTTTTACAGTTTCGAGACTGCTAAAATGGCGATCGTTTGTTTATGTTTTCAATGCGGTTCAGTACCCTCGGTGCAAGTAAAAATTCGGAAGGAAAACATTCAAGATGAAAAATGGTGATCAAAATTAAAACTTTTCAAAATGTCGGTGAACTTTGATTTGAGATATGTATTATAGTTAGATATGAGGCAAAGAATAAAATAGCTTTCGAGTTTCAATGATGTTTCGAGTATCTTCAAAAACATGGAAGGGGAAATACTCAGGTTGGAACTTTAATTAACGTAGCTTTGGGGTAACAACCTATTGGTTTAGGTCCGGGATCAAACCCGAGGGGACAACACCACAAAATTTTGAACAACGGTCAGATGACGAGGTTACATTCGAGATGACACCTTATTATCCAAACTTCCACACCACACCAACTTGAGGACATTTGACCCAACGATATTTTTACACGAAGATCTTTGGTTAGATTAGAACTCGTAACCCTCCGGTTGCTAATCTGTTACTCTTTGAACCGGGTAACCACGACCCTCAAGAAAGAACTACTCAGATAATTTTTGATTGAATCAATAATTCATTTTAAAATTCTTGTTTAAAGTTGTTAAACAGTCAACCACAATAGCCCCATTTCCTTACCAGCAACTCCCCACTGGGTGTCTAAATAGGGACAGGAGACTCGTTCAATTTCGTGTACTTTATGGAGGAACATGGGAATGAATCTGCATCTTTATCAATTCCAGACTGAACATAGTAACTATTCAAAGTACCATCAGTGGAATACACACAACCCGTTTGGAATTCGTCTTGATAATGGTGTTGAATTCGTCTTGATAATGGTGTTAATTCGTCATGGTAATGGTGTTGAATTCGTCTTGACAATGGTGTTGAATTCGTCTTGACAATGGTGTTGAATTTGTCTTGGTAATGGTGTTGAATTCGTCTTGATAATGGTGTTGACTTCGTCTTGATAATGGTGTTGAATTCGTCTAGACAATGGTGTTGAATTCGTCTAGACAATGGTGTTGAATTCGTCTTGATAATAGTGCTGAATTCGTCTTGATAATGGTGTTGAATTCGTCTCGGTATTGGTGTAGTAGCCCATTGCGAAGCTCATGGCAATGAAATGGCTAGTACGTTAGATAATTCGTCAACCACAATACGGTCTAGTTCCTTTTCCAGAAATAACTTTCTTTAGGTGTCTGGGTAGAGTCAGGAGAGAGGTTCGATCACTTTAGTTTACTTCATGGAGGAACAATGGAATTAACCGGCATCTTTTTTAATTTTTAGTGAGCCTAAAGACATCTATTCGAAAAATTCCCTAGAACAGATGCCTTTTTTTTTTCTTCTAAAGCCAGAATAGGCCACATTGTAACTCAGGTCTACTTGAATTGTTTTTACCTGACTGACTCAGACAAGTGCTTTGTTTGATGAAAGAAGAGACTTTGAAGGATATCTTGTTCGAATGCACCAATGAGAAATTTTTTGCCTACCCATTAAGAAAATTTGTGTTTCATCTTCTGTTCTTTCTGGGGGGTTTCTAATATTAGTTGATATCCAGTTATGTCGCTCCAGTGTGAGGTTAATTAAAATACCTACCTACATACCTATCTAATGTTACTTTTATGAATTGTATATTGCTAGAAATGCAAAACATCGTGAAAACGGTTTTAATGCGCCGGGCCCATGTATCAAGATATAATGTAAAATGTTGGTTTTGGCTAATTGATAAAATTCTATATGGATTAACTGGTTTCAGCTTTTTCAAAAAATATCAACAAAACTGATTTAGTTGTGTTCACGTCTTGTCATTTGGGAACTCACATTTAAATTCTACGATGCATCTACACAAAACTACTCACATTTAAATCTGTATAAGTTTCAAAATAGTTTTGTGGGACGTTATACCGCACAGAATACCAAACATTTCTATTTATTTCGAATTCAGTGCATTAAGATTAATTTATTTCGTGGCTTACACATGTGTGAGAATTCATATGACCATTTTCTAATCACTCTTTAATTCTATTTATAAGTGAAATAATTTTATGTGCAAATGAAAGAAAAACGTTTAAAAGGTTCTTTTTTGCTGTAAATATTATTTTTTTAAGCAAATTTCTTCGACAACAATAAGTTTTTTTTAAATATATGACTGCATGAAACAGTTAATATATTTATATGTTTGTAATCTATATATATAATTCTCTTACGTGGCACGCAAAAAAGACGTTATTTGTTATAGCCGTTTTGGCAACATTGTTTGAATTGTTCAACTTCAATTGAATTTATAGCGTTATCGGATGAAATGTTATTGAAAAAAATTTTAGTCGAGCTGTTGCAGTTTATAATTTAGAAATCAAAGAAAGCGGAGAATATTTTCTGGACCATTTGAAAAACGGTCCTTTTTAGGGTCAATAATTATAGTTCAACAAGACGCTTGCACTGCAACTTTCGACAACAAACTCAATGAAAAAGTGTGAGTGGCTCGAATGCCGGGGAAATGTACACACTAACAACATGCTGGGTATTCAATTTCCAAAGCAGCGCTCACATATCGAGTGAAAATTTGCTCAAAGTTTTTATTTGAATTCTGATTCTAGAGATACTGTATATATCTTTCCTGTTATACAGCAAATTTAAATTATAAAAATATTTTTTTGTGGAATATCATATTTTGTAAGCAATCCCTTTTGCTAGGACACATGTCTTCATTGATGCGAGCGAAGTAAGCATAGGTTCGCACAGCGAACCAATGAGGATTGCTAAGCAATCCTCCGGGGATAGGCGAGCGAAAGCGAGCAGAGGGTGGGCCCCCTAGTAGAATTTAATCTGATCATTTTGATTCTTAGTGCAATGTTACTAAAAGGTAATATTTTATCGAACAAAAAAGACAAACTCCAACACATAATTACAACATGGGGATTACAGAAGTAAGTTAATTAAAGAAACAGTGGAAGGTATAAAAATTTAACTAAAATTACAAGATTTGGTGAATTTGACAAACAGAAGATTAGATCCAACAACAACTTTGAGTTTCACTGGCCATGCTTTACCCAATCATCTCAAATCGGTTGGAGGACACATTCTCTGGAATTATCAAACGCAGGGCGATTGAAAAGCAAATGATCCCGATCTTGTGGCAGCCTTTTTGAACAATAGCACAGATCATTAGTCCGAAGATTAAACCTATATAGGTGTTAGTCGTTATAATTTGAAAAGTAATTCGGAAGCCTTCATCCCATCCTCTTTGCTTTTTTTAGTCTGTTTATTTTTCACATGATTCAATTTTGGCTTTTAATGTTCTGCAAGGAATATTCTAGGTGGAATGTTCTAAATGGAATACTCTAGGTGGAATGTTCTGCAAGGAATATTCTAGGTGGAATGTTCTAAATGGAATATTCTAGGTGGAATGTTCTACATGGAATATTCTAGATGGATCACACAGAAATATGTATAAACGAGTAACAATAGCAAACTATGTTCTTTTTTACATTCAGAAAAAAGAGGTCAGGTAATATCTTATTTTTTTTATTAGGCGCCAATATCGTTCTTTTTGTATTCGTATTCTGAGTGTGTGGGGAAACAGCAGCGTGCTCCGCAATCCGTGTGGAATTTTTCCTTGGGGTTCAATACCCTTTTGTGTTATACTCTTCATAGGGAAGAATTGTCAATGTGGTGATTGAATTCATGATTCAAAAAAAAAATTCATACAGTTATCACTGGTCGTGTGTGTGTAAATTAACTTACTACCAAATGAGCTTCGACGAGACTTCTACAATACGTATTTAGCATATTTTCCATGGCATATAAAAATTCTATAATTTTAAATAATTCAGTTATTGAATTAGAATTTTATTCTTAATTTTTTTCAATGAATTGTAGAAGTAATGTAATAGGAGTTATTAGTAGGCAAAATAACTGCACGCACAAAAGCGCACGTAATTATATTGAAAGGTTTGAAGACACTTAAATCTCTATTCGGATTTATTTTGAAATAATGTATTCCAACAACTGTGTTGAGGAAAAACAACTCAATTTTTATGTAAGTTATCTTAATTTGCTTTTAGTGTCCTTGCATATCTTCGGAGTTGCGTTAGTACCTTTCAAAATACCTCAAAATGATCATAAAGAGTCCACAACCCTTGCTGCATTCCACCAAATGAATTGTTATATAATATGCCATCAAAGAAGTCTTTTAGTAGCTGTAATGTGATACGGAATTACACTCTAAAATGATTTTATTAACGACAAAATAATTTCAAGTTTTTGGAATGAATAATTATTCATGCTTATGTAACAGTGATACGGATAACAACCTGGAGTATAAAATAATTTTCAATACACTACCGTTTTTATGAAGCACCTACCACATTGTTCGAGTAATGAAAAGTTTCTCTGTGTAAGCAACGCGCTGATTGAATTACATTCATTTCTTTTGTTAAGAAACAAAGTTTTCCATTTTATTTGCACAGCTGATAATGAAAGTCCCAGATACTTTTGCGGGTCTCTAATTAAATTTCTACGGCCCTTTTTTATTTTGAGAAATGTTTCATTTCGACTTCGCTCCTTTATTTCTTTTGCAAGAGTTCGGTTTTTAGCTGGAATACGATAATTAATTTCATTAATTCGACGGAATAATTGCGTGAGACGCGTTGCAGGCTTTTTTGATACAGCTCGTTATTTTGCAGTCCTAAAAAATTATATGTTACTCTACATTTCGCATGTTTTGATGTGCAATGTGTGTTCTTGCAATTGAAATGCAAGCAGTTAGTCGTGAAACTCGTCAATAAAAAGAGTTACCTTCAAAAGTCAAACATTGTATGTTTTCTTCTAGGTTTTCATGTTTATCTCTTACGCTAGAAGCTGTCGTAAATTTAATTTGCATATTAAATAACTTCAATTAATACATCGAGCGCCATTAAAGGTACACAGGATGGTTGTAAAGTAACTTTCGTTATATACATGGTCCTGGCGAGAGCAATTTTCAACGAATCAGAATTAAACTTGATGTTTAGATACTTCAAGTTTGGGTCTCTAACATTCGTAAACATCTCTAGCTTACTAATAGCGTCTCTCGCATACTTGAACATCTCTATCTTACTAATAGCGTTTATCGCATACTTGAACATCTCTAGCTTACTAATAGCGTCTCTCACATACGTGAAGATCTCTAGCAAACTAATAACATCTCTAATTTACTAATAACGTCTCTAGTTTACTAATAACGTTTCTAATTTACTAATAACGTCTCCAGTTTACAAATGACGTCTCTAGTTTACTAATAACGTATCTAGTTTACTAATAACGTCTCTAACATACTCTAGCTGAATCATAACAAGAATCGAGCTCTCACTGTTACCGATACAGTTAACAAATTTCGGATAGTAACAGCAATTTTTTTTATCGCTATGTGATCGGTACAGTGAAGAACATGAATTTGTACGTTTAGCTCTGAAAACAAATGTTCAAAAGCCCTGTCGAAGAAAATGAATGTGAACGACGAAAGAGAAAAGAAAGATAACTAGAAACCATTCATTTCACCACTTTTAAATTAAATTGGCGTTTTATGATAAGTGCTTGGGTTTTAGGCAAATTACGTGCATTATCACTGCTGCTTGTTTTTCTTTTGTAGTTCACCCTCATCTTCTTCAACAGTGCTCTAAAGCAGTCGCCTTTCGAGCTATATATATATATACAGAAGCAATATCAATACCTTATTAATAACGTCTTTAGCATACTCTAGCTTACTAATAACAAGAATCGAGCTCTCACTCTTGCGAATATAGTTAACAAATTCCGGATAGTAGCACCCACTTTTTTATCGCTATGCACAGTGAGGAAACATGAAATTGTATATTTAGCTATGAAAACGATTGCTCAAAAGTACTGTCAAAGAAGATGTGTTAATGACAAAAGACGAAAGATAACAAGAAGCCATTCATTTCACTACTTTTCATTTATATTGGCGTTTTGTGATAAGTTCTTGTGATTTAGGTAAATTACGTGCATTATCACTGCTGCTTGTTGTCCTACTATTGTCTTTCACACTCCTCTTCTTAAACAGTGATCTGGCTCAGCCGTCTTTAGAGCTACATGTGCAATATCAACACCATTTCCTTTCACTGTATCGATCATATTGAAATAAAAACAGTGGGTGCTTTAAATTTGGTAACTGTCTCCGTAACCGTATAAACTTTCTTGCTCTTGTTTACATAACTCTCGAGGGCTTACCTTGAAATCTCTTAACCTCGAACTTCATTTCGATTCGTTGACAATTGGAGTCGCTAGGGGCTCATATTTACGGAAATTTCCTTTATTGCCACTCCGTGTATATTTCACACTGTGTTTGGTCAAGACATTATCAAATCAAGCTCTTGAGAGAACTCCAACTATGCATGGATTGGATTTTACGTTATGGATATCAATACCTTCACATTAAAATTGGTATATGTGGTCAAAGGGAACGTGATCTCGTGAACAAAATATTGTTTCTTGCGAGTTGAATCTTCTTATCACTTATTGCGTCTATTGACAGCTTTCTTTCGATTGCAGCGCGTTGCAATCCAGATGTAAGGTGGGGTGTTATTGTTGATTACGCAGGTGAAACTTCATTTACTTTATCTGCGTTTAACGAAAATGTTGAGTTGTTTTAGACTCCAACAGTGACAAAATTTCCTTCATCATCGACTTTTGATGACAAAATTTTTTTCGAGAAAAATATCTACCCCATGCATTTCTCTCATCGAAAGTCTCAATACTCAAAATGAGCCAGTGATAGCCCAGTTGGAAGATTAACGGATTATCAACCGGAGAATTATGAGTTCCAATCCAACAGAAGAGCATCGAGTACAAAGGAGCTTGGTTCATGTAAAATTTGTCGAATCCTGAAGTGTCCTCACGTTGACGTAGTGTGAAAGCTTGGAAAATAGTGTACCAGGTCGTCTGACCTTGGTTCAAAATTACGTGGTGTTGTCCTCGAATCTTTCCCTTCGTGTTTGATCCCGGACCGTCGCCAATTACCACTTGTGTTACTACAGAGACACGCTAATTAAATTACCTTCCTACCATACCTACATCAATACCAAATTTGGTTCCATACGGATTATTCGTTCTTAGCTATGAATGTCTCCAAAGAGTGAAAGCTATTTTATGGATACTCTGTATTTTTGGATAGGTTAGAGGAATAGTTGGTATGTAAAGGAAGAATACTTGGGTGTGTGTAAAAAACGAACCACTTCCTTTATTTCTAGCGCTATTTATACTAGAGCATATTCCAAGGTATCATTCAATAGGGAATAACGTCATCTAAAAATTCAAATCGAAAAAAGGTTCCATAAGGTTTTTAAAGGCATAAGTTAATATAAATGCACGATGCCTTTATATCAAACTTTCACATAAACGAAATTTCGAATGGAAACACCCTGTTTTGATGCCATTATCATATTCTGCATCGTTAAATTAGTCTAAATAGGAAATGTCATGACTTTACTACCTTTATATTCCGAGATTAATAGAACGAACAAGAGAGAAGCCATGAAGAAATATCATCCGCAATCTCCCTTATTGCTCAAGAAGCAGATCTGTGGCTGCTTTTCGTTTGACTACTATGCATGACTGTCTTTATGCCCATCTCTACCGACTTCGGGTAGTGGATAGCCCTGCTGCCCCCTCTGCTGCAGTGGAGGGACGATGATTGCTGAACACCTTCCTGTCTGTCCAGCTCTTACAAAGAACTCTACCTTTTCACGATATTGGGAAGCCATAGATCTCTTGGACAGTTTGACTCTGTGTATTTGATCTTTGTATAGCGTTAGGATAACGTTCATTACCACCTGCTGCATTGGGAAAAAAATATCCCGAGATATTCAATCCTAAAAATTGTGTCAATTTCAGGGATCATCTCGATATAAAACGTCTTTGTCCATAGATCGAGATTAATTGTTGTTTTATAGCTAACCAAATTTCAAATTTTGGGATAGTATTTCAAACGTATTTTTCAGCGATCCCAGCATTATTGTATTTATTAGGTACGCAAATGCACAATCGATTTAAGAGTTACGTTATTATAATTACTATGCAAGTGCCAACGATCAAAACATTAATATCCGAGGTATGTCAGATGCTTTTTAAACTTTTTGGTTGTCCCTTAAAATCACAATAATGAGGAAAGTTTAATGTAGCTCAAAAACTAATTATTCAAATGAACTGAAATGCTATATGGCCATACCCTAGAAGTTCTTCTTAATCTATTCCCATCAAAATATAACAAGATATAAATTCATCATTTCTTCAAAATTAATTTTGTAACTATTATTGCATATTAAAAACTATTTTTAAATGAAATATTAGGTGGATTTTTTGTGTTTGGGCTGTTTAACAGTAACCTAGTACAAAATATCTGAGATATAGAAATATTATTTTGAAAGATATGCATACAAGTGTAAGAAACTGATTTATCATTAGTAGCTCCAATCTTTCTGTGATTATAACTTCGAAACGATAAGACCTAATGACATGAGGTTTGGTATTAGATGTTAAATTTTGATATAGATTCGAAATTTTGTGTCAATATAGAGGGTTTTCATTGGAAAATATGAAGTTGGTGTTCAATGTAATATATAAAGACGGCCCCTTATGCAAATTTTGTGAATTTGAATTTATAGGAGGACGTTAGTTCCTGTCAAACGCCATCTTTGAATTTTCTCAACTGTTAAAATTGCTCGAATGAATAAAATGGTTCGGGTTTTTTTTCGTGACTGTACGTGGGATGGTATTCATTATCTTGCATACATAACTTGCAATGATGTTTTGGGGTTTCGTGTTTCAACCATTTACGTGATTCAAAATGTGCATGGATGAAATAACGCTCCTGGGCTACAAAAGAGGAATTTTTCAAAAAATTAATATTTTTGGAGTAACTACGTTCTTTACAGACTCATTTTGAAGAGCTGATTTTTTGGATAATTATTTTATTTCAACAGCAAATTAGAAGATTTCTAAATTTAGTACCGGACTGTTGGTAGGCGGAACTGTTACACTGTAGGCTATGTATTTTCATGATAATGAAATCTTTAAGTTCATGTTAACTCTCCTGGTGGTTTATCTTTGCATCGAAAACTGCCCTGTAGTGACTAGTCCGTGGTGCAAAAACCTTTTCCAAGTTGCCATCTGTTCTGGGCAAGAGATATAATTTATTTATCCTATTTGTATTTTTATTCATGAAGTAATAGGACAATTTTATTTCAACGGAAAATCTCCATTAGCAGAATTATGAAATCTTGATAGACGAGCTTCATCGAGTCTACCTTGGTGATCAAAATTATATTGATGCTTTATAGAGACCACCTTGGTGGTCAATATTAGCTTTATGCTTCATCGAGACAACCTGAAAGGTTAAAATATCACTTGTTTTGTGTTGTACACTATATCAGCCCATGTGCGATGTATTTATTGACTGATCTGTTTTAAAAGTAGAAGTTTCCGCTTTTATGAAATAATCCAACCACGCTTTACGGATTCCTCTAACTAATTCCACTTTAAATTTTTCATGTAGTTTTTTAGGATTGTAAATTATTATACATCGAGGAAAATACAGTATTACACCTCTAATATTTTGCTTATGTGTATTTTTGTCAATTTCCTTTCCATAGTTTGTAGTATTTAAGAAATCAAACTCACTTTATCAGGAGTTATGCAAGGTTAAATAGCGTTTTTAATTTTCAAACGCAATGTAAAAATCTTTTAACTATAACATTCTCATATCGATTTAATACTCAAAAATTTCAGAAATCATTTTTGAATACTTTTATTTAGGGGATTGTTGTTAAGACAAATTTAATAGAATAGGTATTTCGTGTCTTAAGTGCATAGTTATACAACTCAACTTTGTCTCTAGAATAAAAAAATAAAATTTATAACAATAGCTTTACAAATTAGAGAAGAATTAGAATATATATATATATATATATATATATATATATATATATATATATATATATATATATATATATATATATATATATATATATATATATATATATATATATTTATATATATATATATATATGTGTGTGTGTGTGTGTGTGTACACAGCATGAAAATAGAGTATCGTTTGATTTCAAAAGATGAGTACACAACACTAAATTATCCTTAAAACTAAAAAGTTGTAAATTGAAATTGATACTTTTAAATTTGTATCAACAAACTTAAAACTACTTTCAGAAACTAATGTATGAAGCTTTTAAACTTTATTTCAATTTTTCCTTTTAATGCAAATGTCTAACAGGATTATGGTTCCTTGAAGTCAAATCAATTAGTTTCTTTGAGTTGCGAATGACCATTAACTGCTATAAAGTTCTTTTACAAAGCCATTACTGGAAAATCTATTAAGCGTTTGAAAAATCTAGCCTTTTAATGAAATGGAATGAAAACAGAAAACCGAAACAACGTATTTGAAGCTGAAAATGTCACTCCTTTTACTCAACATGGATCTTCGAAGAATTCTTGGAATGTAAAATCTAAATATATTGTTTGAAATTATATAAACCCGACTATGAACTTGGTGTTTCAGTAAAAACAATTTCTATAGCCACTTATTTGATAAGAAAGTTTTAGCGAAATGAACTTTCGTTTTCCTTCTAGTTAATATTTTATGTATCGTATTGCGTCTCTACAATGTACAATTAAGTATGATAGTGAAACATAGTCAAATATATGAAGTTTAGATAATTACACATAACATTTTTTTATACCTTATTGTTTATTTTCATGAAAGAACGACGAGTTGTTGAGTGGTTGGAGAACATGGACCAGAGGCATTCAATCTTCTATGAAGCTTACTTGTGGATGAATCAGATGACTTGATTACATCTCAGTGGATGGAGCTCTTGGGTTTATCCGCTTTTAAGTTTCAATTTTACACGGAGTCACCGTTTCTGCGATTTGGGAATGTGTATATATATTATCGCTTCATAAATCGCAGTTTTATGGGTTTCGACTTTTGAATGCGTCTTTAATAGGAGGGAGTGTCAATAAGTAACGCACATAATGTAAAAAATAGTAATAATAATAAAAGCAATTAATGACAATAGGAAACAGATATGAAAGTATTACCCATTTATAACTTTTCCACATAATTTCTATACATGTTGAGACATTTTCCCCAACTATGGATCAGTTTGAAAATCCCGGTCTTATAAAACTCCGTCGGCTGCTAGAAGAGCCAACTACGCACGGCCCGTTTGAGTGCCGTCATCAGAGTCAAACTTCTTACCGTCAAGGAACTTCTGTATATGTCCAAAGCGAAGTGCGACAAATCAACACGTTCGACTGTTGCTCGAGGTCGCTCATCCGCATGTGTCTCACCTAGTTCGTGCAAAAGTGCAGGTCTTTGGTTGGGAAGTTTTGGATCACTGTCCTTACAGCCTGGACCTGGCACCCTCCGATTTCCATCTGTTTGGACCCATAAAGAAGTTTGACTCTGACGACAACACTCAAACGGGCAATGAAGAGTTCTATGAGACCGGGATTTTCAAACTGATCCATCTATGGGAAAAATGCCTCAATATGCATGGAAATTATGTGGAAAAGTAATAAATGGGTAATATTATCATTTCTCTTTCATACTGTCATTAATTGCTTTTATTATTATTATTTTTTACAATATGTGCGTTACTTATTGATACACCCTAGTATCACAACAGTCATGCATGAAAAGTCAAAAAAGCGTTGCAATTATTTTGTCTTGTCATTTCAGAACTAAAAGAAGCATCCAGAAAATAGATAGATCGTCGTGTAGGATGAAGGATGTCTGTGCTTGACATGACTTTCAGACCGAGTGCTCAGACGCTCTTAGCATGAAAAGGGGGTTTGGAATTAGGGATGCGACAGCAAAACATCGATGTTCAAAATTAAAACATCCATGTTGGTAACACAAGGCAGGCATCAAGTAATGTACACACACGTGCAAAGAAAATTTTACCAGCACAGAAGGGAGAAATACACCCAGGGAGGAATAAAATCTACAAAGCCTACAACTCTCATACATATACGAAAAGAGTACATGAGACAGAAAATGTTAAATATTACTCAATAGTTTACGATTTTAATGCAATCGTTTGTGTATGTTTCGGCAATTTGCAAACAAATTTAAATACTGGTGATTTTTTACACTGCTGCAAATAGTTTGATTGACAAGCTAAAAACAAAATATATCATTTTTAACGTATCTCAGATTCCCCCCCCCCACAATTCAGTGGAAAAATTATATTTCTCTCTACTGTATTAACCCTCCTGGTATCTTATCATTATCTAAAACTGACCATATATTTATGTACGAGATGTATTGTCAGTTGAAGAAAACCGACACTATATTTAGGTACGAGATATCTCGTCAGTTGAAGAAAACTGACCAGATATTTATGCACGAGATATCTCGTTAGTTGAAGAAAACTGACCATATATTTATGTACGAGATGTCTCGTCAGTCGAAGAAAACTGACCATATATTTAAGTACGAGATGTCTCTTCATTCGAAGAAAACTGACCATATATTTAGGTACGAGATATCTCGTCAGTTGAAGAAAACTGACCAGATATTCATGTACGAGATATCTCGTCACTTGAAGAAAACTGACCAGATATTCATGTACGAGATATCTCGTTATTTGAAGAAAACTTTCCAGATATTTATGTACGAGATATCTCGTCAGTTGAAGAAAATTTTCCAGATATTTATGTACGAAATATCTGGTCGTTTGAAGAAAACTTACAGATTGTGAGCGATGAATAAACTGACTAATTTTGCTTGTCTATTTATTTCGTCAGAATACTCGCAAAAACTTCTTGATGATAACTTGGTTTAGAAAAAACACTAAAATGAAAGTTTTTAACAATTCCTTGTTTTTTCAATCGAAAAAGCAGTTTTCTCAACTATTCTCTTTTTTTCTTCAACACGTGAAATCTTTAACCCTCGTGATAGACTGTCTCGACGAGAATTTTTCGTCATTAGAAGACAACTGACCAAATCTTGGTATCTTCTACATAAAAAAAACCAGCAATATCTTGATAAAGAGGCATATCGTCGTTAGCAAAATTGTTCAGATCTTGGTGACGAGATATCTCGTCGTAGCAACTGGTGGTATAAGAGAGACGAATCTTCTAGAAAAGCCATAACATAGCGATCGCCTCCATTTTAATCAAGTTCTTAGGCCCTTTTCAAACGCAATTTCACGATACCTAAGAGTAACGTTCGCTTTCTTTCCATTAATTAGATACACTACTCCGATACTTCTTGTTAATGCAGGGCCTTTTCATCACTACATGTCCCGCAAAACAAAAACTCGCATGAAACGCCTCGAAGCTTTTAACGAAATCGAATTTTACCCACGCAAGGTGAAAAGTGTTCCTTTCTCAGTTCGTACTTCTGTTAAATGTAAATAAGGTGTTTCGAATCTGTTTCCAAAGCAACATCGAAAGGGAGAATGGAGAAACAGACTTTCTTGAACCAACTGAAATGCATAATTTATCAAAAATGTTTTCAAATACACAAATATAAAAATTGCATTACTGAATTACTTTCATGATGATTGCAAGAAAATGCTTTTATAATATTGGATTGAAACATGCAACGCCCAAGTAGTAGTTAAGTCCGTGATATAATAAACGATGTTTCGAAAAGTTTTACATAAACTGTAGCTATCCAATTTCAAAGATTTTTGTTGTTTGATGAAAATGCAATGATGGCTGATGGCTCTCAATACCATCATTCCTTTGGAAAAATAATTGTGATATAAGAGAGCTGATGTAATCTAAACTAAATTTGTTTTATTTGCGAAATGATAAAACAATTTAAAAGAAGCCATAAATGATTTCAAATAAAATCCGATAATTGTTTTTAATGGTATGCCATTATTGTAATACTGTAATACCGATTAATGGGCAACGTCCATTAGTGAAATATATTCTGAGAAACTTCACTTATTTGAATTAATATTGCAGTAGTTTGAGAATAGCTTAAAGAGTAGCAGTAGCACTAAAAATAATATCTCTTTTTAATAAAAGAAGTTCACTAAATCAAATTTTTTAATTTTTAAAATAAATTACTAATTTAGAGTTTTTAATTTATAAAATAAATAAATAATTCATATTTTATAATTTATAAAAAAAATTAGTAATTCAGATTTTTTAATTTATAAAAAAAAAATCAGATATTTTCATTTATAAAAGAAATTGTTTTGTTATTAAATAAATGCCATTTTGATAAAATAAAATTATATTTAAGGTTTATTAATTTACAAAATGAGTTTTTAAAAATTTTTATCTATTTAAATTGAAACTGACTGTAATAGTTCGAGAAGAGCTTTATTAGTAATAAAGGCTATAAAAATAATATTTATGATTGCATAAATATTTCCCTTTGAAGTGAACTTTTAATAGCAATAAGTTTTATAATACATAATTTAGCTAATCAGGTATAGTACTCACAAGAAAATGTTTTCAGAGTAGATATCCATTTAAAATTTTTTTAATTATTCTAACTTGCTGGTTCATTTTACAACCCCAATCAACATCTGTCCACACAAAACGACAATAGAATCTAATTAAACTACTCAAAATTAATTCATTTCACTTCCGCTCAACACTATAAGCAAACTTCGAGATGATAAAAGTTCTCCCTCAGATAATATATTTCACTACAAAATTCATTTTCGTTCCTCCCCAATCTACATTCCGGAATTCTCCAAGAAACCCAGTCTGAAATAGTTAACCCACACTAAGCCCAAACTTGTCTTCAGTTAAAAGAGGAAATCGCTTAGCAACTCTCGGCGAATTCCGGCATTTCCTGCCAGGGCACCGCACAAGACTAGAGCATCCGTTTCTAATTAAAAGCCAATCTCCAGGATTATAATTGCATCCTAAAATTAGAACTTTCTCCATTATGGCGGCTTACTCATTTTTTACCTAACTCGGACACGCTCCGCCATTTCCAATATTTTCTTAACTTCAAACTCAGCGCATTAATCGCTGATATTAGATATGGGCTAGGGCCTTGATGAGTCTGGCGGCTGAGAGTTTGGTGGGGGATAAATTTCGCAGAATCGATTTTGGGGTAGTTTGGGTCAGTTATGAGCAGCGTGTTTTTGGAAATGCAAGTCAGAGAAAGGGTTCTGTACACAGTCGTGGAATATAAGCAGACTGGCGTTGTTATTGAAAGGCGACAAAATGTGACTTTTTGCTACCATTCTTCTATGTTGGAGCTAGGGTGACTGAGCGATATCTATTTGGATTGAGAGTGCGTGTAGTAGTGGCCGAGAACAGCATGACACTTCACACCTAAATTGGACACTGACATTTATTTACAATACAATATAAAGTTTCAAAATGCACACCGCACAGTCCTGTGCAAAAACACCGTCCGACTCTTTTGAATTGTAAATCAATTCTATCTTATTCATGTTCTTTTTCAGAATCGCACCCAATATTTCATGTACTTAAGGGGGTCCGGGACACAAAAATCGTCAAATTTTCGATTTTTTTTAATATTTTAAGAAATTCTCTCTGTATTTTTTTGCTTAAAATGACGTCTAAATCATGTTTGTATCTTAACTAGAACTAGAGATATAATAATTTTTGTGGTGAGTTGTTTTGAAAATCTAACACTCTTGACAGTTGTTGTCATGGAAACAACATCTGTCTTTAAAACTTTAAATGCGTTTTTCTCCATACTTTTTTTCAAGATTTCCTGTATTCAAATTGCTATAAGTCGAAAACCGATAAAGTTTAAGGGTTGAAATTTGGAATATATTTTTTTCAAACATTATACTTTAATTCTGATTCTGCAAATTTGAAACAAATGTTTACTTTTTAAAATATGACTTTTTAAAATAAAAGTACCTTTAAATGTTCAAACATTTTCATTCAAATATTTTTTATTTTTTATTAAATTAATATTTTTTAAATTGCTGAATTTAAATTAAAATTTATAAATTTGGGAAGAATTTACTGCAAGAATTTTGAAAATTGATCAAGAATATTTTGAGTTTTAGCAATTTAAAATGACCCCTCTTTTTTTCAAGAAATTTTAATTTAAAATTTTTTTTAAACTTTTGGAAAAAATTTATGTTGTGATTTCATGGCTAGAAGAGTATATTTTATTAGTTACATGGGTAATCAGTACAAAAAAATTCTAAATTCTAAATTAATTAATAAAAATTTTATTTCAATGTGTCCCGGACCCCCCTTAATCCTACCAGAACTCAGGCACTGTCATCCATTTATGTTCGTCCACTCGAAGTAGCAACTAGAACACAAGAACAACTGTTCTTGTAACATATCTGAGTTCGTAACCAGCGTGGTGAAGGACAGGGAATCATGACACTTGGTAGCTATGGTTATGTTTAACAGCAAAATCGTCTTGGGAGGTAGGTTAAGTATCGACGCACTGGAGCAGCACAACGGGTTAATGACAACATTCGCGGTATAAACTCTCCGAGGACAAGAACTGCTAGGTTTAAACCACGGTCAGATGACATGTCAATTGCACTCTCCAATCTTCCACATCAGTTAAGACGAATTTTACATGTGCCAGCCTCCCCGTACAAGAGAGACTTTGGTTGGATCAAGTTTTGATTTCGCAACACTCTGTGTGTGATTACTAATACTACTAATCCGGTACTCTTCCAACCAAACTACCATGATGAAGCAAAACAGTGTCAAAAGCTTATCCTTTCAAATTTTTGTCGTGTTTTCAAATATTTTGATAGACAATCTTCTTTGGCTTGATTTCATCCATCGATTTCCGGAAGGATAATCCTTAGTATTTGTAAACCACAGTTCTTCCTCTTTCAAACTCAGAAACGATTTCTTTTTATACTGTTATTACGAGGCGTTACTGCACATGATTTACACTTACGCTGAAATGCTAATCATTTGCATGTCTTCCCGTGATCCCCGACGCATCATGCAATTTTCAAGGCTTTTAGATGCTGCATTCTCCATGGCCAGAAGAGTATATTTTACCAGTTCTCACAGAAGATGTAAAGCAATTGTATTGCTATGAAGTCTGAGGAATGATACAAGCAATTACCTTGCGTATTCTAAATATGATTGAACTATTGTAACGAGAGAATTGTGAAACAATTCTTGCAACTGATTACTTGCTCTGCTGTTCTCCATTACAATCGAAAAATAGCAAGAAACACAGTTCCGATACTTAAAACCTGTTCTCTATTGTCTCTATTACAGGAGACTGTTACTGGAGCATTTGATCTGTATTACAAGTGCGCCAGTAACGACAGTTCTAATAATAATTTGCATAGACTTCATGATTACGCATTGTGCAAATTTCAAGTTTATTGGATGCTTCCTTTGTGATGTTGCATTTTCGTTGGCCATGAGTATATAAATGTTATCATAACATTAAAAAACAACCGTCGTTATTACCTTTCGATTGTATTTATATATTTTTAAGATAGGTAATTCATAATGTGTCGCAAAACAATTGGAAAGAGAACACAAGGATTTGATTTGCAAAACTCTTTTTTACATATTCGTCGATTATGTTGAGGGAAGAAAAATTATGTGAGTGCTACGCATTGCTGTAAATATTTGGTGCATATGATATGCGTACAAGTGCGCCAGTTCGAATTAATTTTTCTTATCCATCCGTAATCTACGCACAAATTTCAAGGTTATTGGATGCTTCCGTCATGCTGTTGCAGAATCGGAGGCCTTAAGTACATAAATGTCATCGTAACGTTAAAAAATAAACGTCATTATTGTTTCGCTTTACTTGTCGTTTGTATTTATGTATTTTTAAGATAGGTTATTCATGTTGTATCGTAAAACAATTGGAAAGAGAACACAGGGATTTGATTTGTAAATCGCTTTTGATTTTGGTCGATTAGATTGAGACAAAAAATTATGTGAGTGCCACGCATTGCTGTATATGTTTGTGCACAAATATACTTTACTTTCAAATAAGATTACTTTCCGGAGAAAGTTAGCAATAGATAAAACACAACACAAATTTAATATTATATTGGCGGATCACAAGGGAAACACGTTAGGTCGAAATTCTCAAGATGTGTTGTTTTAGCTTTTCTAGACCAGAAAATGTGGTGATTCTAGACTGGTGGAATTCACACTCATTTTGTCTTTGTATGAAGATTATATTTCATCTTGAGAAACACTCTTAAGTCTAGCAATGAGTACATTTTCCTTCTTCGTTTTCTCATGACTGTGTTTGACGTAGTGTGTTTCCCTTGTAAGGCGACGATATATTGGCATTATTGTGTCTTTTTTTATACTGGACGCATTCGATAACCCAGTGCTGCCACATACTATAGAGAAAAGTACAAAAGTTCGTCCTGTTTCACAATAATAGAATCTATTTTTACTTTCATGTTTCATCTCATTTTAACAAATTTGTTCGTCATAAAACGCATTCACGCACCAAAGAGCAAGAAATTTAAAACTTCCTTTTTAAATAGCTTTAATTGAAGTCATAAATATCTAATAAATTAAATCTTTCATGGCATTTTTAAAAGATGAGCTCAATTTTAAAGGTGAACTTGATCACTTTATTGATCCTTCTCCACTTTTTTAACGGATATATCCATTTTTAATCATACCTTATAAACGTTATCAAATTATTCATTTCAGACCGCTTTGTATGCACTAGACAGTAAAGACAGTTCATTTGGAATGCTACACAATTATATTAATCTACAAACATCTTCATGTATACAAATTAATTGTAAAGAACAGTTGAGGAAAGAGAAAAAACCCGATGCAAAATGTTATTAGATTTATACAAATTGATTTTTCTCTTTTAAGAAAACAAAATGAAGCATATGGGCATTCGGATATCTGTGAGGAGCCTAACCCAGTCTGCATATTTTAGAATCAATAACCTTTATTTATAAACACGAGATTTTATTTTGAAAGTAACATAAAAATTAATTATACGCCGACATGAATCTGTAAGTGCACCATGTGAATCAAAGAACAAATATTTTTTTGTCGTAACTTTTTGTCCTTTAAATATAAGAAAAAAAATTTTTCTCTATTCTCATGTCAAGGAAATTATAAACACGACGAAACTAAGAGATTACGGAACAATGAAATGAACTTTTACGTGCTTTTTATGTTCGAAATACTCCTCGTCCCGAATTCCATGTTATATTTTCACAACATAGTCTAAAGCTTTTTTTAAAAGTTAAATAAAAGATGTCAACAAAAAATTAATTTTAAAACTGCATTGGTATGCAAAAATCAGTTTTTAAAAAAATGAAAAAAACTGTAATTAATTTTAATTCGTTTTCATGAGCGCCATTTTTTTGCTCTGACGTTAGTCTTCTGCACTTATTAATATTAATAATTATGCTTACATATATAATTAATCTAATTTTTTTCGTGTTTTAAAATTAATTCTAAAGAATTCGCAGTAATTGTTCTAACCAGATTATTTCCAATTTTCTTGATACTTTGATTATAATCGCTGTTTGAAGTCAAAAACCGGAATTTGACACAAAACTAAACAAATATTTAGAAAATTAGTAGAAAAATCGTGGATTTGAATATTTATAACCTCCTTTAAAAAATGCCTTCGTTAAAAGATCTGAAAAAGGAACAGCAAAATTTTAGAGCAACGTGATATATATATATATATATATATATATATATATATATATATATATATATATATATATATATATATATATATATATATATATATATATATATATATATATATATATATATATATATATATATATATATATATATATATATCTCACGTTGCTCTAAAATTTTGCTGTTCCTTTTTCAGATCTTTTGACGAAGGCATTTTTGATGGCCATGGTTGATACTAATCACTTTCAATCACCTGGGGGCTCTGTGATAACAGACACTGTTAATGTGATACCACTGCTTCCATCCGTTCATGGCCGCTCAGCCTACGACTGCTAAAGACAACAGGGGATAGTTAAAACTGTGATCTTAATACATCTCTCTTACAGTCTAACGTATAAATGGCAATCATTCTACTAGTAACATCATCTATCGAATTTCGGTTACTGCTAAATTCTGGAGTGTGAGTATTGTAGCGAGCCTAGCTAGCACTCCAAAAGTTAACTTACGAATGAGTAGTATATACAGGGTGTTCCGAAATTCGACCGACAAATTAAGAGTGGTGATAGGAATCATCAAGAGGATGAAAACTTACCATAGACCATGGGGTCCCAAACCACGTTGAGAGGGTGAAAATTGCGAATAATGCATGCAGATTTCGACGTCACGCTGAAACGACAAAAGTACAATACTAACTACAAAAATATTTATTTGATTAATTATTACAAGAGTTGTTGGAAGTGGCGCCCGCTGACGTCATTGCATTGTCCACAACGACGTAAAAACGATTCCCAGACGCGCTCGAAGATGCCAGATATTGTTTTGATGTCTCCCGCAGCGACGACAATCCGCGCTATCAGATCCTCCGGTGTGTCCACAGGCGTCGCATAAACGAGTGATTTAAGGTGACCCCATAGGAAAAAGTCACACGGATTGAGATCCGGCGAACGCGAAGGCCATGCAACCGGTCCTGCGGGTCCAATCCACCTCTTTGGGTATGCAACATCGAGGTGATTACGCACCCGGAGGGGAAAATATACAGGGGCACCATCATGCATGAACCACATGCCTCGCTGCACTGAGGCCGGCACACTTTACAGCTTACATTTTTCGCGATTTCCACCCTTTCAACGTTGTTTGCCACCCCATGTTCTATGTAAGTTTTCATCCTCTTGATGGCTTCGATCTCCCCTCTTAATCTGTCAGTCGAATTTTGGAACACCCTGTATATATCAGTGTAACTCTCAACTGTACCGTGAAGTACTTTTGGGTAGATACTAAGGTACGATGTTTCGTTCCGGCTTGCTATAAAAGTATGCAACAACTGAAGCAGAGAGTGTCAAAAAGCGTAATTGGAAATTTTAGAGGTTGGTTTACAGATTTCCGTAAGAGGAACACACTGCCATTCAAAAATAATGAGCTGGGTAATTGACTAGCTATGGGCATGTATGAAGATTGTTTTTTAATTTGAGTACAAATGTGTTTGTTCCGATTCATAGAAAAATAGTGGGTTAGAACTAATCCGTATATACAACGATAAAGTGAACATTACACTTTATTTAACGGTGTAAATTTTATTAATTTCTCGTAATGTTTTATGATTTAAAAAGTAAATAAATTTAAATAAGCTGTTTTACTAGGTTATGGTGCTACACATTTTGTTATGGTCATGCTAAATACTAGCCACACTGGAAACAAAAAACGCTGTTTGGAAAAGATAGAGATTTGGATGTTCCTGGAAGAATATTGAATGAATCAATTCTTAGAAGCCAATAATTAGGTTCTTAGAACGTTTAAGCTGTTTTACCAGGTTATGGTTCTACAAATTTTGTTATGGTCGTACTAAAAACTAGCCTCAGTGGAAACTAAAAACGCAGTTTGGAAAAGATAGAGATTTGGGTGTTCCTGGAAGGATATTGAATGAATCAATTTTTAGAAGCCAATAATTAGGCTCCTAGAACGTTTCTTAAAATCTTAATTATGTCAATTCAATGTAAGCCTGCCCATCACTGGTTGGCTGACCAGTACTAGTAGTTTACCCTATATGTCAAGGATCTGAATCGAGAAATGAATAACCAATATAAACAGTGATTGAATAAAAGTGTGTCGGTATTTCGCCACATATGCAATCAGAAAATGTGACAAATTTTGTCTTTTAAAACACTAAACCTGGAGGTACTACCTTTTCCCCAAGAAAAGAAAGCGAGTACGTCTAGGCTGGTATCCTTAAATCCGGTCCTTGTCTCGACTGAGTTTCGAAGTCGCAACCCTCACGTTGCTGATCCGTTGCTAGTTTCAATGGGCTACCGCGACATCGAAAAAATTCTAGGAAAGATTCTATTGGTAAAAAAGGTCAAGATAATTGTTTTTAGAACGAAACTCCTGAGAGGGTCAAGTGGTTAATGGTTTTCACGTCTCTTTTCTCACGTGGTGTTGACGGTGCATGCAAGATTTTTAGGCTCGTTAAAAAACTTTCAACATTTTAATTAAAAATTTTTATTTTTAAATTAAGCGTATTGATTCAAAGGGTGAGCATAGATGATAATATGGAAACAGGGGACGACAAGGCACATACTTTAATAAGCGTCGCAATAACTCTAAACTCTGCGATATGCATAATTGTGTAACGAGCATTACGCTAATTGTGCATTGTGCTTGATGGGTTATAAGTGTCCCGGTGTGATATATCGTCACTCATCCGTGAGTAGATGGCATCGCTCATTGGACGCCTCGGGAGATTGATTATCCTTACTTCCATGCTGTACTTCGGGAACATGTAATTCACGCGCAGTTATATCAATCCGTATAACAAAAGTAATCACAAAACTTTTTATAACATTTGAAATTCGAACAGGGTGAACGCATGATAAAAACAGCAAATGAACAAATGATCCACTTTTAGACATGGTAGAAAAGATACAAATGAATAATACTCCAGTTTCCATAGTTACCCCTCAATTTCTTCTTCCGTTTTGCAGCATTTAAACAATTATGCTAACAATAAATACATAAGTGGATTTTGCAAGCAACGTGGTAACTCGTGAGTTGTACTACTACAGTACAAAATCCTAATTCCGGAAACCTCCTGCTCTCGGCCATTCCGGATTTCAGTTTATTTGCATTTTTTTGTCAAAAAAAACTTTAATCTCACACCTCCCCCCTCTTGTGAATTTTACGTTTGCAAAAGTAAAATAGCAGATACATAAATGTGAATAATTTTTTTTAAAGGAAAAAACTTTGTAATACAATGCAACAAATTTAACTTGCGAATCTTTTAATTTTTCTGCGGTATATACTCTGAACATGTCCGTTATTTTGCGTTTTTTCATCAATTAGGTCCAGGTTTAACTCCCTTTTCTTTAAAAATTGTCGGAAAGATGGAAAAAAAGTGAGAAATGCAAAAAAATGTAGGTAAGCTAAACGTCCGGTTTTTGGACAATTCCAGATTTGGGACTTTGTACTGTATATGGAACTTATACATCAAGTATCTCATGCGTCTGTTGCCCATTTTGCAAGAGGAACGAATTAGCAATCTGGGAGTTATAAGTTCGAAACTAGGACCAACCAAAAACTGTAGTGAACATGGAGGCTGGTGTACGTTAAATCTGTAGGGGCTTCAACATGTCCTATATCAATACCGAAGGGAAAGATTCGAGGACAACGCCTCGTGATTTTGAACCACGGTCAGATGACGAGATAAACATATGACCTGGCATTCCATTCTCCAAACTTCTACACCACGTCAATGTGAAGACATTTGAGGCCACGACAGGTTTAACGTACACCAGTACCATCGATTCGAACTCGCAACCACCGATTTCTCTTATTCCGTAGCTCTTACGACAGGGCTTACGCGGTCCTTGGAGAGTAGAGGGCCAGCTCAAGTGTTGTTCGACACCTGGCCGTGTTTCAAAATTACGAGATGTTGTCCTCGAATCTTTCCATTCGGAATTGATCCCAATAGGCGTTGTGTCGCTGGTTCGACGTTAATTAACTACCTACTGACTATTTTAAAGAGTTGAATTTAAGTAAGGTAAGGTAATTTTAATTAACGTCGGATTATGGTAACAAAACAGGCTATGGGCGACGATCCGGGATCAATCCCCTGAGGGAAAGCTCCGAGAACAACACCACATATTTTTGAACCACGGTCAGATGACGAGGCAACACCTGAGCTAGCATCAAATTCTCCAAACTTCCACACCACGTCAATGTGAGGGCATTTGAGGCAACAATAGATTTAAGGTGCACCACACGTTTACAAATATCCATGCACTGACCCGGATTCGAACCAGAGGCTAACAACTTAACCACCAGACCGGTTGGTCGGCGAATTGAGTTTAGAACAGTGGACCAAGAGGTTAACCGTACTAGAGCACCACAACAAGCTATTGACGACGGTTCGGGATCAATCCAAAGGGAAAAACCCGATGACAAACACCACGTAATTTTAAACCATGGTCAGATGACGAAGTTACTCGTCAGAGCTTCTAGGATTCAGGAAAAAGTATGTGAAAAGGAAAGCAAAACGTGTGAAAAAACATAATCAGGGTCTTTGGAGGGTTTTACGGGATTTCGAAAGGGAAACACTGTCATTGAACAACTAATGAGTTTGTGCCTAGGAATTCCGGATCGAGAAATGAATAGCGATTCAATAAAAGCACTATGGGATTTCTCCAATATACACACAGAATGTAACAATCGTGATCCCTAAAAGACCAAACGTGGAGATACTGCTTTTTTCCCTAGACAAGAATAAATTCGCTCCTCAACCTCAAGAAATTTTCTAGTGGTTTAGCATTTCTTTCTGCCCACCACACGCAAAATGACGAAATATCCATATGAATTAATTCAAAGTATCCTAGGAAAGTTTCATTCGGTCACGAAAATCAAATCTGATCAGAAACTATTGTAACGTCGTATCAATAAGCTCGGGATCAGAGGTCAACACTACTGACCGAAACTCTGGTCGAAAATTGCTTAACATCTGTTGATTGTCTTCCATGATGGTCTAATTGCCTTCCAGATGGTGATACCAGAGAAATGTTGCAGAACTCAAGCTGAACATGGGTGTTTTCTGTTGTGCTCATTAGGGCTGACCGTTAGAGTAGAACCCATTTCTTTCTGTTTGCAGCTCCCATGACCAATATTACATATATATATATATAGCATACTATAATATATGTTTAACATACGAGTAAAAAAGCGTTAGTTATTTGTAATATAGGCTGTCGTATTTATTAGCACATCATTCGACCACTCCATTACACCATACATGGAAAACTGCAGGCTGAAGAACGGGCAGATGCTTATAAACCCCACTTAAGGTTAAACATATTCAATTAGTTACCACCGTCCCAGCCTAAGCCATTTAGTGTATCGCCACGTAATTTTGAACCACAGTCAGATGAACAGGCAACACCTGAGCTGGCACCCTACTCTCCAAACTTCCACACCAACCCAACGTGGAAACTTTTGGCCACGACAGGTTTAAGGCGCACCAGTTGCTTCTACAGCAAGCGCTTACAAACATTCCATGCCCTGACCCGGATTCAAACCTGGAATCTTCCGATCTAGAGGCTAACACCTTAACCACTATACCGATTAGTCGGCATGGTTAAACATATACAGGTTGTTTCTAGGCTCTATAAAGCTGAAGTGGAATTCGTAATACAAAACTACACCCCATACCGTTGGGATGTGTGTTTGCAATAGAACCGTTAGAGGATGCTGTTTGGCAGAGTGGCATACGGCCAGTGTGGGCCATCGTCATGATAGATGCTGACTTTGTATGGTAGTATGCATCATTTCCCGAATCATGAGATGACTGAGAGACTTCATGCATTTGGAAGAGGGTAACGGATATGGACAAGTTGATGTGAGATAGTATCGTGAACGGTACTCCAACAAACGTATACCTAATCACGAAATATTTGTGAGTTGTCACCGGAGTACATATCTGTGCTCGAGGTAAATAACTGGGAAAGTCGAAATTCGGCACAAATGAGATAAGTGCGTCTGCTGGAGGATTTATCTTGGAGCCTTACACATTGTGGAGAAGTGCATGACAAAAAGTAACAAGAATGCAAAATAAATTATTACAAAATCTCAATTTACAAGAAAAGGGCAATTTTAAAAACGCGCATCTGAAAGTAGAGATTTTAGATTCATCCAGTTATTCCTCTTTACCACATATATGGTACTAGAACAGTGGTCGATAAACCGTGGCTCAGGTGCCTCATGCGGCTCTTTAGCCACTTGAGTGCGGCTCTTTAGTCACATGAGTGCGGCGCTTTAGCCACTTGAGTGCGGCTCTTTAGCCACTTGAGTGCGGCTCTTTATCCGCATGAGTGCGGCTTTTTAGCCACATGAGTGCGGCTCTTTAGCCTTTTGAGTGCAGCTCTTTAGCCACTTGAGTGCAGCTCTTTAGCTACTTGAAAGCTGCTCTATCACGAATTGCTTTCGACTAAATGCTGGCAGTAAATATCCCGCCGGTGATTCGAGGAAGAAAGCAGTTGAGGAGCTTCAGAAGAGTCATGAAAAATCAAGTTCTGTATTTGAATTATCGGGTGCAATCTTCAAAAAATTTTAATATTGCAAGCTTTATTGTTAATCAAGAGATTGCTAAGAGAGGCAAACCATACATAGACGGTGAATACGTTAAAAGTTGTTTTATAAAAGCATCCGAAGAGGTATTCCGAAAAATTTTAAGAACAACGCAGAAATTCTTTAAAAATATTAGAGACAACTGTTTGGTAAAAGAGTATGAGACAGAACAGTCAAAATGTCTTCGAATATAACTGTGAGGTTCGGAGGTTCTCCGGCCAACACAGGGAGGAATGTCTGGCAGGGGGGACGAGACATCTTCTAGGGACGTTGGCTGGGGTGTCTGTCAAAGGTCACCCGGGGTCAGGAGGAGAAAAAGGGGAGAGGAAAAAGGAAGAAGGGGATTCGACCCACGGAGACCGGAGACAACGGACGATAAGGGGCTCTCTGCTGCTGTCTTAAACGATGTTGTAATGTATTATTATGTAACCTAGAATTCCAAAGTTGTGTTGCCCTCTCCAGTAGATGAAACGAACCACAGTCACCCTCACCAGAGATATAGATAGAACGAAAGGGTGAGGTGTGATAATAACCAATCAGCAAATCGAAGTTCTTAAATTGGATTCAGCTTTATCAATACCTGTTGACGAATCTTGTGACATAAATGACGCAGCGCACGTTTCACTTTTTGTTAGATTCATTTCGTTGTCAGGTCCTAAAGAAGGACTTTTAGGATTATTGCCACTGAAAGGTCAAACACGTGGCGAGTATATTGAAAATGCTGTCATTGAATGCATGGAGAAACAAATTCCACTCGTTAAAATTGTTTCAATTTCAAGAGATAGGGCAAAAGTATGACTGGAGTGAGAAAAGGTTTAGTTTCTATTTTGAAGGAAATAATTAATCACGAGATTCTTGTTTACCATTGCATCGTTCATCAAGAAGCGCTTTGTGCGCAGACATTTGCAGAAGAAATTTGCAATGTTATGGAATTGATGATTAAGATTGTGAACGCAATTATATCTAAAGCTCTTTATCATCGCCAATTTAAAGAATTGTAAGTTGAAATGGAGAGTAAATACGCAGATCTTCTGCTGCATAATGAGGTACGTTGGCTTTCAAGATGAAACGTTTTAAAACGTTTCGTTTATTATTACTTTCAATTAAAGCATTTCTTCTTGAGATGAGTGTTGGACTTTTATAAACTAACAGACAGTCAGTGGATTCAAAAATTTTATTTCATGGTTGACGTTACGTCTTATCTAAATAATCTTAATCGCAAACTACAGGGCAAACCCACTTTTTTGATGTTGGAAAAAGTCGTTTCATTCGAAAACAAATAATCCCTTTTTGCTCAAGATTTTAAGAGGGAAGCACTAATTAATTTTCCAAGCCTGCTGAAACATCGCCATGAAAAAAACTCGGTAATTGACATTTACAACTTCAAAACAACAATTTTAAATACAAGGGAAGCTTTTCTACGGAGGTTTCAGGAATTCAGAAATAGCTAGCGACGTTAGCCTTTGTTAAAAAACCTCTCAGTGCTGACGTAACAAAATCGAATTTTTCTCCCCTTAATATTAACATTGGAGCTTTTAAAATGCAATTAATGGAGTTAAAAAACAAAGAATTATAGAGCTGAAAATTTGAATGCCTTAATGCTGATATGGAAAAATTGGAGAAAAATAAATGTGATCTTAGTTCACAGAAAACGAGGTCTGCTTTGAAAGACCTGGAGAAGGAAGACACATGATAATTTTCAACACCTGGAATAGTATTTCTGGCTCATATGATCAGTTAAAAAAACTAGCATTTGCTGTTCTTTCACTCTTTGGCTCTACATATTCCTGCCAACAATCTTTTTCAAATATGAACCTTGTCAAAAGTAAATTGAGAAGTCGTCTTATTGATGAGAACCTGGAATCTAGCTTAAAATTAAAAACAAGGACATACAAACCTGACACCCAAATTTTCCAAGGAAACACAATGTCAGTGTTCACATTAAATGCGTGTTTGGTCATATTTTTATTTTAATGCAAAATATTTTTTTTGTCGATAAATACGATTATTCTTATGATATATCTGGTTTTATTTAATGTTAGTAGCTAGTTTTAACCGACTCCTAAAAACATGATTCTTGAAAAGAAATTTGTCTCATAAGAAATCTTAATCGTTGTTCTGCTTGTCTTTGACTCTTTTGACTTATGAGTTTGCCGACCACTGTACTAGCACATATCACGAAATGCTTAAAGGAATTTCTCTCAGTACAAAATTTGGGAGGGTAAAAAGTACTTTTACATACTTGCAGTCTTTCGTTACTGAAAATGAAAGATTCAAGTATCTGAGCATATCAGGTTGGCGCTTTTAGAAAGACATTCCTTGTGAATACGGTTTAATTTTGCAGTTTCTTCCTTCCCTTAAGTTTTAACTGTAAGTTTTGAAATACCTTGCAAATTGAAATGAGATGAGCTTCTTTGAAAGCTTATAGAACTACTTCTTTTAAAAAAAGTAAATATGACTGGACTTTTAACCCATTGTTATGAGCATCTCTTTCTAGCTTTGTATAAAAAGAGCTTTATTTGTCTGGAATTGATTCTAGAAACTCCCCTGCTGCTTCTAGCTGAATCGTCCTGAGGGGATTCTCTTTTTATTTTCACTAAAATTTCCACTTTTTTTTTATAGATTTTTTAGGGACTTGAGAATTAAATCAAATAATTCCAAACTGTACGTCTGTTTAAGTAGTGTGTGTCTAGGGCGTGATGAAGAGATGTGAATGTGAAGCTTGATGACTAGGGAAAAGAGGACTTATGTAACGTTTAATTATTCTAAAATTAGGTACATGAGTGGTCACATGGATCACGGCACAGCCTATACGCTGGTACATGTATGAGTTGTATAAGCGTGTTTATCAGTCAGACACGACTCTAACTTAGTTTTTAGAAGTAAAGTCATTGTTACAGTTCCATTTTGAATAATTGTTTTCATAAAGAATAGTCTGCCAAACCGCCTCGGCAACGACGACAGTGTTCCTTGGTCGCTGGTTGGCTGTGATTTCTGAATTCCAGGTTATCTTAAACAAAAAAACTATTGAACCGCGTTCTACTTCCTACAAACCTGCAGTATTGAGTTATATTTAACCATCTCATGACAATCCACCAAGCAAGCGTTCTACTTCTTACAAACCTGCAATATTGAGTTATATATAACCATCTCATGACAATCCACCAAGCAACCGTTCTACTTCTTACAAACCTGCAGTATTGAGTTATATATAACCATCTCATGACAATCCACCAAGCAAGCGTTCTGCTTCTTACAAACCTGCAGTATTGAGTTATATATAACCATCTCATGACAATCCATCAAGCAAGCGTTCTACTTCTTACAAACCAGCAGTATTGAGTTATATATAACCATCTCATGACAATCCACCGAGCAAACACCTATCATGCACCAAACAATGGAATTAAAGTACTAAAAATAGAATCCACAATTAAAAGAAAAGCGATTCTGAACAGAAGGTAAGCAAGATGGATTTAACACTAAATGAATCTATCACTAATGTATTTTCTTGAATATACAAGTAATATTGGGTATAGCCGATACCTTTCAAAGCTCGTGTAAGCACTTCCTATATTTCAAGATACCAAAAACTTAATATGAAGTTTTTAAAACCGTATTAAACTAAGTGAATCAATTGAGATCATGTGTGGGTATAATGTCTTCGTTTAACAGAAACGGTTAACAAAGAGCATTGTACCGAATATAACTTCAAAGCTCCGGTAAGCACTTCTTTTGTTTCAGGATACCAAAAACTATATATGAAGTTTTAAAACCGTACTAGACTAAGTGAATCGATTGAGATCATGTAGGCATAATTCTTCGTTTAACAAAGAGCATCGAGTTATATATAACCATTACATGACTTTCCACCCAGGAAACACCTTTCATGCATCAAACAATAAAATTAAAACACCAAAAATAGAATTCACAAATAAAAGAAAAGCAATGGGAATCTCATTTTGAAGGCACTTCACAACCTTTTATCTGCTAAAACTTCTCAAGTGAGCAATTTAAAAGTGCCTGCTTTCCAGAAAACCCGTTTCTTCATCCCACCGCGATGTTGCCTAAAACTCTCTCATTTTTTCCCCACTTCAAAAGGATAATTATTGTTCGGGGAACAAGTCACTCCATGCAGGCACGCGCCAAACAAAGACGGGTCATCTTTTTGCCATTAAATTCATTGTTCCCACTAGAAAAGACGCCTAATTGGGAAGTCTGAAATTACACTACTCCGACGAGAGTTGGAGAGACTTGGGAACTTTTGCCATTTTGGATTCCTCGTCAGGAGCAGTTATGATTCTCCTCCCCCCCTTTTCAATATGCTGATGCTCGCATTTATTGTTATTGATGATCTGGATTCCGAGTTCTCCTTCAATGCCTCCTCTCGTTAGCGCTTCATCAAAAATTGCGTCTTTGGGTTTTGTTCTTCTGGCAGGAGAAAGTATGAAAGTGATTTTAAACGAGTCTTTTGAGGAGGAAGTGCAAGATCTGGGGACTTGGAGTATGAGTATGTTTTCTTCGACTTATATTGCAATATAGAACTGCAGTGCTTTGGCATAATATATTTCTGCAATCAATCCCCTTTGTGTCTTAATACTGCACTTGTAATATTTTATGGAGTCAGAATATCTTGGAAGGAGGATTACCTGCACTTTGAAATTCGAAGAGATAGCGCCGCTGGGGAAGGAACCTAGAGTCCAATATAAATTTTGAGTATTTTAACGTTTTCTTGGGAATTGATATTCATTGGGATCTGTATAAGTGGATGGAAAAATGGAATAAAATTTCGGAATACTGAAACCTTTCAATCCTTTTCCAATACAGACTCGATCTTAAAAATCAATCCATCAAAGATCGATTGCCAAAGCCTTTGAATTTTGTGCTTTTTTTACAGGGTGTCCATAAAAGAATGTCCCAGTTTCAATGGTATATTATAACAGTTTAATTTAGACTTTTTACAGCAAATAATGTATCAAATTGAAGGTAAACTCGTGCATCTTAAATTATACGGCACACATCCAACCTAAAGTCCAACTCTTTCCACTCTTTGGTTAACAAGTCCGGAGCAATAGCCTCTTCAATTCTGTGTCTCAACTCTTGCAAATCATTAGGTAGCGGCGGAACGTAGACATGTAGATCTCTTATAAATCCCCAAAGGAAAAAATCGCATGGCGTCATGTCAGGTGAACGTGGAGGCCAGCGAAAACGAGCTCTGTCGTCTCGACCATTATGACCAATCCAACGGTCAGGGCAAAGATTCTGCGAACTTATCTTAGACCCTAATCCTTTTCAAAGATTCCATTGGTTCTGACAAAGATTTTATTGATCCTTTCCTTTTCATGGAATAGAACCTTTAGAAATATTATATTTGTACTTCCTTAGAACAGAATCTTTTTCAAAGATTTGATTGGTTCTCTCAGTAGAATAGAACACTCCTAAAAGATTTTATTGGTCAAGAAAATCAGAAATGATTCAAAGTAAAGCATGTGAGACTGGAGGTTGCAAGGTATAGTTATGCGTGTGAACCCCAACAGGGATAAAGTTATTAATGTTAATTAAATCTTAGGTTCTTGATGATTATTATCAATGACCTAGATATCACTGATTGAGTACAAATTGAACGAAACAAATGCCAGGCACATTATGCCATTCCCATACGGTATAGAAACAGAAAGGAACGTATTTTGTCCATAGCCTCTAATTCTTATTCAAAGTACATTTACTAAAAGAGAAACAACACTCTTCAGTTTAATCTGGGAATTTATTTTGAAATTCCAGCCTATCCCATTTCTCAAGACAAGAATAAAAGTGTGAATAATGAATCCATCTAGTTCTCCCCTGCATTTAAAGTGTCTAAATAAAAAGATTTTACTGCGAACCACTTGCCTTTCAGATATAGAAGCGGATCTTATCAAGTTGAATTGAAAGTCAAGTCTGAGATAAATGATTTCTAACTCTCTTGAAGTTTGTCTTGAGTTTGGATTGATCATTTTGGATGGATCGCCGTATTTTTCAAACTCCCATGCCCTAGTTTGGTATTAGGAATGCTTTAGCTGCACATGTGAATTGAGGAGTTTTCATTTGAAATTTCGAAAACCGGAACTGTCTTCTTTGAAATGAAATTTTTACGTACGCATTTCTGTTATCCAGACGAAGTTACTAAGGAACTTTAAAATTAGTAAACGCAGTTCATTTTAAAAAATCGCATTAAAAGTTAGTGCTAACAACGAGCTTTGAACTGCGTTTCAACTGAGATTTTAATGTACAAAAATAAGGTATTTAACCTTCCAAGTGGTTTCGACGAAATATCTCGTTCATCAAAACCTGACCAATTATTAATGACGATATATCTCGCCATCGAAAAGTTGGCATTTTTGTTATGATGACGAAATTAAACAGTTCGAGTTTTCTTCAGTCAGTTTTCTTCGCTATTTCAAATGGTCAGTTTTCTTCTAATGAAGACATGCGACGAGATTGTGATGGACGAGATATCTCGTCTATCATGGATCGGGTCGGTTTTGCTAAGGACATCGTCGTGGCAACCACCAAGAGAGTTAACAAAGAAGAAAGGAAATAGGACGCCATACGACAGAATGACATCAATTGGTTCGTTTTATAGATCACGAGACACTGCGTAGCCAGTACGGCATTGCCCGTGATAATTATTTTCATGGGGTCAGGTGTGATCACTGCTCTTTAACGCTCGCCAACCCCCGGTGATTGCTACGAAATCCCATTTGGTTTGCTTCGTAAACCAACTTATATTCGAACTCCTGTGCCGGCGAAACTATCTTAATAACTCATATATTCCTGATTGGATTTTCCGGACTATCCAAGTTATTTCACGTTTCATCTCCGCGATGAACAATTTGTACACTATCGCGAAATTATACTTTTCATCGCATCGAATTTATTTATGAACAAATTTTACAAATAATTATACCATAAGAAAGAGTGGAGTTTTGAGCTTTCAAATGGTGTTTTCAAATTTTAAAACTAATGGTATTAAGCTATAGATATGACAATTTTAGTCTTGTGTCGGAAATTACGATCTAAAAATATGAAATTTCTCTGACCAACTTTTAATCGCATCTAATTTATTTATTAACAATTTCAAAAATAACTATACCATAAGAAAGAGTACATTCTAAGGTTAACAGTGATGTTTTCAAATTTAAAAATTAATAGTAATAAGCTATAGATATGACAGTTTTAACAAAACAGTAACGAAAATGCCCCGATTTTTTCCGAATTCCAAAAAATATTATCAGGAACCAAATTAAAATTTGTAAAAAAACGTGGCGAGGTGGAAAAATTCACGTTTACAGGTACTCTAAAAAACTCACGGCTGATGACTGAAAATTTGTACGTGTTTTGCTCACTCGCGTTCGTTTCTTTTCTCATTTGACACTTAATGGACCCTAAACTAATAGCCGCATCAGCAAAAAAATCTCCGTCTTGTTCCCTGTAAAATTTCCCTGGACAAACATGATAATTTTGTAATTTTCTTATCCGTACTTTTTCGGGAAACCGTCTAAGAATCGAGTGAGAAAAACGAGTTTTCAATCCTGCGGCGGAGGCGATATCCTTTTTTTAATATAGAGGTAACTCGTTAAAGTGTAATCCGATTTAAAGATCTTTAATCTCCCAAATGAACAACCAAAATAAAATTAATTTTATCAATCTGGTTTATTAACAGCTGAAATAAAATTAATGCAAATAGAAAAGTACATCCGTATCTAAATAAAAACTCTCTCTATGTCCCTCTCTTTATTTTATCTCTTCTCCCCATCCCCCCCCCCTTTTCTATCATGTATTTCGTCTTTATTAAACTTTCAACGCAAATTATACTTTTCGTTTCTTAAACCTATCCCTAAAAATATTAAATGAAAATTCTCCAATCCTTGACGCATTAAAATGCAATTTTAGCTCGTTTCTATATCCCTAGATATCACTTATCAAGTTAGAACATTTAATTACTGCTCTTTTCACCCTATGAAAATAATTTTGATATCAGTTAAGTTTAGAAGACATTACTTTATGTCAATCACATTGCTTTTGCATCATTATTAACAAACTTAAAATGGAATATAGTTTCTGAATAAAAATATTTTATTGTTTGTTAAACAATTCTTCTATTTCGATGTTCAAACAGTTTCTAACTTTAAGGATCAATTCATCTAAAGGCATATACTGTCTCGAATACTCGTTCTCATTCATTTAGTATAAATTATAACATTATATGTAGATTTATAGAAATCGGATGGAATCATAAAAACAAACTGAATGGTGTTGAAAAGTAATTACATGAATATTCCCTTCCATAACAAATAAGAGTTGACATATTGCAATGAGAAATATTCATATGGTGTCATGTTTATATCATCATATGGAAATATTGAATCGTGAGAGAAAGTAAATCATATACACATAAATCTTCCCTTGTATGCCAAACACTGACAGATTGTAATAACACCCATATATTTATATTCTATCTGTCTATATCATCATAAGGAAACCTTAAATGTATGGAAAAGTCACATGTTGACTTTTCCTTGAATGTCAAATTCATTTCATGACATAAATATTAATACAATTTCAATTTCTGGTTTTGCAAACCTTTTAAACATACCCTCGGAATTTTAATAAAGTTTGAACAGCGAGTTATTTTATTACATGCAACATTTCTAGTAAGTGTCAGCCTTTTCGAACAGCTACGTTGTTGTGAAACTTGACCAGCTCTACAAAAATTAACTTTCAATACCGTAGTATATATAGCACTGCAGACTAACTTCGCCACGATATAATTTTGAGATAAACAAAGTTGCATTGTCTTTCACATGTCTATTAAAATTGGTGACCCGGACATGATTATGATCACTCGCACTTTCAAAATCAACCAGGATGGTTACACTTCTGACGAATACCAGATGGTGCTCGTAACAGTTTACACACCTTTCAATGGATTGTATGCAGTAAATAACAAACTGGTTTTGAAACTCTACGTGTTATGATTTATTCTTCATTTGTAACGTGAAAGAAGCTTCTAGTGTCCTAGGATATATGCCAAATATATTTAACTACCAACTTTAATACAATTATAAATATTCTACAATTGAAATAAAGAAAAAAAATCATTTGTTACCCCTTTACTCGTTCGTATGTGTTCTTCTGTAACTCGTTTTGTACAGGCACTACCCTACAATAATGGACCGTACGACATCGGATTAGCATAAAATCCGACTACTTGTTTCGGGGTGTTTTTCGTGGTATGGCCTGGGACCTTTGCATGTTGTTCCTGGTCAATTGAACACCGACGCATGCATGAACATTTTGGGCAATCAGGTTCTTCCTACGCTTTGGCAATTTCATGGAATGGACGAATGTTACTTCCAGGACTACAACGCGCCATGCCATGTTGCAGATTCTGTCTAGCAGTGGTATCAAGATATGGATGTAAAACATTTGTCATGGCCTCCTCATAGTCCCGACCTAAGCCCCATAGAACATTTTTGGGACGAGTTAGAGCGACGCTTATGGACCAGGGAACCCCATCCGAAATCTACAGGTGAGCTGGCAACATTCTTGCAGCATGAATGGACACAAATACCCATAGTTATGTATCAAAACCTTGTTGAAAGTATGCCCAGAAAGGTTGCTAGTGGAATTACAGCACGCGGGGGACCATCCCCATATTAAAACATGTATTCTTTCCTTCATACCATCACATCTAGCTGTCCGGTGCATTATTGTAGGGTAGTATATTTCTGTAATTCATCTGGAATATTCCATGTTTAAAATTGCATCTAGAATAATATGCCATGCTAAGCATTCTATCTATAATATTTCATCTACCAAGTATATAAATAGTATATTATACATAGTTTCAAATTATAATATTCCATCTGAATATTCCATATTGAACACTTTTTGAACAGAAATTCCTAGTTAGCCAATTGTTTGCTAGAAACAATATATATGTATATATATATATATATATATATATATATATAGATATATATATATATATATATATATAATTCTCTTACGTGACACGCAAAAAAGACATTATTTGTTAGCACGTTTTGGAAACACTATACGATTATTTGTTTACCACGAATCCTTACACTTCAATTGAATTTATAGCGTTATCTGATAAAATTTTATTGAAAAAAAAACGAATATAGTCGAGCTGTTTCAGTTTACTAACGATATGATGGGTATTCGATTTCCTAAGCATCGCTCCCTCTTCGAGTCAAAATTTGCTAAAATTTTTCATTTAAATTCCAAATTGTTCGATTTCTGATTCCAGAGTAACTGTAATTTTTTCTGTAGTACAACAAATTTATGTTTGAAAAATATATTTTTGGAACATCAGATTTTGTAAACAATGTCTACATTGATGCGAGCGAAGCGAGTATGCTTCGCGCATCGAACCAATGAGGATTGCAAAGTAATCCTCCGGGGGTTGGCGAGCGCTCGCGAGCAAGGGCGGGACCCCTAGTTTATGCATAAAAATTGCACATTGATGAGATATTAAAGCACACATTGTATGACTATATTAGTTTGGAAGCTTAAAAATGTATTCTGCTAAATATAGTTAAGCAGAATACAAATGTATCAATATTGCTTATACCATTATTTGAATGTAAGCAACAAATAATTTATTAACTGATAAAAAATTATTCGATGAAAAAGGGATTATTTCAAAATACAACTTTCTGTTGCATTCCCTGGGACTTTCAAATTTGTCATATTGTGTGAATGGGTATCGTAAATTTACACACTTTTATAACCTTACAAAGACATTTACGGAAGATTCCCCCAATATAGTAATTTCAAATTTCAAAAACTCATTAAGGACGCTTATTTTCAAACAGATACAGTTCTTGTTTGTCGGTGCATAAAGATGTTTACTCACCTTACAAATCGATCTCAAATTATTTTCCAAGTCGTTTAGTCTGCTGAGCTATGCCTACACACTTCTGGCCAAAGATGTAGGTAATTATGGAAATGGCTTCAGGGATTTTACGTGTATTTAATGTCTAAAGGTTCCTCAATGATGCTATTACGCCGTAAACTTTGGAAGCAAAACAAAATTAAGTCTCCTTTAAAACGCTTTCTCACATCAGAATTAAAATATTTCGAGACGGTATCTTTAATGTATCTTTGGATCTTGAGGGTACTATTGAAAGTAATTAATCTATTGTAATCTCAGAGGTGCTATTTTGTTTACTTTATAAGACCCATTTCCCACATTTTGAATATATTAAGAATGAAATATTTTGGGGGTTGTAATGAGACGGATTAAACCGCGAAGACAATGGGAATAGATGAAGGCGATATTATGTGTAATCGGTAAAGTAAATGTGTATTCAACGGATAACTGTATTTTGATTAAATAACTTCCTCTCGTTGTTTTTGAAAAATTGCTTTAACCCTTCAAGTGAATGATATATCTCATACGAGATCTGGGTCACTGTAGCCCAGTTAGAAGACCAACGGATTAGCAAATGGACAGTTGCGAGTCCGAAGATCGGTCCAGTTGTAGATATGAGGGCTGGTGCATGTAATATCCAATTACCTCAAATATCTTCACGTTGAAGTAGTGTAGAAGTTTGGAGAGTGGGGTTCCAGCTCAGGCGTTGTCGTCATTTGACAGCAGTTCAAAATTATGAGACGCGTTCTTGGATCTTTCCCTTCTTGATTGATCGCTGACAATCGCCAATACCCCGTTGTGTTGCTTCAGTGCGACGCTAATTAACTACCAACCTACCTCATACAAGATCAAGTAAAGTTTGCTAAAAAACGAGATATCTTTTCGAAATAAAACTGCCCAATCACTCCAAGAGGAATGAAGGACCTGGATAGAAAAGGTTCCTGGTTAGAACCTGGGACAGCGCATAGATGTTTGTAAGCGCATGGTGTAGAGGAGTCTGGTGCACTTTAAATCTGACGTGACCGAAAGTTCCTCACGTTGGATTGGTGTGGGAGTTTCGAGAGTGGGGGTGACAGTTCAGGTGTTTGCCTCGTCCTCTGACCGTGGTTCACAATTACGTGGCGATACACCGAATGGCGTAGGCTGGGAAGGTGGTAATTGAATATGTTTAACCTTCCGTAGGGTTCATAAGCATCTGCCCGTTCTTCAGCCTGCAGTTTTCCATGTATGATGTAATGTAGTGGGCCAAATGATGTGCCAATAAACACGACAGCTTAAATTATAAATAACTAACGCTTATTTATGTTAAACATATAGTAAATATACTACATAGAATCAGGAAACTGTAATCCTGGTCATGGGAGCTGCAAACAGACAAAAATGGGATCTACTGTAACGGTCAGCCCTAACGAGCTCCACAGAAAACACCCCTGTTCAGAAGACCGTCGTGTACAAGAGGTCTGGTGAAAGTTAAATCTCTCTTGACCTCGAATATCCACACATTGTGATGGAAAAGAAGTTTGTAGAGTAGAGAGGCAGCTCAGATGTTGATTCGTCATCTGAACGATTTCCATGGTGATCATTTTTGTATCTTTCCCTTTGGGGATTGATCCCGAACCGTTTTCCCAATAGCCCGTTGTGTTGTGCCAGTGCGATGTTAATTAAATACCTATCTACCATATGTTATCCACGTCAGTGTACAGTATCTATATATATAATTCTCTTACGTGGCACGCAAAAAAGACGTTATTTGTAATCGTGTTTTGGCAACATTGTATGATTGTTTGTTTATCACGAAGCCTCGCGCTTCCATTGAATTTATAGCGTTATCGGATGAAATTTTATTGGAAAAAAAAATTAATTATAGTCGAGCTGTTGCAGTTAATAATAGAAATCAAAGAAAGCGTAGGATCTTTTCAGGTCCATTTAAAAAAAAAAAGGTCCTTTTCAGTGCCAACAATTATAGTTCAACAAGACGCTTGCACTACAACTTTCGACAACAAACTCAATAAAAAGGCGTGGGTGGCTCGAGTGCAGGGGTAAATGTACACACAAACAACATGCTGGGTATTCAATTTCCAAATCAGCGCTCACATTTCGAGCCAAATTTGCTCAAAGTATTCATTTGAATTCTGATTCCATAGGTACTGTATATATATTTTCTGAAAAACAGCAAAAAAATTTAGATTTGAAAAATATTTTTTTGGAATATATTTTGTAAACATTCTCTTATGCTAGGACACATGTCTTCATTGATGCGAGTGAAGCGAGCATATGTTCGCGCAGAGAACCAATGAGGATTGCGAAGGAATCCTCCGGGGGTTGGCGAGCGTTAGCGAGTAGGGGGCGGGCCCCCTAGAATATATATATATTTCTCTTGCGTGGCACGCAAAAGAGACGTTATTTGTTATCGCGTTTTGGCATCATTGTACTATTGTTTGTTTACCACGAGCCTCGCGCCTCATTAGAATTTATAGCGTTATCGGATGAAATTTTATTGAAAAAATGAATTTTAGACGATCTGTTGCGGTTTATAATAGAAATCAATGCAAGCGGATGATCTTTTCAGGGCTTTTTAATAAAAGGTCCTTTTTAGGGCTAACAGTTATAGTTCAACAAGACGCGTGAACTATAACTTTCGACAACAAACTCAGTCAAAAAGTGTGGGTGGCTCGACTGCTGGGGAAATGTAGAAACAACATTATGATGGGTAATCAATTTCCAAAGCAGCGCTCACATTTTGAGTGAAAATTTGCTCAAAGGTTTCATTTAAAATTTGATTCCAGAGTTACTGTATACATCTTTTATGTAATACAGCAAATTTAGATTTGAAAAATATTTTTTTGGAATACCATATTTTGTTAACAATCCCTTCTGCTAGGACACGTCTCTTCATTTAAGCGAGCGAAGCAATCCTCCGGGGGTTGGCGAGAGTTAGCGAACAGGGCGCGGGCCCCTTAGTTCATATTATAGTTCATTAATACATCGCTAATTAACATAATTAGTTCCCACTGTGTGAAGTAATCTCATGCTAGTATTGATTATTTGAATTCAAATCATAATTTCTGCATATGGGTAGAAAAAAATACTTCTCCTTTTATGTTTAAAATATTATCTCGCCGCTGTTTTTCTCTTTGCAATCAGCAAGTAAAGGTTTGTGGAATAAAGGCCTTCGAGAGAGTCGTAGAGAGGAAATTCCGAATAAAAAGACGCTTCACTGATTCGTTGAAAATCAGATTTCACAAAGAAGCTTTGTCAGCCAGTTTGCACTTGACATCTTCTGTGTGTGTGGAATCGAATTAGCATTTAAATCGAAATAATCGATGATAAGGTATCGATTGCTGATCACCTTCAAACTTCAACATCGTCTTCCCACAACGGTTTTAAGATTTTGAGCTTATTCCATACTCTTTTTGTGTTCACTATGGCAATCATATTTCCGATAGTTTGAAATGTATATTCAAAATTATAAAAATTAATGTTGATTTTAAATTGTACATTAAGTAGCATTAAGTACATTAAGTAAGTCCGTAATTAAAAGTACATTAAGTAGCCATGTGTGTTTTTAAATTATTTTTTATAATAGTTTCTGGAACTTATGTTTGTTTGCTGTAGCCCGGTTTAATGAGTAACCACCATAAGGTTGCTTGTTCGAGACTCCATCCAGCGAAAGATCGTCGTGTATGTGGGGTATGCTGCACGTAAAATTTGACCTACTACCCACTTACCTCAATAGGTATGAATAGGTAGGTAGTTGCATTTAAGTAGCATTTGTGCAACACAGCGGTCTATTAGCGACAATCTGGGTCAATCCCTTCCAAAACACTGGAGTCAGTATCGCACTTTCCACACCACGACAACATGAGAATATTTTGAGACCATGACAGTTTTAACGTGCACCAGCCCCTTCGTATACGCCGGTTTTCTAGGTAAAAGTAATGCTACACTTCTCCGAAATCTCGTTGCTGACAGTAGATAAAAATATTCGATTGCGATATTTTTTTAATTAATATAATTTATACTTTATTTTTTAAGCCCTTCTTGAGTAACATTCGTAACTCAAAAACAATATAAATATTCTAAGAAGAGGTTTTCTTACTTTATGATAGATTTCTCCAGTGAAGTTAAATGCAGAGGCGCTAGTGGTTTTTGGAACTCTTTTAAATTTTGGGCTCAATTTTTTGTATGAATGCAATTTCAGCACGTAGTTATATTAAAATTAACAAAAACATCGCCAAAACGGATATAAATCAAATTTATTCTTAATAGGAGGTATTGCTTCTTCTCCGGTGGTAACTTTCTCAATTGCTCATGTCTAATGACCGAAAAAGTGTGTGTTGTTATTTACATTTTATATCTTAATTTCAATCCATTTATAATGAATATAGCATCTATATTCCATCTATGGGTCGACCAACCGGTCTAGTGGTTAAGGTGTAAGCCTCTAGATCGGAAGGTTCCTGATTCGAATCCGGGTCAGTGCATGGATATTTGTAAGCGAATAGTGTAGAGGCGGCTGGTGCACCTTAAATCTGTCGTGGCCGAAAGTATTCAAGTTGGGTTGGTGTGGAAGTTTGGAGAGTGGTATGCCAGCTCAGGTGTTGCCTCGTCATCTTACCGTGGTTCAAAATTAAGAGGTGTTGTCCTCGGATCTTTCCCTTAGGGGATCGATCCCGCTGTGTTGCTTTAGAACGAACGATGTTAATTAAAATTACCTCGAAAAATTACCGGTGGTAAAAAAAGGCAAAGTTCCGATTCTTTTGTCTAGCCTGGGTGTATTTTTCTCATATGTGGCAGTTAAAACTTTCCTTCAATAAATTTAGGCTGCGGTAGCTCATTTGGTACAGTCATGGATCAGGAACAATAGGGTTGCGTGTTGGAAACTCGATCCAACGAAAGATCGTCTTGTACTGGTTGTTGTTGGCGAGGTTTGGGAGTTTGGAGAATGGGAGGCTAGCTCAGGTGTAACCTCGTCATCTTATCGTTATTCAAAATTACGATGTGTTTTCCTCATATCTTTCCCTTTGGGATTAATACCGGACAGTCGAAAACTACCTCATTGGGTTGTCCCAGTGAAATGTAAACTCAACTACCTATCTTGTGTGAATATACTTGACAGAGAATTTGCTTGGCTCAGCTTGGCCAGATTTGACCCTTGTGCTGAAAGAAACGAGCGATCTTCCCCTGGTAGTTCGTTTATATTTGCATTGAAGCTCAGGTTTATACATCGTCTAAAAGAACCTACAAAGTATACTTTATATCCAGCTCACTTTCGAGAAAATCTGACCGTGGTTTAAAATTACGTGGTGTTGTCCTCGGATCTTTCCCTTAAGGGATTGATCCCGGACAGTCGTCAAAAGCCCGTTCTGTTGCTCTAGTACGGCGTTAAGGGGATCCGGGACTCAAAATTCTAAAATCTTCAATTTTAAAGTTTTGTTCAGAAATTTCTTTCTGCGGGCATACATTGTATTTTGCAATTATAATAACTTATTTATATTTTTAAAACTTAAAAATTGTTTATACTAAAATTTAAAAATGTCTAAATTTTGACGTTGTGCAAAAGGTGGTCCTGATCCACCAACACTTTCATTTTCAATAAATTCCTTTTTTTTTTTTTTTTTTTTTTTAATAATTTTCTCTTGTTTTAGAAATTACATTCCTTACCATGCTATGTTAGCAGCTTTCAGCGCGCTTGCATGGTTAGTTTTAACTTTAGTTTTCACTTTCATTTTCTGGTTGAATTTTTATTTTGATACTTCATTAATTTACGTATTTTAATTACATACATACATATATATATATATATATATTGAATATATATTGAATATATATATATATATATATATATATATATATTGAATATATATATATATATTGAATATATATATATATATATTGAATATATATATATATATATATATATATATTGAATATATATATATATATTGAATATATATATATATATATATATATATATATATATATATATATATATATATATATATATATATATATATATATATATATATATATATATATATATATATATATATATATATTCAATATAATATATATGTTCAATTTTGACCAGTAGTTTTTAAGTTATATCTATTTTCACTATTGAAATTTCATTTAACACAAGAGGAGAAAAAAGAGTGTTAAAAATTCTAAAGGCTCGTTTGATATACAACTTTCATGTTTATAAAAAGTTGAACATTTCCGGTTCTAGTAAAAAGAATGTAGTTGTCATTTTATGCAGAAATATCTATATTATTTTTTAAGATAATAAAAAATAATTTGACTTATTTTCATATTATACCCCCTTAATTAGAATTCCCGTACCTACCACTTTCGAACATCTCTTTTTTTTTCCTACCCAAAACAGTGACGGATACAGTTAACTCCCCCACATCCCTCAATCGAATTTATACTTCACGGATTCTCAGATTTCTCAGCTCGATCCAGGTGCGACTTCAGAAGGCGTGATGGATCCCCTTTTTAATCGTACACCCCATCAGATAAATAAACTCGAAGCGAGCACTTTGATCTCTTAAAAGTGTTTATCTTCCCCCTCTCGAATCCAATCCATCATTACCTAATTTAGTCCCCAATGCGGAGTTCAATTTCATTATTTTTCCCTCGAAATGGGGGAAATTCGGGACAACCGCCGATGCTAATGCACGGAAAGCAACGGCGTAAATCACGTGTAAATCGATTCTAACACAGCTCTATTTTTAGGATCTGTCATAAGGTCTGATATTGAGGCCTCGCCGATTCTCCCGTTACTTTCTTTCGTTCCTGCTTTCTTTCTGTTTTTTCACGGGATTCCCTCGGCTATCTCGCCGCATTGTGATTTTCTTTACATACTTCTGCTCGGCCGAAACGACTCGGCCTAAGCCTGTTGTGCTTGTTTATTATTTTATTTCGGCTGCGCTGCTTCGGAAAGGAGTGTTCTCGAGTTTGGGGAGTCTGATGGTGATAGGATATCGCGCGTTATGTTCTTTTCGACCGATGTTGTTGCATTGCGTGTGCTTTTTCGGGTGTTGGGAATGGGATGTTTCGAAGGCGCTCGGTTTGTGTTTGTGTTCGAGACGAATCTCTTGGTGCTTCGTTTTCTGAATGTTGCGAGCGGTAGGGGTGCGGTCTCGTCGGGGTTATTACTCTCCTTGATGTTCTCTCGATGAGGTATCTCGTCATTTTTTTCAAAACTGAACAAGTTTGACGGTAGGTATTTCATTAACGTCGCACTTGAGCAACGCAATGGGTTATTGGTGACGGTCCGGGATTCATCCCGAAAAAAAAAAACCTTAGGACAACCTCGTAATCTTGAACGAGATGACGAGGTCAACACCTGAACTGGAACCCCACTCTTCAAACCTCCTTTATTTTAAGGCCAAGACATATGTAACATTTTAAGACATTTAAGACCATTATTTTAAGGCATTCAAGGTAATTAAGGTTATTATTTACGATATTTAGGTTATTATTTTAAGACATTTAGGTTATTATTTACGACATTTAGGTTATTATTTTTAAGACATTTAGGTTATTATTTTAAGACATTTGGGTTATTATTTTAGGGCATTTAGGTTATTATTTTAAGACATTTAGGTTATTATTTTAGAGCATTTAGGTTAATTTTTAATATATTTAGGTTATTATATTAAGACATTTAGGTTATTACTTTAAGACCACTCAGCAGAAGAAACACTGGACATTTAGTGGAAGTACCATCAAAAAATTAAATCTGATGTCGATATGTCTAGCTAAATTTGATGTAAATTATTCTGGAAACATTAAAAATAATCATCTGCAACGTTTTAAAGTATGATGATTACAAGATTCTGAACAGTCGCGGTAGAACGGTTGGCAGAGTAGAGAATTGGTAACCGGTGAATTGTGCTTTCGAAACTCTATCCAGCAAAAGACCGTTATGTGTGTGGGGTACGGTGCATGTTAAATCTATCGTGGCAGCACATATCCTAATTTTGGCGAGGTGTGGAAGTTTGAAGGGTGGGATGAAAGCTCAGAAGTGACCTCGTCATCTGACCGAAGTTCAAAATCGCGAGGTGTTGTCATCGGATTTTTTCGATATTGTTCCCGGATCGTCACCAATATCCCGTTCGTTGTGTTGCTCCAGTGTGACTTTAATTCAACTACCTTAATATAAATTATGAGACCTAACATAACGACCTTCTAAAATGAAATAGAGTGTTGGCAGCCTTGTGTTATTTTTTCCTGTCGCTCGATCTGAATGTGAGAAGAAGCATGAATCCTATATTATTAATTGATTAAAGTGGTTAAAAAACACTAGTCTCTGCTTTGGTAGCCAATCGGCTTAGGTCGATTCGTAAGCCCACGTAATTTACCCTTCAGAGATCTTACGATAGCGACTCCACCTATATGTTGTGTCTATTTCATTAGAACATCGCTAACACATCGATTAACTTTTCAAACAATGTGTCCTAATTTGTTTCATTACATGACAAGTTAATCTGTTTAACCCTACACTATCCGAAAACTATTTACCCAATTCCATTGGGTAAAGGCCGTACCAGGGACAAATATACCAAACCAAATCCAATTCCAATGCGACTACGACACTCAGCATTTTGAGAAATATTTTCCATCTCTTTCCCATTTCTATTTTTTTACGAGTTTCTCGACATTCTCGGTTCATTGTGATTTTCTTTGCAGATTTCTTACTCCCCTAAAACGGCACGGCTTTAGCCTCTAGAGCTCATTTATTTATTTTTTTGTCTTGGTTGTACTTTAGAAAGGAAGACACACGAGTTCTCTCAAGTTTCGGGAATCTGGTGTGGATAGGATATCGCATATTGACGTTCTCTTTTGCCGTTGCTGCATTTAGCACCACTGTGCCCTTTTGGTTATTGAGAATGGGGTGTTTCGAAGTGTAGATGAACGAGCGGGGGGGGGGGGGGGTCTGGGTTTATGTTCCTATACAGAAATCCCTCCGGAGCTTCTCCGAATATTGTAAGTGTAGCGAAGATTTTAAGTCGTAAAAAATATCCAAATGTGCATAACGGCTACTGGTTTGAATTGAGTTTTTCTTGTCTGTTTCTCGGTGGTTTTTTTTTATTCTTTGCTTTCTTGAAAAGGTATTTTCTTATTAAAAGCAGCATAAAAGGCTTTCTTTGTGTTTCTTGACAAAGTAACCTTCGATTGAAACGGCGAAAGAAATGCATTTTTTTAAGTTGAATAAATATTTTCGTCGCTAAGGAAACGAAAAAATTAATGCTTTACGTTCCAAAGCGCACATAGACATCAAAGTCTTTGGAATTGTTTGTAAGTAGAAGAAAGACGACTGAGATTATGCATTAGTCCTCCAAGTGATTTTAACGAGGTATCTATTCCATCGAGATCTGAAAAATGCTGATGACGAAATCTCATCAAGATATTGCCGATTTGGTAACAGGGGTTACGATGTAAGACTTTTTTGTGCCAACTCTTTTGGCGTGCTTTTTATACGCTGGCAAGGAAGAATTAATCAGAAAAAATGTGTCGTATCAGGCTTAATATAATTCTTTTTTTTTTTTTTTTTTTTTTTTTAATTAACGAAAATATTTTTCATAAATTGTTAGAAGGTTATCAAAGTTAAACAGTATATTATAGTTTTAAGTCTAATAGAGAACAAGGCGAAAACAATGTTTCAAACGATCGCATTAATTATTTAGCTATGGTAAAGTCAAAGAAGAAGAATTTACAAGAATTAATGAAAGATTACAAATAATTACAAGGTTGCCACAAACCTAATACAGAGGGGTTACCTTTGCCAGCCACAACTCGCCACAAAAATGTTGTCACAAAAATGTTTTCATACTAAAGCTGTACCACCTATTTTTTATGAAGACCATATCAAGATCTGATCAGTAGGGCAGCTTTTTACAACAAATGCAACTTTTTTTCACGCGCTCTACGCTACATGTAAAGTACTAAAACCAAAATTCCTCCTACATGGGGGGTATAGTAAGTGATTTATAACCTTCAACATAAATGCAACTTTCTGCATAAATGCAACCACCTGCAACTTTTTAAAATATAGCTCAAAATTAAGTGATATCAAATTACTATTTCATTTTTTGCTCTCTGAATCAACCCTTCGATCACGTGTGTCTGATCTTGCGAACGCCGAAGTATTGCGGATCAAACAAGTTCATGGTAAGAAGGTGTTCGTCCTGAGACGAAAGTGAAATAAATGGCAAAAAGTACTTAAACACAACCAGAGGAAACTTGCGTAATCGACAGCAGAGTTTTCGAGGTGAGTGTCGATCATCAATATGTTGTTCGCCTTGTAGATGACATTTTAAAATCTCTGAATGTTGAGCGAAAGGATTTTGAGCTTCTGCTATCCAATATAGCACTTTATATGACTGCGGCTGATGCTGTTTTTCAATGTTAAAGAAATTACTGGCCAAGGATGGGCCATTCAACGTTCTTCTGTATTTCAGTATGCATTACAATACTGTTGTACGCGACTAAAAGTGTCAATATATTTTGAATTTTTTCATTTTTACGAATAAATTATTTTAGAATTTAGTGTATCAAAAATAAATGCAACTTTATTTCCATAAATGCAACTTTAGGGAATGATAAATGCAACTTTTCCCATTTCTACTGCAACAAAAAAGTTGCCCTGCTGATCAGCTTTTCTTCTAATAACGAGATATCTCATCCAGCAAGATCTGATCGGTTTTGCTAATGACTAGATACCTCGTCTACACAACCACTAGAAGGGTTAATACATCAGGTAATGTAGACTATTTTTAGCTATGAAATAATATTACACTAAAAATAATACTGAGAACATTTTAAACTTTTATAGAGGAAAACATGTAAGTTATGAGCCGTAATGCACTCTATAAATAGACGTACCAAGAAGGAGCTGTCCGATTGCGATAAAAATTGGTGGATATATAAAGGACATACATAAAAACAAACGATTAAAACTTAAGAACAATTGAATGATTTATTTCAGAGTTTGACCGTTATTAAAGGGAGGAAGTCAATAAGGCGTTGGTCCACTTATGGTCTGGATGCAAGCTGTTACCCGGCGTGGCATGGACTGAAAATTTTCCTGCGGAATTTTATTCCAAATTGTCTCTAACTGTAGGACTAAATGGTCAACATTCCGGGATGGTTGCAATCACCTTCCCACAGAGTTCCAAATGTGTTCTATAGGAGAGAGATCAGGGGACCTAGCTGGCCAAGGAAGTGTTGGGAAAGCTTGAAGACAATTCATAGCAACATGTGCCTTGAGCGGCCGGGCATTATCTTGTTAAAAAGTGAGTCTGGTGTGTCGCAAAAGGACCGGTAACACAAGTCGTAGAATGTCGTCTAAGTACCACTTTGCTGTAAGTGTGCCAGATATGACTATCAAAGGGATCCGGCTATAAAAGGAGATGGCACACAAGAAAATAACGCCCTGTTGTGGGCATGTGTGGCGTTCGATAGACAGGATCCCCACGCTGCCCTGGACGTCTCCTGACATGTCTGCGGTTGTCATCAGGACACAGTTGGAAACGAGACTCGTCACTAAAGACTATACGTCCCCAGTCAGAGCCGTTACAAATTGATCGAGCACGGCAACAACTGTAATTCTGCAATTTCTTGGAGCGTCGATTTTTTTTTGTCATAGAGTGTATATCAATTTGAATAATGTGTCTTAATTTAAATCATTACATAGCACAGGTATTTATTTTCCTATAAAATATTTTTAAATCACCCTATCAAATGTTCAAATGATCTTAGAGACATAAATAAATCAAGCCCAATTCAATGCGACTGCTATATTCAGAATTTTGTGAAATATTTTCATTTCTCTTCTATTTTTCCCCCGAATCTCCCGACAATCTCAGTTTATTGTGTGTGATTTTCCTTACATATTTCTACTCTTCTAAAACGTCACGGCCTAAGCCTCTTGTGCTCATTTATTTTTTATTTCGTTGTATTTGTTGAGGAAGGAAGTCACAAGAAATCTCTTGTGTAATGGATGTCTGGTGTTCATAGAATATCGAATCCTTTTTTTATTCTATTGTTCCATTTAGCACGCTGTGTCTTTTCGGGTTTTGAGAAGAGGTTTATTTTTAAGGTGACAGGTGTGGACTTTAAAAACAAACTTTTGGAGTTTCTAGTGTTATAAAATATACATACACACATTGATTCCTTTCTATTGCATTGGCATCGGTCCGCGCATTAAAATTAGTCATGTGGCTCTAACAATGAATCAAATTAGATTATCGTTTTCTTAGTCATGCTAATAAAAATATCGTTTGCTTGCAGCAATCACACAAAGTAGGTTGAGGTAGGTAGGTATTAGAATAAGATGTTCAGCCTATCTCTAATTTATGAGATATGTGGATGTTAAATCTCATATCCATATGAATATGTTGACTGATTCAATGAATAGCGATGTGGTTAAAAATAAACTTTAATTAAAATTTCTGAAAAATTAAATAAGCCTAATGCGTTGACTAGTCTACCAGCGTAACATTTTTTCTCTACATAATAAAGGCTTAACAATTTGTTCTAATATCTCAATCTTCGATCGTTGCCAGCAAAAGATATTTTCCTTCGCATTGCGGACACATAACAAGACTGAAATTTTGATCTTTTGCCAGAGCCACGAGACTAATTTTCATCTATGGGCCGATGTCACAAAATTACTAAAAAGCCTGTTTATGAAGTGTTTTATTCAAATATTAAATTGATAAAAATTTTTGATAACAGAAAACATTTATAGGTCTTATTAGTTGTACCTTTAATTTCCCATGTATACTGTAATTACTTACATTTCCATACGAGTTTGCTTGTAAATAAATCAATTGTGCTTTAATTGGCAAATGTATCACTCAATTGTAGAGCTTATGAATGTGTTTTAAAACAGCTGAAATATTATTTAAAAAATCATAGATTAAGCAACACTGCAAAACAGTATTTCAAAATTATGAAGTAGGATAAATATCGCATTAGTACTTAGATGAATACAGAAGATAACATGTATTATTCAAATAAAATTGCAAGAAAATTTAGGGAAATGATTGGTAGAAAACTGTTTGAAATAAGAAGAATGTCAAAAATATTAATAGGAGAAAAACGCGATCCGAGAACACCACATCGTAATTTTGAACTCGGTCAAGCGACGATTATCGTAATTGAAAAAAAAAATTTTGCTATTGCAGAGTTTAGCATAGACGTTTTTTTTTTAAATAAGTCAATACCAAGTTTTGCATTACCAGAAATCCATTCATTTGCTCATCTAGATAGACTGCACTACCAGATGCGTTGTCTTATATAACTACCTTGTTACATGAACTTATGCGCTATAAAGAAAGGAACCTAATGAATCAATCCACACAAAATAAACTACTTTTGATTTAACCATTCTTTGAAGACAGAATAGAAGATATACAAAACGTTTTTAGAATATCTATTTTTTTTTAAATCACAAGACTAATAGATATTGCCTCGTGCAGACTATTGAGGATTGAACGAAAACAAAAGTTCCAAGATAAAAAATGGCATAAGATTTTGATGGCAGGTGATATTTTTCCATAACTTTATCGACGGCTTAGAACTGAAACTCATTCCCCGACATTTATTATTTTTTCTTAGTGCCTATTTTGCAAAATGCTTATTTTCATGATAATGAGAAATACAATGCCAGATCGCAATCTTTTAAAATAAAATAGATGTATAACACTATTAAAGTCTTATAAATTTTATTTTGCGACCCTAAAAGTAATAGTCTTTAAATGGTTGAACAGTAAAAAGTTTTTTTCGTCAGTTAATGAGATTTTTCTCTAAGCCGACGATATTTCCATTAAAATTTATACATTTGTATGTAATGACATCTTATAATTTTAAAGAATCATCTTGTAACAAATCGTAGAAGAACTATGCTTATTAGTCTACATAACGATGATTATTATTTATTCTTTTATACTTCATTGTATTTCTTTTTCCCAAATAAACCTTTGAATTTTTAATTATTTCTAAGTGACAATAGTTCTGAAATCACTCCGTAAGAATCTGGCTATTGAGAAGAACTGTACTTCCCAGAATAAAAATTAAAAAAAGGTACATTGTAAACACACTAACTAAAGGCATATCGTATATTTCTCACATGTTTACATTCTGTAAATGCTTGAACCTTTCTGTTGCACCAATAAAACATTTCATGAGACTATTTAAGTATTCTCTCATTCACAACTTAATTTTTTCCTTTTGAAACCTGTAAAAAGGTTGTTGCAAGAATTAAAAACCTGTAGCGATACAGGTTTTAAGTATTTTCATTACTTAAAAGTCCTGCCATATTGACGTATCAAAACGTAACCTCAGCTTTGTGCAAACTCATTAACCAACATTTTTAGGAAAGGCACTTTTTGAAACTTAAAAATAAATATTTTCATTATGATGAGAAAGAAAGTGTCATCTATTGGCTTATCTTAGTTTGAAAGAAAACATAACGCTATATTTATGTTTATAATTATTGTTTTGACCTAAAAACTAATAGTCCTTAATCGGCTGTGCTGTAAAGTTTAATTTTTTGTTAGTTGATGAGTTTCTACTCTAAGTCTTGCTTTAAGAGTCTGCTCTAAGTCTAATATGTGGTATTCTTTATTCAGATTGTGTTTTTAGATAAATGAAGAATAATAATTTTTAATATTTGTTTCCTTGAAGAAGAGAACGAGCAAGTAAAAAGAATTTTGGGGAAATAAATGAAATATTTTTTATATCGTTTGTTAAATTAAGTTCTTTGTTATGTCTTTTGTCAAAAAAATTACTCTCGTGTCTCTATTACTATAGCTCGGTCATTTTCTATAGCTTTTGTTACAGTGAATTTACCTAAGCACTTTAATTGCTTGCTTATTGAAAATTTATTAGAAGATAAAGACATGCGTGTTAAAATGTCAACAAAACAATTCCTGGAAAAAAATTTTAATGTTACAAAATTTTGCCCTCACTTGTAAATATAGTAACTTAGTTACTAAAATAATAAAATATTTAATTGATTCTGAATTATAATGGAATTTTTAAACAAGCGAATCAAAGTACAAAAGCTCCTAAGACAACAGTTTAAAGATTATATTGAAAAATAGCAATATTAAATTCTGTAAGGAAAATACAAGACAATTAAATTATTTTCTGAAAACTAAAATCATTTAATAATCAAGTACTTAAGTAATAATATAATGATTATAGTAATCAAACTCTTTTCGTGATAATGAAAATAAAATTTCCAATTCATATATAATTAGTACATTTAATCACAAGAAAATAAACGAAGTTTACAGTGATAATGTGCATGGTCCTATAATTCTGCGCTCATATGGCATGATGTCGTAAGTCACTTTTTTAATTTTTCGTGACAGCAATTTTAAGATTCAACATGTGGTTCTGTGGTTTATGATTTATTACAATTTTCCCACCTTTGTTTTCTCATAAACTACGACTAAAGATTTACGACATTTTGCCACCTTGTAAACATTAACAAAAAAAAATTCAGGATGGGACCAATTTTTTGGGAAAATTGACAACATTTTACCATTTGAGCACAGAATTATACTTGACTCAATAAACAAATCCTCCTCTTGCTTTTATTCGTTAAATTTTATTGTTTAAACTACAAATGAATTTTTAAATTTATTCCATCAATGAACATAGTTTTGCAAATTCATTCAAACTTATTTAATATGAACAGGGAATTAAATTATCTTTCTATTCAAAGTGTACAAGATTCATAGCTTTGCTCTAGGAGTAGTCATTATGTTTACCTTATTTTAAAACTGAACGATAGTAGAAAAGGGTTTTTTTTCGTTTTGCAAGTCTTAGATAACACCTGATTAGTAATTTTTATTTTTTTAATTTGTAATACAGCGTACAAAAAACACTTTCTAAAGTTTTGATTCTTTCAGAATGGACATTAATACGTTTTCCATTGCAACTTTCATTACCCCGAAATTATTTGTGTCTATAACTCAAAATCAGTGAATTTGAATACATTGGCCCATTTCTTTCAAAGTACAGAAATACGGTACCCAACTATTGTACAAGAGCTGTCAGTTTAAATAAGCGAATTTCTAGTAAAATTTTCCTTAAATAACGTGCGTAATTCTATTACAATGCTATTTTTATTCATGGAAGTATTCAAAAACATTGTTTTATAGTCTAGAAACCTTATTGATCGTCAAGAGTGATTTTAATTTCGTGTTAGGACTTAAAAATAACTTTTATTGTGTGCGTGAAAATTGTTTTTTTCTTACTTCATCTCAGTTAAGTACTCTTTTTAAAATCTATTTATCTTTTTTATAAAACTAACTTACATCTTAACACAATGCTAATATTAACTTTTAGAACGCTTGCGAATAATTCAATAAATAACAAATCTTTTAACTCAGATGAAAATGCAAATTAATTCATTAGAATGTATAAAATAATCAGTTTTATATTTTTATTCATTTCTATGATAAAGAGATAATTGCTACCGAAGTTGAATTTTTTTTTTTCATATGTATGAAAATCTCTAAATATGCATTAATTATTGTGTTTAATAAATGATAACACTAAACCAAAAATAAAATCAAAACACAGTACAATGAGTATAATTTTTATACAAACAATACGTGTTAAGGGAATTGTAAAAATAAGCAATTCGCTAAGCAGAGTACTTTTATTTTTAATAAATAAGTTGTATCTTCAACAAATTGCATTAATACTTCTCATATAACTACAACATTTTGACAAAACAACTTTTAAAGATATCATTTATGAATATCATAATATTATTTAAAATAATATATTATGTATCTAACAGTGAATAAACGTCGTTTAATTTAAATGAGCTTGAAATTTAAAGAAGAAAATAACAAGTTTATTCTAGTAATGAATGTTGATTTTATTGAACTATGCGGTAAATTTGAATAACTTCTGCACTTTGTAATTAATTAATTGCATAACTTATATTGTACACTTTTCGTATTATTAAAGAATTCGTTTTATTTTAAAACAATATCTCTCTTACCTTATAAACAAAAAAGGAAATGTTTTTCTATGAAGCAAAAAACTCACGAACGCTGAGCTCTGACGTCATGAAATTTGCTCAGTTTATTCAGTCTGAATTTCTATGCAAATACAACTACTTTCACATCTCACTACGTTTTTCCTATAGAACCATAGTAGTAAAATATAAAATATTACGCAAGAAGCCGCAAAAATTATCCCAAGTATTTGGGTGATAAAACTAGTTAAAATATAATTTACGAGTACCTTGATAAATTTGTATAAAATATAATTCGTCGAATACTTTGTTTCGTTCGAAACATTTTTTTGAAGATTTACTGCTAATGTTTCAGCTATAATAAGCTATATCAACAACATTGTCGATTCAGTATGGCTAGTTCTTAGATTCGGTACGAATTTTGAATGAAAGCAAAATTCAATATTGTAAAACTGAAAAGTTTGAAAAGGAAGTTCGGAATTTTTTAACAAGAAACCCAACTGTGCACATAATCAGCGAGCAGCGGGCACCTCAAGAACTAAATTGCTAACACGCTCTCAAAGAATGAAGAACGTCTGGGGAAATAATCGAAGCTCCTTGCACGTTGTATACAAAGTTTCGTTTCTTTCACAACATTCGATCGACTACACAGCGGGGGATGAATCTTATTAAGAGTCACACCATGCATTCAGTTAGTTTAATAACTTTTTTGCGTGGAACACTCTATTTATGTCGAGAACATATGGATTTCATTGTAGTTCTAAAGTGCCTCCTATGGAATGCAATCAACCTGGTGTGAATTCGTTTGGATAATGGTGTTGAATTCGTCTCAATAATGGTGTTGAATTCGTCTTGATAATGTAGTTGCGACGCATTGCGTAGTTTATGGCAATGAAATAGTTGATAAGTTAGCTAAATTTTCTATCACAATAGGTCTCAGTTCCTATCACAGCAACTACCCTCTCTAGGTGTCTATGTAGGTCAGGAGATACATAGGTTCGATCGTTTTGGTTCACTTTATGGAGGAAAACGGAATGAATCGCCATCTTTTTTAATTCCAGAGTGAACCTATTGACCATCTAAAGTGCCATCAGTGGGATACATATAACCCGGATTGAATTTGTCTTGATAATGGTGTCGAATTTGTCTTGATAATGGTGTTGAATTCGTCTTGGTAATGGTGTTGTAGCATATTGCGAAGTTTATGGCAATGAAGTAGTTCCTTTCACATCAACTACCCTCTCTAGGTGTCTGTGTAGGTCAGAATATACATAAGTTAGATCGTTTTGGTTCACTTTGTGGAGGAACAAGGGAATGAATCGCCTTCTTTTTCAATTCCAGAGTGAACCTAATGACCCTCTAAAGTGCCATTACTGGGATACATATAACCCGGATTGAATTTGTCTTGATAATGGTGTCGAATTTGTATTGATAATGGTGTTGAATTCGTCTTGGTAATGGTGTTGTAGCGCATTGCGAAGTTTATGGCAGTAAAATAATTGATAAGTTAGCTAAATTTTCAATCACAATATTGCCCAGTTCCTTTCACAGCAACTACCCTCTCTAGGTGTCTATGAAGGTTAAAAGATACTTAAGTTAGATCGTTTTGGTTCACTTTATGGAGGAAAAAGGGAATGAATCACCATCTTTTTCAATTCCAGAGTGAACCTAATGACCATCTAAAGTGCCATCACTGGAATACATAAAACCCGGATTGAATTTGTCTTGATAGTGGTATTTAGCGCATTTCGAATTTTATTACAATAAAATGGATGATAGTTTAGATAAATTGTCGATTACAATAGGCCCAGTTTCTTAACCAGCAACTGCCCTCTATAGGTGTCTGAATACAGTCAGGAGAGAGACGCGATCCTTTTGGTGTGCTTTATGAAGAAACACTGGAATGAATCAGTCTCATTTTCAATTTCAGAGTAAGCCTAATAACCTCCCATTACTTCAAAAATGCCCCTAGAACAGTTAATTTTTTCGAAGAGATTGATAACTGGTAAATTTATTTTATTAACGTCGTACTAGATCCACACAACGGGCTATTGATGACGGTCCGGAATTAATCTCCTACGGGAAAGGTCATCTTTCGAAGAGAATAAAACTAAGTTGTGGTAAACGAGTCTGAGGGAGGTAGGAATTTAATTAGAGTCGCACTGGAGCTATTGGTAACGGTATGGGAACAATCCCGAAGGGAAAGATCCGAGAACGACCCCACATAGTTTTGAACCACGGTCGGATCACGAATTCATACCTGAGCTGGCACCCCAATCTCCAAACACCCACACCAAGCCAATGTTTAGACATTAAGACGACAGATTTAACGTGCACCAGCCCCTCAGTTTTTGGTTAGATTCGAACTCCCATTCTTCGGTTGCTATTCCGTTACCCTTCAAACCGGGCTGCGGTGGCCTCTGACGATTCTGAAGCTATTATGTAAGTTTAATGAGTTCAAAACATTGGCTATTAGAATCAAAAATCTCGTTCTATACCCGTTAGATAGAATGAAAAAAGATTTTGGTTAGGCGAAAACGAAAATGCATACTTCAAAAGTTTTTTTCGTATTAGAAAGTGTTTTTATATGAAATAGATAAATTTCTGATTAGATTTGTGAACAATCTTCATGTGCATTAAAGCAGCTGAGATTAGAATATATACGTTTTTTTATAAACTATACATAAAATAATGTTTATTTTTTTAAATTACATTTAACACGCCATTAATGCACATTTTAAAATTGACGTATTCTTTGTGAGGCGAAATGTATGTATGCAGGTATTTGATTAACTTAGCACTGGAGGAACACAACGAGTTATCGGCGACGGTCCGGGAAGAGACCCGAAGGGAGAGAGCGAGGACAACGCCACGTAATTTTGAACCACGGTCAGATGACAAGTGAAGCAAAAGAGAAAATAATTCTCACAAACACGGTCAGAGACCTTAATTTTTAAATTCACAAATTATTGCTTTCACAATGTTAAGACAATAAGCATGTGATCCTTCAACTTACTCATAGCAATTCACTCTTACAATCAACTAAAATTATTTAAAAAGAAAACTTGAAAAGTAATTCTTGACATTTTTTATTTTTATTTTTATTTTAGATTGAGATTTCAGATTATTCTTAATATTAAGTTTTAATATATCGCACCCCGGCAAGAAAAGTGACACTACTCAAAATTACAGAATTTAAGAATATTGAAATAGTATATGATTCTTTTAAACTTTAGTTTAGTATTTTTGGTAGTAACTTCTATTATATTCTATAGAATAGTAATATAACACGCTGGGGCACCTCATACATATTTTTCAATGACATAACATCAAAATTTTTATTTTTTGAGCTGTGTCTTTTTTCTTGCCGGGTGCGATATGTTCGTTCGCGCGAATTTGCTAAATGATTGTCTTTTGAGCGCGCATTGATATTTTGGATCATGAAGAACTACGATTCGTTTACAGTTTTTTATTTTTGCTTTTATTCTTTAGAACGCCAATTGTGTGGCATAATATAATAAAATATATCTTTAGATTTCGTGTTCTTCTTATCGTTAGAACTGTTCGTGCTTAGAATATTTATTCGACTAGCTGTATGCCGATATACTTTATGCCTTAGTACATGTTTTATTCGGTCGCATATAAGCGCATAGCTCACGAAATCATTATTTTAGAGCCACGGCCTAAGTTAATGAGAAAAAAATCTTATAAATAATTTTTTTAATTATATAGTCCACTTCTTTACTTATTTTTGTACCTTCCACAGAGTCAATATATTTTCTATTCAAAACCACTTTTTTTCTACTTTGGCTCTTAATGTATACGTTACTGTCACGAATTACATATACTTATAGCAAGTAAAGTAAAGTTGTTAACACACTTACAAATTTATAAGTCAACCCAAAAAAATTTATGATACTTTGTACATATTTATATACGCTAAAATTTTCTAAAATCTGTATAGACATTCAAAGAACCTTTTTTTACTTTGGTATATTGGAGGCGCTTTATTTATATTGAAAAGTTGGTTCTTATGGGAAATCTTTATAAACTTATAAAATACCAAATTTTAAAACGTCGAAATGTTGTTTTAAATGTGTATGGCATTAACATAAATCTAATAGTTAACTAGAAATAGTTAAACTAGAGTGAATATGCTTTAGCTATAAAAACTAACTCAAAAAAAAAATTTCCGGACCTAGTAAAATTTTGTTTTGCAGCGAAACTAAATACATTAAATATGTAAGGAAGAATATGTATATGTATATAACATCTTTTAGGAAAATAATAGCTGAAACATATTTAAGTTCTTTATAATTTCCTTTCAGATACTTCTTGAATGGCACTACTTATAGTCAAATTATAGTATTTGATTAAATTGTATTCCCTGGTTATTTACTTCGGAATTATTTCCCCAGAAGCGAACAGTCAATTTTCAGCTGTAAAATGAAGGAACACTTACCTTCATCTTGAAAAGGATCACTGATGTAGTGTCCTTTAAAGGTCTATAGAGAGATAACATAGCCGATTCGGTTATCTTATGCCCTGAGGGATGCACATCTCCTCTCGCGCCTCTTCAACCTCTGAGCATCCCAAAAGCAACTGTCTGGTCGCAGACGGGATCAACAGATTTCTCTCCCGTGGCACACTTATTCGATTGGAGTAGAGCAGCGCATGCGCAGAAGCGGAGGGGTGCTTCCAGGCACCCCTTGACTTTTTTCTCTCGCGAAAGAACTCCGCAAGAGATCGCAACGACAAGAACAGATTGGAATTCTGTAATCTGAGCACTTCGAACGATAGTGCAAATATTATCCTACTATGTAAAAGGCCCGACTTGCAATGATATATATTATTTTCTATCCTCTGTCATGCTTTGAGGTTGAAAGAAATATTAACATACTTTCGCAAGAAAATTGTACGAGCATCATAAATAAATAATTGTTAAATCGTATCATATATGTAAGGAAACTAGTAATGCAAGCGTTTGCGCTTGCGATAAAATAGAACGTTAATTAATTACCAATTACCTACAGTATAAAAGGCACGACCGTGTGATGATATAGATAACTTTTTATTCTCCACATGGTTAAAGCATGTAATTTTCTATATTTGTCGGCACTAGTTATATGTTTAATTTGTTAGGTCCATTTAGAATCATCAATTGTAATCGGAGCACTTGAACATCAGTAGAAATTATATCATACTATACAAAAGATACAACTTGAGTTATTGTAGATCACTAATTGTCGACTTTCATGTGTGTGTGTGGTTAAAGTTAAATGAATTATTAAAATACTTTTACAAAAAATTGCTCGAGTATAACAAATAAATAATAATGCAAGCGATAATGCTTGTGATAAAATAGAATACGCAAACGATATTTATACAGAAACAGTGAAAACGCGCATGCGATATAGTATAATGAAATTTTTTTTTGATAACTATGTAATTTTCTGTATCTGGCAACGCCAGTAACATGTTTAATATTTTAGTTTTGTTTATAATTATCAATTGGAATATAATTTTGGGGATATGTTTAATTATTGAGATCAATTTTTTTTGAGTTGTGATACTTATTAATTGACTTAACTATTATAGAGATAGTTGAGTAGTGATACATACATAGAGTTGTAAATACTCATTAACAATGAAGCATATTAAGGGTATGTTTCAATGCGAAACTCATTATTTACTTTTACTCCACAAAGCCTGTTGTTTACTGTTTTTAATAAGAGTACTGTTTTTTAATAAGAATAAAGCTCTGTTTTTAGAATCCGTTGTATTCTATGTAGATCACGTTTTATCTAAATCTCTATTCATGCACAGTAAATAAAAATGAAATCATAGTGAAACTTACTCTGTGCGTCCAATTTTTTTTTACATGAGCTGAGTTCACGAGTGTTACAGAAGGATGTTGAGGGGATGATCTATATAAAATGTATTATATAGATCATATTGTACTCTATTTTACCAAACAATACTTAGTATAAAATAAAGTGTCTTTTTTTATCAGACTACGGGGCTCTGTCCCTGCTCGCTGTCGCTAGTCAACCCCCGATGATTGCTACGCAATCATATTTACTTCACTTTGCGAACTATAATTTTCAACGTTGTGGGGTAGGGGATTGCTGCACAATCCAAACCCTTTTGGATCGCTGCTGAATTGATCCCGAACCTCTAGTACGACGTTAATTAAAGGTTTCCTTCCTTTCTCATTGCGATATTTATGGCAAAGATAAAGCACAAGTTACAGATAAAGCCTTTAAGGAAAAGATATTAAATATACAACATTAAGAAGACAAAAAAGAACACTAAAATCTATCCTCTAAGGAGAGAAAAAAAAAAGAAAACGTTTTCTCCGCTACCGCATAGAAATACCGAATCATAGATATATATTTAGCTGATCCATGTTGTTTGTTGTAATAGTACTTTATAAGATTTTCATATTCGACTGTTGCTATGGAAACAGCGATCGAATTTGCCGGTTCTTCTGACAACATTGCAAACTTTCTAGCGCGTGCTCTCAAACTTCATGAATGAATTCATTAAAAAATATAACTGTGTTTATCGTCTGCGCGTGCTCCAAATTCATTAGCCCGTTGAACCACAAGACTCGCTATCTACCAATCACAAATCGAATAAATCCGAAAAAGATCGAAAGATTTTCTTTTATAATAGAAATACAATATATATTCGTTCAGAAGTACAAATTTGATATATGTGGGAATTTCCGTGTAATAAACAAACCAGACGGTGTGAATATTTTACTTTTACTGCCGAAATGCTCTCCCTTGATGCATATTAGGTTTACCTTAAAATGTAGTTTATCGCTGTTTTAAAGACATTTTGAGTTTAATCTCATTAGCATGTTATCTATCATATATCAATTGAGAATTCATTATTTGGATGTTTTATTAGCGAAGTGCTGAAAAAGTATTCGGGAAATAAGTCAAATTACGTCACGGTCGTTAGACATAATACGTTCAGGGAACATATATCGAAGCAGTACCCTACCATCTCCTACATTTAGATTGACAGAGATTGTTTCTCATATATTTTGCAAATGATTTTATTAATGTTTTAATTTCCTTTGTGTCAGAATTAAATTTACATATTTATTGATATTCTTTTGCTATTAACAGTAAAACAAATTTCTCCTTAGTGCCCATAGTATTCTTATCCCTCAGCTTTACAGATAATTTTTCCAGAAGTACTTCAATCACAAGAGTCAAGTTTTCACCTGTAATAAGATGTTTATGCGTATCAATCTTTCCTTTATAATGTCTATGTCTATTCAAATTTAAAATGGAAATTTATCAAACTTAAAGTAAACATACTTTTTATTCGGAATCAATTTAATGCTTACAATTAATAGCATGCTTTTTCTCATGTCTTGGTTTTTAGATTTCGATTGTGTGTGTATTACAGTAACATATAGTCATATTGATGACTTGATTAAAAGAGATCGTCATTTCGATTTTAGTAAGAATGTTTAGGTATGCAGTCTCAGCAGTTTCTTCGTATTTTCAAAAACAAAATCATGACTCTTGCTGCTGTAAAACAATCGAATTTTATATTTGTGTTTCTAAGAAATAATCCTGGTTGACTTACGAATGAAAATGCTTATACTCTTTTTAATTTATTTTCATCGTTAAAAGATATTTGATTGTTTTACTTTCTTCGAAAGCTAAACCTTTGCCTGTTCCTCTATTTGACCCTATTATTTGACTGAAATATATTATCACGACTCTTGTTGCTATGAATCAATCGATTTCTAAATATATGTATGACTAAGAAACATTTTTGCCTTGATTACGATACTGTAGATTTTATTGTTTTTAAAATACAGGCTTGATAATTTAGTAACTTCTTTCAGAAAATCTTCAACTGCTCCTCCATTCGATATATGACTAATTCGATATATGACTATAAATATATGTATGACTAAGAAACATTTTTGCCTTGATTACGATACTGTAGATTTTATTGTTTTTAAAATACAGGCTTGAGATAATTTAGTAACTTCTTTCGGAAAATCTTCAACTGCTCCTCCATTCGATGCTATTTTTTGACTGAAAAAATTACATTATAGATTAAATTTGCATCTTTAGGTCGAAAACTATCGCTAATATATTGTCTCTCGGGGGAAACAGCTAGCTTTCTCTTAGGTAAAAAGCCTCTAAAACAGAATAGAGCTATATTTTTATTTATGTTTTAAATTTTTTTGTCACTTTGCTTTATTGACTACACCGCTATAGTGGACAATAAGTTTAAGTTAAATTACTGTTAATAGGTGTTCCGCTCCCCGCAAATTATGTTTAATGAATAACGCTATTCCTCTGGAAAAAAATCCACTAGTTATTTTTTCTTCTGATTCATTGTTGTGTACCAAAAAAAAAATCTTACTCGCTCAGTTAATTAACTTTTTGTGAGTATGCCTCTGATTTGTTTGTCCTCTTTAGAAAAACTTATAATTATTCGTAATTAGATGTGGATCGAAAATTATGGAATTTTTGGTGGTGTTTTTTTCCGTCTAAGCTACGTGATTACCGCTCTCTCCCTCTCTCAGTTCTACAGACTCTAGGTTTCCATCTCAGATATGACATGGATGGTTGTTGTTGATGTCGTTTTTAATGGCATTGGTCAAGGTAATAACACAGACCTAGTCCAATTTACCATGTTTTCTAACACTCCTGGTGGTTGTTTCGACCAGGCCTCTCGTCATAAGCTAAACCGATGAAACATTGATGGACGAGGTATCTCGTCATTAGAAGAAAAAACTGACCACAGATTGATTTTGTCATCATCAAACAATTAGCAATATCTTAATCACTAGTTATCTCGTCATTAGCGAACTTGGTCAGATATTAGTGGACGAGACATCTCGTCATTAGCAATCTTATTCAAATCTTAGTGGACGCGATATCTCGTCATTAAGGAACTTAGTCAAAATTTAGTGGACGAGACATCTCATCATTAACGAGCTTGGTCAGATCTTAGTGGACGAGATATCTTGTCATTAGCTAATTTGTTCAGATCTCAGTGGACGAGATATCTCGTCATTAGTGAACTTAGTCAGATCTCAGTGGACGAGATATCTCGTCATTAGTGAACTTAGTCAGATCTCAGTGGACGAGATATCTCGTCATTAGTGAACTTAGTCAGATCTCAGTGGACGAGATATGTCGTCTTTAGCGAACTAAGTCAAACCTTAGTGGACGAGACATCTCATCATAACGAACTTGGTCAGATCTTAGTGGACGCGATATCTCGTCACCAGCGAACTTGTTCAGATCTCAGTGGACAAGATATCTTGTCATTAGCTAATTTGTTCAGATCTCAGTAGACGAGACATGTCGTCATTAGCGATCTTATTCAGATCTTAGTGGACGCGATAACTCGTCATTAATTAACTTAGCCAAACCTTAGTGGACGAGACATCTCATCATTAACGCACTTGGTCAGATCTTAGTGGACGAAATATCTCGTCACTAGCGAACTTGTTCAGATCTCAGTGGACAAGATATCTTGTCATTAGCTAATTTGTTCAGATCTCAGTGCACGAGATATCTCATCATTACTGAACTTAGTCAGATCTCAGTGGACGAGATATGTCGTCTTTAGCGAACTTAGTCAGATATTAGTGGACTAGATATCTCGTCATTAGCGAACTTTGTTAGATCTTAGTGGACGAGACATCTCGTCATTAGCGATCTTGGTCAGATCTTAGTGGACGATATATATGGTCACTAGCGAACTTGTTCAGATCTTAGTTCACGTGATATCTCGATATTAGCGAACTTAGTCAGATCTTAGTGGACGAGATATCTCGTCAGTAGCGAACTTAGTCAGATCTTAGTGAACGAGATATCTCGTCATAAGCGAACTTAGTCAGATCTTAGTGGACGATATATACGGTCACTAGCGAACTTGTTCAGATCTTAGAGGACGAGATATCTCGTCATCAACGAACTTAGTCAAACCTTAGTGGACGAGACATCTCATCATTAGCGAACTTAGTCAGATCTTAGTGGACGATATATATGGTCACTAGCGAACTTGTTCAGATCTTAGATGACGATATATCTCGTCATTAACGAACTTAGTCAAATTTTAGTGGACGAGACATCTCGTCATTAGCGAACTTAGTCAGATCTTAATACGATATATATGGTCACTAGCGAACTTGTTCAGATCTTAGAGGACGAGATATCTCGTCATCAACGAACTTAGTCAAACATTAGTGGACGAGACATTTCGTCATTACCGAACTTAGTCAGATCTTAGTGGACGAGTTATCTCGTCATAAGCGAACTTAGTCAGATCTTAGCGGACGAAATATCTCGTCACTAGCGAACTTGTTCAGATCTCAGTGGACAAGATATCTTGTCATTAGCTAATTTGTTCAGATCTCAGTGCACGAGATATCTCGTCATTACTGAACTTAGTCAGATCTCAGTGGACGAGATATGTCGTCTTTAGCGAACTTAGTCAGATATTAGTGGACGAGATATCTCGTCATTAGCGAACTTAGTCAAATTTTAGTGGACGAGATATCTAGTCACCAGCAAACTTGTTCAGATCTAATTGGACAAGATATCTTGTCATTAGCTAATTTGTTCAGATCTAAATGGACGAGATATGTCGTCATTACTGAACAGTCAGATCTCAGTGGACGAGATATGTCGTCTTTAGCGAACGTAGTCAGATCTTAGTGGACGAGATATCTCTTCATTAGCGAACTTGGTTAGATCTTAGTGGACGAGACATCTCGTCACTAGCGAACTTGTTCAGATCTTAGATGACGAAATATCTCGTCATTAACGAACTTAGTCAAATTTTAGTGGACGAGACATCTCGTCATTAGCGAACTTAGTCAGATCTTAATACGATATATATGGTCACTAGCAAACTTGTTCAGATCTTAGAGGACGAGATATCTCGTCATCAACGAACTTAGTCAAACATTAGTGGACGAGACATTTCGTCATTACCGAACTTTGTCAGATCTTAGTGGACGAGTTATCTCGTCATAAGCGAACTTAGTCAGATCTTAGCGGACGAAATATCTATTAAGTAGCGAACTTGTTCAGATCTCAGTGGACAAGATATCTTGTCATTAGCTAATTTGTTCAGATCTCAGTGCACGAGATATCTCGTCATTACTGAGCTTAGTCAGATCTCAGTGGACGAGATATGTCGTCTTTAGCGAACTTAGTCAGATATTAGTGGACGAGATATCTCGTCATTAGCGAACTTAGTCAAATTTTAGTGGACGAGATATCTAGTCACCAGCAAACTTGTTCAGATCTAATTGGACAAGATATCTTGTCATTAGCTAATTTGTTCAGATCTAAATGGACGAGATATGTCGTCATTACTGAACAGTCAGATCTCAGTGGACGAGATATGTCGTCTTTAGCGAACGTAGTCAGATCTTAGTGGACGAGATATCTCTTCATTAGCGAACTTGGTTAGATCTTAGTGGACGAGACATCTCGTCACTAGCGAACTTGTTCAGATCTTAGATGACGAAATATCTCGTCATTAACGAACTTAGTCAAATTTTAGTGGACGAGACATCTCGTCATTAGCGAACTTAGTCAGATCTTAATACGATATATATGGTCACTAGCGAACTTGTTCAGATGTTAGAGGACGAGATATCTCGTCATCAACGAACTTAGTCAAACCTTAGTGGACGAGACATCTCGTCATTACCGAACTTAGTCAGATCTTAGTGGACGATATATATGGTCACTAGCGAACTTGTTCAGATCTTAGTGGACGTGATATCTCGACATTAGCGTACTTAGTCAGATCTTAGTGGACGAGATATCTCGTCAGTAGCGAACTTAGTCAGATCTTAGTGAACGAGATATCTCGTCATAAGCGAACTTAGTCAGATCTTAGTGGACGAGATATCTCGTCATTAGCGATCTTGGTCAGATCTCAGTGGACGAGATATCTCGTCATTAGTGAACTTAAACAGATCTCAGTGGACAAGATATGTCGTCTTTACCGAACTTATTCAAACCTCAGTGGACAAGACATCTCATCATTAACGAATTTGGTCAGAACTTGGTGGACGAGATATCTCGTCACCAGCGAACTTGTTCAGATCTCAGTGGACAAGATATCTTGTCATTAGCTAATTTGTTCAGATCTCAGTGGACGAGATATATCGTCATTACTGAACTTAGTCAGATCTCAGTGGACGAGATATGTCGTCTTTAGCGAACTTAGTCAGATCTTAGTGGACGAGATATCTCGTCATTAGCGAACTTGGTTAGATCTTAGTGGACGAGACATCTCGTCATTAGCGAACTTAGTCAGATCTTAATACGATATATATGGTCACTAGCGAACTTGTTCAGATCTTAGAGGACGATATATCTCGTCATCAACGAACTTAGTCAAACCTTAGTGGACGAGACATCTCGTCTTTAGCGAACTTAGTCAGATCTTAGTGGACGAGATATCTCGTCAGTAGCGAACTTATTCAGATCTTAGTGAACGAGATATCTCGTCATAAGCGAACTTAGTCAGATCTTAGTGGACGAGATATCTCGTCATTAGCGAACTTTGACAGATCTTAGTGGACGAGATATCTCGTCGAAACCACTTGGAGGGTTGAGACGCACAGCGATCAACTGATGTTCATCCAGAATGGATCAATCCACAAAGGCTCGGGTACAATTCAAAGCATGGGAGGAAGTTGATGAGATTGCGGAGCATGGACATGTTGGAATTCCTTAACCCTCCAATCGATTTCCACGAGATATTTCGGCCATCAAGATCTTATTAACTGTGAAAGTGACGAGATATCAAGATATTTCAGATTTCTTGATGATGAAGAAATCAAGATCTTGTCAGTTTTCAAATGACGAGGTAACTCGTCCATCAAGATATGGTCGATTTTGCTAATGATGAGGTGCTTCGCCACCAGAAGGTTTAATCCAGTCTCAAAAAATTATCTCTCGGGTAACAAAAATAACAATAGAGCGCAGTCAACTCACTATAACAAGTTTTAAATATATAACAGCATTACAATAATTGCAACTAATAGGATTACTTACCAGATAAAAAATAGATTTCTTCTTACAACATGCAAAATAATCTCTCACGCTAAACTTTGTAATAAAAATACCATGGCGTGGTATGGGGGAAATTTGGAGAGTAGGGTCACATCTCATAATGTGGAATTCGTCAGCAGACCGTGGTTCAAAATTATGAGGCCTAAAATATTTTCCTTCCACACAGTAACCCAGTAGGAAAGTAACGGATAAGCAAAAGAAAGGTTGCGAGTTCGAATACCACCAAAGACATTCGCGTACGAAGGAGGCATCTGCTAGTTAAATCTGTCATGTCCTCAAACTTCCTTACGTTGATGTGGTGGGGAAGTTTGGAAACTTGTTGCCAGCTCATACGTGACCTTGTCATCGGACCATGGCTCAAAACTACGCGGAGCTGTATATAACTGGATCTTTCCCTTCCGGTTTGAAACAAGACCATAGCCAATAGCTCGTTGTGTTGCTCCAGTACGACGTTAATTAAAATACCTACCTACACTTCGAAAAAATCCCGGACCGTCGCAACCGACCAACCGGTATAGTGGTTAAGGTGTTAGCCTCTAGATCGGAAGGTTCCTGGTTCGAATCCGGGTTCGGGCATGGATGTTTGTATGCGTATGGTGTAGAGGCGGTTGGTGCACCTTAAATCTGTAACAGCCGAAAGTCCTCACGTTGGGTTGGTGTGGATGTTTGGAGAGTGGGGTGCCAGCTCAGGTGTTGCTTCGTCATCTGACCGTGGTTCAAAATTACGAGGTGTTGTCCTCGTATCTTTCTCTTAAGGGATTGATCACGGACCGTCGCCAATATTCCGTTGTGTTGTTCCCTACCGGAACGTAAATTCAACTTCCTACCTACCGGAAATGAAGATTTATCATTGCACGCGTATCAATTCAAAATGGCATTGAGAACAACGTAACAAACTCATGCGGATACATGAAAGTAGCGCAGTCTCATAAGCGCTGTATAGTTTCCGCTGATATTAATTTAATATTAGATTAACCCTTTGTAATTCGATAGATCGCTTATCAGATCTGCGAATACAGAACTTGCGTCTACGTGTAACAGTGTTTAATTCCTATCTGTATTGTGATTGACTGGGGTGGAATAATACTCCTGTTATATGCCATGATAAATAGCTGCTTTGATTAGTCATATAGCGTCCAGTATTGCTTGGAAACTTCCCTATCTATTTGGTGGAATATTGTGTAGGTATAAAAACAAGTAGTAAAATTTAAAATCTTTTCAAAATAGGATTAAGAAAAGATAAAAAACATGTGACAAAATGGTCAATAGCTATTTCGGTGGAGTAAAACGCCCATGATCTAACACACTAGTGAATGACGCTAGTACTTCCAACTCTTCACAGAACTTCTAGTAGGTAGTTGAATTAGCGTTGTATTGGAACAGCACCAGCGGCCTATTGGCAACAGTCCGAGATCAATCCCGATGAGAAGGATCGAGGACAACATCTCATAGTTATGAACCACGGTCCGACGACAAGATCAACAACTGAGCTTGCACTCCACCTCTCCGAACTTTCACACCACGTCAATTTTACGAAATTTAACGTCAAGTCAGATTAAGCTTGTAACAGCCTCTACATAAACTACGGTCTTTGTTTGAATCGAGCTTCAAACAAGTAACCCTCTGGTTGCTAATCCAACCGTTCTAACGCGATCCTACACACTGCCTGGAAGGGTTTGATGGGAAACGTGATTGTGGAAAAAGTATTGTGTAATGCATTAATTTCGCACTTTTCTTCCGTTTTTAGCTATTTGAGTAGTCGTTCTAGTTGGTAGGTGCGTAGGTACCTTAACTAACGTCACACTAGAGCAACATAATGGACTGTTGTCGACGATCCGGGGTCAAACCCAAAGGAAAAGAACCGAGGTCAACACCACATAATTTTGAATCACGGTCAGATGAGGTACTCACTTAACTCACTAACTTTTATTCACTTAATCGTGTCTGCCTTTTGTTGGAAATTGAAAAAACTGTTAGTTAATTTTATAGACCAATTTTTTGCTGACTTAGTTGTATCTGCTTTTTGATGAGGTACTCACTTAACTCACTAACTTTTATTCACTTAATTGTGTCTGCCTTTTGTTGGAAATTGAAAAAACTGTTAGTTAATTTTATAGATCAATTTTTTGCTGACTTAGTTGTATCTGCTTTTTGATGAGGTACTCACTTAACTCACTAACTTTTATTCACTTAATTGTGTCTGCCTTTTGTTGGAAATTGAAAAAACTGTTAGTTAATTTTATAGACCAATTTTTTGCTGACTTAGTTGTATCTGCTTTTTGATGAGGTACTCACTTAACTCACTAACTTTTATTCACTTAATTGTGTCTGCCTTTTGTTGGAAATTGAAAAAACTGTTAGTTAATTTTATAGACCAATTTTTTGCTGACTTAGTTGTTTCTGCTTTTTGATGAGGTACTCACTAACTCACTAACTTTTATTCACTTAATTGTGTCTGCCTCTTGTTGGAAATTGAAAAAACTGTTAGTTAATTTTATAGACCAATTTTTTGCTGACTTAGTTGTATCTGCTTTTTGATGAGGTACTCACTTAACTCACTAACTTTTATCCACTTAATTGTGTCTGCCTTTTGTTGGAAATTGAAAAAACTGTTAGTTAATTTTATAGATCAATTTTTTGCTGACTTAGTTGTATCTGCTTTTTGATGAGGTACTCACTTAACTCACTAACTTTTATTCACTTAATTGTGTCTGCCTTTTGTTGGAAATTGAAAAAACTGTTAGTTAATTTTATAGACCAATTTTTTGCTGACTTAGTTGTATCTGCTTTTTGATGAGGTACTCACTAACTCACTAACTTTTATTCACTTAATTGTGTCTGCCTCTTGCTGGAAATTGAAAAAACTGTTAGTTAATTTTATAGACCAATTTTTTGCTGACTTAGTTGTATCTGCTTTTTGATGAGGTACTCACTTAACTCACTAACTTTTATCCACTTAATTGTGTCTGCCTTTTGTTGGAAATTGAAAAAACTGTTAGTTAATTTTATAGACCAATTTTTTGCTGACTTAGTTGTATCTGCTTTTTGATGAGGTACTCACTTAACTCACTAACTTTTATTCACTTAATTGTGTCTGCCTTTTGTTGGAAATTGAAAAAACTGTTAGTTAATTTTATAGACCAATTTTTTGCTGACTTAGTTGTATCTGCTTTTTGATGAGGTACTCACTTAACTCACTAACTTTTATCCACTTAATTGTGTCTGCCTTTTGTTGGAAATTGAAAAAACTGTTAGTTAATTTTATAGATCAATTTTTTGCTGACTTAGTTGTATCTGCTTTTTGATGAGGTACTCACTTAACTCACTAACTTTTATTCACTTAATTGTGTCTGCCTTTTGTTGGAAATTGAAAAAACTGTTAGTTAATTTTATAGACCAATTTTTTGCTGACTTAGTTGTATCTGCTTTTTGATGAGGTACTCACTTAACTCACTAACTTTTATTCACTTAATTGTGTCTGCCTTTTGTTGGAAATTGAAAAAACTGTTAGTTAATTTTATAGATCAATTTTTTGCTGACTTAGTTGTATCTGCTTTTTGATGAGGTACTCACTTAACTCACTAACTTTTATTCACTTAATTGTGTCTGCCTTTTGTTGGAAATTGAAAAAACTGTTAGTTAATTTTATAGACCAATTTTTTGACTTAGTTGTATCTGCTTTTTGTTGAAAAGCTTTTGAATATGTGGTTGTCGAATCCCAAAACATCTCTCGGGATAGTTTTCCGTGGTCTGATTGACATCCATGTGGATTTTAGGGGTCTACGACTCCTACCTGTTTTTGAACTGTCACCCCGGGAAACTGGCGACACAAGAAGAGAACTGTTGCAGAGCTCGAGCTGAGCAGGGGTGTTTTTTGTGTACTCGTTTCGAGTTGACCGTTTGAGGAGATCCCATTCTCCCTATTTGCAGCACCCAGGACCAAGGGATACAGATACCTAATTGTACCATAAGAAATTGTATATAGTGTAGGTACTATTTGTTTACTGCAAATAAACGTTAATTTATTTGTTATTCAGGCTATGTCGCTGGTGCTCGTCGGCACACCACTCGGCCCACTACGTTACAATGGAGGCACAGTGTGACACTGTCAAAAGCTGCAAACAGAGTGGCACACTCGACTATCATAAACTTTCGCCAATTAGTTTCGTTTAGTAGTGGTGCCAGTCATGTAGATGAGATTTATCAGTTTTAAAGTCGCATTTGAACTAAATATCGAGCACAGCCGTCAAATTCAGCTCTTCTAGCTAACCAATGTTTTAACTGCACCGGTCAATCTGGAAGGCTTATTTCGGTTAAATTTATTTTAATCTCTGTTAATTTTAATGTATTCGTTTAACAAATATAAAAGACTAAAAATGTGTTAGTGAAAATAACTTTTTTCTGTAAAATTTCTATTTAACCACATAAGGCCATACTTAACCCTCCAAGTGGTTTCGACGAGATATCTCGTTAATAAAGATCCGACCAATTTTGCTAATGAAGAGATACCTTGGCATCTAGATCTTGTCGATATTTCTTATGATGAAGAAATCAAGATCTGGTCTGATTTTTTCTCATATAATATATATTTTCTTTTAATGACGAGATATCTCGTCCATCAAGATCTGATTAGTTTTGCTAATGACGAGATACCTCTTCAAGACGACCAGCAGGAGGGTTAAGGACCTAGAAGTCCACACGTTCCTCAACCTCGCCCGCAAACCAGATGCAGTGCCCCAAATAGGTTTATCTGGCCGCAGACGAGTCATGAATACCAAATATTTCTAGAGGGAGAAGATACACGCTGATAAAATATAAATATTTAAAAGTTGTGGCCAAAACAAGGCGTATAGCATTATTATGGAAAAAAATTTACTTTTAAATTTGAGCAAGCCGGTTCATCAATACATATTTATTTAATGAAAAAGTATTTTTATTTTGTTATTCAATACGATATGCTAAGATAGGTAAGCGTATGGTATAGGGCGACAAGGTTTTCAAATAAACAGTTATTAGTAAGGCAACTTTTTGCAACAAATGCAACTTTTTTTTCACACGTTTTACGCTGCATGTAAAGTACTAAAAACAAAATTCCTCCTACATGGGGTGTATTGTAAGTGAGTTATAACCGCAACATAAATGCAACTTTCTACATAAATGCAACTTTTTGCATAATTCCAACTTTTTTACAATTTAGCTTAAAATTAATTAATATGAAATTACGCTTCCATCACGTATGTCTGATCTTGCGAACGCCGAAGTATTGCGGATCAAACAAGAAGTTCATGGAAAGAAGGTATTCGTCCTAACAGACGAAAGTGATATAAATAGCAAGAAGCACTTTAACACATGGTTGGCACTCATGATAATCCAGAGCAAACTTGCGTAATCGACTGCAGAGTTTGCGACGTGAGTTTCGATCATCAATATGTTGTTTCCTTGAAGATGACGTTTAAAATCTCAGAATGCTGAACGAAAGGGTTTTGCGCTTCTGCTATCCGAGACAGCATATTATATGACTGCGTCTGGAATCACAATCGAGGTGTTTTATCCGCGATTGCTACACGTTACTTGAGTGGTACACTTGTTTCACAACTGCAGAAAAAGTCCAATGCAACAATGTAAGGCAACATCAGTCTCTGTTGAGCGCAGTTTTTCAATGTTAAAGAAATTACTGACCAAGGATCGGCCATTCAACGATATCAACGTTCTTCTGTATTTAATGATGTACAAATCAATTTTGAATTTTTTCATAATTTATTTTAGATTTTAGTGTATCAAAAATAAATGCAACTTTAGGGAATGATAAATGCAACTTTTCCCATTTTTACTGCAACAAAAGAGTTGCCCTAATTATTAATGCTTTTAAACACCTTTTTGTGATCGATCCTAGAAAAAGTATTTGAATGAAAGTATGCGTTTTCTATTCAAATTAATCATGCATTAGCTCCATTATAGGATCACCACCATCGTTAACAGAAAGGGTTGTTAAGGGGGTTGTTTTATATGATTCAAATGCCATATTTGTCCAAGCTGCGCCAAACACAAGACAGACAACGGTAAGTAAATGGACATACGCATTCACGAGGAAATCATTTTTACTGATATATAAGATTGAGAGAGATATATATATATACCCAGTGTTTCTGATAGTGGCTCTTTTTTCTTTCGGATTTCATCCCGGACCGTTGCTAATAGCCCGATATGTTGCCCCAGTGCGACGTTAATTAAAATACCTACCTACTTCTTCTTATGTTCTTATATTTAAACGAATGAAATAGTTATATTTACTTTTAAGCATAATGGTATGTAAAAGAAAAAAGTAGAATTTTGATTTAAAAGAGATCAAGTTATACGATCAAAGTTAGCTATTCTTAATAAATGCAGTAAATATACGTCTGACATCAATTATAGGCCTTTTAGGCCCGGTACACACATCCGGTTTTGCAACGTGCGGCGCCGCTGCGGCACCGAAGCCCAACTATGCACACATATTCGTGAAATGACGCACGTACTCATTTCGCGCCGTTTACAATAAATATTCTATCGAAGAAAACGTGTTTATTTCGCTTACTTGGTGTAAAAAAAAAAGTATATTTTGAAACAAAATAGACATTACTGGATACAACCATTCATTAATTATTACTTATATTCCATTTATTTATGAAAACAAGGTACACTGTAAAAAAAATCCCGTAAAATTTACGGTTTTAAACTGGCAGCTGGGTTGGTTGTGCTTAACCGTAAAAATTACGAAGTTAATCCGTAGAAATAACGGTTTCTTACCATACGAGAACAAGTTTTTCCCGTAAAAGTTACGAATTAAAACCGTATTCACAACGGTTTTTTCCCATAAGAGATCCAGTTTTTCCCGTAAAAGTTACGAAGTAAAACCGTATTCTCGACGGTTTTCCCCATATAAGACCAAGTTTTTCCCGTAAAAGTTACGAATTAAAACCGTATTCACAACGGTTTTTTCCCATAAGAGATCAAGTTTCCCCGTAAAAGTTACGAAGTAAAACCGTATTCTCGACGGTTTTCCCCATATAAGACCAAGTTTCCCCCGTAAAAGTTACTAAGTAAAACCGTATTCACAACGGTATTTTGCCATATATCACATTTTTTCCGTAAAAGTTATGAAGTAAATTTGTAGTCGCAACTGTTTTTTACAATGAGATCTAGTTTTCTCTGTATGTTTCAGTTTTCACTTGTTTACATAAAAGTTATTTAATCGGTGAAAGTTACAACCAGTTACCATAAAAAATACAGTATAATTTCGCAATCAGAACAATTTTTAACTAGTCAAGAACAAGTTTACTGTAGTTTTTAGTTTATAACTGTTTACAAAACCATATGGAATTGAAGTTACAACCAGTTACCATAAAAAATATGCTGCAATTATGCAGTGAATATGGTTTTACCACAAAATAATGCAATTACACTAAATACTATAAGGTTTACAAATTGTGTAAAAATGTAAATATCAGCTATACAGTTGAAACAGTTTTGCGCACAAAATAATGGGTTTTCTCTGAAATTTAGTTTTGAAGTGTGGATAAAATGATAAAGTCATCTTTTAAAATAGTATAGAACTATTGCAGAGCAAATAAATTAAAGAAAAATACTGTGCTGTACACAGTACCTTTTATTCATAATACTGTCAATATACAGTGAAATCTGTGTGTAACGATACTGTCTATAACAATATTTTATTTAGGTCCCTACAGAATGGTTATAGACAGGTTTCACTGTATAATATTTATTACTTTTGTTATTTCAATAATGTTCAAACATTTAAATTAAATAATCTAACTAAATTATGCTAGAATATTATTCAATTATACAGAATAATAAAAATTAAAGTAAATCATTTTTCAATATGCATGTTGAGGATACTTATTAAGTAACAAACTATATAAGCATGTAGAAAAAAGTCTGTATAAATGAAAAAATAAATATTGTTGTCTTCTTATAATGTCAACAGTGATAAATTTTCAAAATATAGAACTCTGGAGCTTTTCATTTAAGAAACCTTGATAACTTTTATTAAATAGCAAAACACCTTTAAATATGGTTACATTATACACTGTGCTGGGCTGAACACGATAATTACATAATGTTTTGTGAGATACATTTGTTTGTTGCATATATAATTTAAGTAATACAAAATGAGCAGGCAAAAATATACAATAAACAGAAATACAAATATAATCAGGGTTCATCAAACCACGATTACAATAGAATAACTTTGATGCAATTAACAGAATCAAGATACCTAATATTCATATCTATTCAATGAAATGTTCAACACCATTCAAAGTCCATAAGTTTATTTTATAAGGTCAAAACTTTTTGATTCATGGATTTCTTTTTTTGGAGGCTTTGGATCCTTTATCAGGATTTATCCTTAGAAAACACCTGTAAAATACAAATAGGACAGAGAAAAATTCTTTAGTGATTTTGCTTTATTCAAAGTTTAACAAGTTTATTTAACCTTTAACTGCTGTCATGGGTCTCACAGACCCCGAGTGACAGGTCGTTTCCACCTCTCAAAGTGAATATTGGTCAATGTCCTATTCAGTACCTTCCTACTACGTCCAAGAGAAGCCACATTCCAACACTGGTTTGGATGTCCCAACTATTTCGTATTTCACACTATTTGCATTTCCCCCACGGTCTCTTAGACCCTTCACAGCATTTGCGTTAGTGTTCTTGCTGAATGAAATAGTCTGTTTGAGTATGGAATTTCAGCTGAGTCTAAAATGGTAACAAACTTTACTAAGAAACTACCTCTGTATCTAGCACAAAAAGAAGTTCAGGATATTGTTGATAATTGGTCGGAAATAGAGTACTGGGACAGTGAAATTTCGGATACTATTGAAAGCAAACATGAAACGGATTCGGAAATTTATGCAGATGAAGACATTTCAAGTGCGTCTTCACAAGGATATTTCTACGGAAAAAAAACTTCAAATGGGATGCTGGGAGGGGAGGGGGAGAACCTAATCGTGCCATTAGAACACAAAACCACAACATAGTTTTAGTTTCCAGGGTTGAAATGTCCTGCAAAATTAGTTCCGAAAGCTGAGCCTGAAGAGACATGGAATCTACTTTACTTGTATAGTAATATAAAATATATTCATGTTAAGAATTGAATTATCTAAATTTAAAATGTATAAATAATAATTATCTAAAGAATCTTTCATTAATATATATGAATTAACTTTATACACACTTTTGTGAGTGAGGTCTGAGAGACCCCTCCACACTAGTCACGAGACGGTTTGTAACACAGCAGTTAAGGGTTAAAGCTAATTTAAAAAATACAATCAAACACTATAGCACCCAACCCTTTTTTTTAATAAATGTCATGTGAGAAATTAACTGCGACAAATCAGTTAAAGTAATGTTCTCGCATGTACTTAAACTGCAATTTACAATTGTGCCTTCAATTCTTCACATTTCTTTGACAAATTTATGATTTTGAAAAACATGAATTGTACAGGGTGTCCTAAAAGTTCCTGTACTGACGATTCGGGAATTTACTATACAAAATCAACAAACTTTAAAACAAATATTTTTATGTTAATGGTGAAAAGCACTTATAAACGAAAAAATTTGGACTTACATTTATAGTAAATGTTTAAAATTTCTGCAATTTTCTTGGGAGGCAAAGCTGAAGTAGTTTACACATATTTTTAGAAACACCTTTCAAAATGCTGGGAATGACTTCTTGTATCTTTTGAGTAATGGCACTTTTCAGATCACCTATCGTTTGGTGATTATCTTCATAAACTTTGTTCTTTAAATATCCCCACAGAAAAAAAGTCAGGAATGTGTAGATGACGGAACGAGGTGGCCAATGGTTTCTTGAGATGAGTCGATCGCCAAAAAAATCTTGAAGCATGCCCGTGGTGTCATAACTTGTATGGCAGGTTACAACGTCTTGTTGGAACCAAGAGTCTTGTTCATGCACTTCTAATATTCCAAAAAATTGTTGATTAAGTTGATATACTGTATCTGGGTCATTCTGAAATTAAGTGGAAATTTGAGTCACATGTATTTTTTTTTAATGAATTTCATGTGTCAATTGATTTTTATACAATAGTAATAGATCTTAATTGAGGTATATTTTCATCAGATATCTTCAAGTGAATAAATATCTGCATATTTATACTTAAAAAAGTGAATTAAACATGGAAAATATCACCTCCGTGGCTGTTCTTAACCCTGTTTCTAGGTTAAGAAATATAGTTGAAACTTAAAAAGTATAAAAATTCCTTTATTTAATAGCTGTATTTAATATTAATAGTTTCATTGTTAACAGTTTTCATTTCATTGCACCAGAAATTATTATATTTTTCATTAAATTTAATGTTGAAAAATCAGTAAATTATTGTCCCTACTATTTTTGTCAGCTCTGCATAAAAAGTAAATAACCTTTAAAAAAGTCTACTAGAAGGCAGTACATGTCTGAAAGTGTAATTAAAAGAAGCTCTAATGAGCCATCTTTACTGTAAGATATCTTTGACTCAATAGCAAGTATGATTTTGTCTGTTTCTTATATTTACACTCAGAAAATTCTCGAGTTCTTTTAACAATGTCACTGCCATGGCATTTTTTAACTTAATATATTTTCATTTATTGCTGAACTTTTTTCAACAACATATAGTTAGAAAATGTACAAAACAATCTGGAAATCAAAGCACATGGCTGGGATTGTTTTAGGTTAGGCATAAATGTGGTCCAACCATCGAAATTTCACCTCCATGGAGGTGAGCAAATATTTCTTATCAGGAATTTGTACTATGATATGGTAAAATAGTGATTATAAATGGTTATTTATTAAAGTAAGAACAATCTTGGGTAAACAAATAAGCAGTCCAACTGTTTTTTCTCTTACCAGTACCGATTTAACTTGCCAATTGGTTCTGATTTGAACCTGTAGAATAAAGCCTAACAGCTTTATTTGATTTACAATGTTTGAACACTTGTAACTTTGGGTCTGATTGTGTACGCTGATAAAATCTTTTAATTTTTCCTTAAAAATATGCCATTGAGTTGGGAGATAATTTAAGTATCCTCATGACTGAAATTCTCTTTGTTGTTTCTGACATAGTACCAGTTGGTATCATGTCAATCTGGCCTAGTTGGTACCATGTCTAAGAAATCTGATATAATCAAATTTAGGAAAGTCTGGAAGGAGTCTTAGCAAAAAAGAAATAGAATTAAAAATGATCCAGAACTTTACGACATAAAAGAGGGCTCAGCAAAAAAAATAGGTTGAAAAGACAAGAAAATTTTGTTTGAAGGAAAAAACAAAATTAATATTCCACCAAACAGAGTGGAGTAGTTAACCCAGATGAAGCTGTTGGGTATTGCAACCTGATGTAAGAAACATGTGCATGTGAAAAGCATGAAAATGTTTTGTTAACTTTTGAAAAATTAAAAAGCCTCAAAGTTCTTAATTACAATGATTTAGATTAGATGGTTAAATCTCTGCTGTCAGGATGTAGTAAAAAGTGAAGAAGAATGTCTGGAAAGAAGTGCATTAACAAACACGTTGAGACAAATGATTACATGTGTTGAGCAATGGAAGAGGAAAGAAGTTTACAGTGAAATAAATAAAAAAAAGTCAGCTAAGAAAGTGGTTAAATCAAAAGTTGAAATAGAAGTCAAAGCGCTAGTTAATAAATTTAATGATATGCTTCGTTACTTCGTGAAGCATGTTTGCAACATAGTCCCATCAATACAGGTCAATTTTCAACCTAAAGATAACCTTGGAACAGATGAGATACTGATACATGTTGATTTTGGGAGATACAACATGTGCATTTCAGAGATTCACATGACCAAATCACATTACATAGATAAATTGAAAATAGTGAAAAACTTAATGTTCTGTCATTCTACTCATTGTCTGAATCTTTGCGACCCGACTCAAATGCATTTAATGAATATGTAATTGTCAAAGTATTTGGTAGAAAGAGTGTTTGCTATTATGTGGCAAATGTCATTGAATGTTTTGAAGCTTCTTACCAGATCCGCTTCATGTCGAGATGATATGACACTAAAAACAAATTTGTTTCCTATGAAGAATGTGAAGCAACAGTTCAAGATGAGGTTATGGCCATTTTAAAACAACTGACAATGAATACTCATGAATAGTACATTTTTGATTAAATACCTGAAGACTATTTACATTGTGTTAGATGAATCTGAAACATGTCGTCACCTCCACGTTTTAAGGAAATAAAAAATTGGCTTTAATTTGCCTAAAATATTGTCTTGACCTGTTTCAGTTGCACAACTTCATTGCACTAACATGACATAAATACATAAAATAAATTCTAAAACTTTAATTTTATTTTTCAATAAGTTTTGACTGTCAAATTTCTATTTAATTTTAAAATGATCCATATTTACTCGGTATTGCATCACTTGGATATTTATGTCGCTAAAATTATTTGCATTCAAAATAAGTTTAAAACAGCGCAATTCTCTGAATGCGTGAAATTCATCTTGCAATGAAGAACAAAATGACGTGGAACTTCATTATCGAACAACTTGAGTGCAAAGAAAATGAAACGATAAAAATTAAAGAGCCGATAAAATTCAATAATTAAAAAAAACACGGGCAATAATTATTTTTAAAGTTGGAGTACGGGAACTTTTAGGACAACCTGTAGTTTTTAAAACAGAGATGGCAAGATTGAGCACCATAAGGGAATGTTACTCCGTGATTTCGATGTAAACTCCAGAGGACAACATAGGGTTTGATTAATTTTGTTTTGAAATTACAGAGTTCACATTTAAACACAGACATTACGGTAAGAATCTAATTTTTAAAAATTAACAAAAGGAGCATGAAAAGTAAGTAAAAGCTCACCTGATAAATAGAGTTGAAACTATTTGAGCACTCGTCGATCAAAAATGGCGCCCAAACAACAATACGACCTGGTTGCCAACTGATGAATAGCGAAAAGCTTAAATAAAAGTCGAATCGCACTTTTATTTACAGGATGTTCAAAACCATAAAATAATTGCTGAAAAATAAGAGCAAGTGTAGAAAATAATCTTAAAATGATTTAAGAAAAGGGAAAGTTATCGTACGCAAAGCAATACCGTAATGACGAGAACTCGAATTTGAACTGACGGTTTTAAACCGTATATGGCTAGAGTGAAAAACGGTAAAAAACCGTTTTGTCAACAAAACAGCTTTAAACCGTCAAATATACGGGAAAAGTCCGTAAAAACAACGGATAATTTTTGCAGTGTACTTTAGACAGGAGAAGCGTGTGCGATGAGCTGCAGCGCCGTCTGGAACTGCGGTACAAATTGCACGCAAGTAGGACGTGCGGCGCCGGAGACGACACTACTCGATTGGATCTAATGTATCTCAGGCCGCACTTACGTTGCGGCACGGCACGTTGAAAATCCGGATGCGTGCACCAAGCCTTAGGAGACGAATTTTTCAAATACTTTCTTGGCGCACCCTTACAGTAAAAGAAGAATCACCCTGAAAATTTTCAGCTTCCTAGAATTTGTAGTTATTGAGATACAGTGATCAGTGAGTGGTATTTGTCTTTTATATAATTATATAGATTGCAGCACTATACAATCAATTCAATCTTAGAATAAGCTGTCAGATCTTTTTCATTTCAAATTCCAACACATATATTTGAATTTTTTGACAGAAACGAACTTTTGACTTTTTTACAAAGTATGTTTTCACTACCATGATTGCTAGTTTTAATAATATTAAACTAGTTTGTTGTTGTTGACGTGTGTGTCTCCTGCAAGATGAGGCCCAGTGATCTGAAGTAGGACAGACACAGAAGAAGAATACAGGTTTTATTATTTTACAAACACACAAATTGATCACTGGTAAAGACATAAGGGGTGCAGCTATCCACTTTTGGGTGAGGAACCACTTGGGCGGGAGTTTGACTTCTTCCTCGGACATCACATACAACCAGCCCTAGGGCAGTAGCCCTAGTCGGGAATCGAACCACGAACCCAAAGCGTGGGAGCAGAGTGCTTTATCCACTATACCGCTTGGGCGGCAGTTTATTAGTTTTTTACACGTTATTAAAATGTAAGTTTTAAAATATCCCATAAAACAGAATGCTTTGCATGATAGATTGGTATTAAAATCACACTCGATCTACTCAACGGACTGTTGAGAACGGTCCTGGATCAACCCCCAAAGAGAAAGATCCGAGGACAACACAGTGATCCTGGACGGTCGGCAGTAGACCGTTGTTTTTTTCCGGACGGTAATTAAAATATATACCTACCAATGACAAAACTAAGTAATTTTAAGTCGCAGTGAGATGATGAGGTCATGCACCCCACACAACAAACTTCCACACCACGACAACGTGAGGATATTTGGGGCCCCGATATAATTAACGTGCACCGACCCCTTTTGTACATAATGGTCTTTGGTTGTATTGGAATTCGCAACCATCCGTTTGCTAGTACGTAACTCTTCCATCTGAGCTAATGCTTTACATGTATGAAGATTGGTCGTTTTCGGCTACGTTTCAGTATGATTAGGTACAAGCTTGTATTACAAGAATGTTATCTAGCATAACTGTGAGGTAAATTTCAGCTCAGAGGACACTGGTACTTATCTATTTCCCAACAATCGTTACCAGTATCCGACCAATGAAAATCCTTTTAATGGTTTCCATGATCACACCAAAAGTTATTTTCAGAAGTTTACCATTAAAGCTCTATAATTCCTCTGCCAGTAATTAAATTGTTATTACCTCAGTACTGATGATGTTACCAGCAGCTGTTACCCAAGCCCACTGTGTTCTGATATGCTGTCGTTCTCCACGAAAATGATTGTAAATTGATTTCTCACTAAGCAACGGAGAATTGTGAAAGGATATCAAACTTGAAAATACTTTACTTGTTTTTCTATCACCCACTTGGCTCGAAATATTCAAACCTTTACAACTTTCCAGCGTTTTCAAGGGCCGTAGTAGCCCGGTCGGTGCACGTTATATCTGTCATGGCCTCAAGTCTCAACCTGTTGGTGTGTTGTGGAAGTTTCGATAGTGGGATTCCAGCTCAGGCGTGAACTTGTCACCTGACAGTGGTTCAAAATTACGTGGTGTTGTCCTCTTCCTTTTCGTGATTGTTTCCGTACCCTCGCCAATAGCCCGTTGTGTTGCTTCAGTGCGACGTTTATTAAAATACCTACCTGCCATGCTCTTACAAACCTTGTGTGACAGACAAATGCTATGACCACTACGTTAGGAAGTTACTGCTTTAAAATTAGCACTTAACTTGTAAGCTGCTAGTCATTTGTGCCAAGTTATCTGATAAGGTACACTGTATCCAACGCGGTGGTGGAACAATGAAGGTCTGTAGGTTTCACATTTAAGAGGAACGAGTTTATATCTCATACCTGATTACATATAACTCTTGTTTATCAAATTATAAATAAAAGAAATACATGGTGTTTCGAAAATATGTGGCCAAATTATAAAGGGTGATAGAGGGACCCAAAAGAAACATTTTTGTCAAAGTATGTGTGTCCGGAAATTATGCGTTAAGGTGGTAGATAGCGCAGTTTAGGTCAGTCGATAACATCGTTCCTGTGGCGTAAGGCGTCATTCCCTGCTCCTATTTTCAACGGCATGCATTGCCGAGAATGACAAACAGAAACAATTTTATCAACTGACCTAAAAAACGCCCTCTACCACTTAAATGTGCCATTTCCGGACACATTCTCTGAAAAATTGTTTACTTGGGGCTCCTTACAATTTGGTCACATATTTTCGAAAAATCCTTTGTAACGTAAAACCAAAACTTTAACCCGATAATAATTTTCGAAATCGTTGCAAAATGCAATCCAAAAAATAATATTTTTCTTCAATAACTTTAAATTTTCCTTCGGAGTGCATAATTATGGATGGAAGATGATTATTAAAATTATAGGATATGAAGTCATTAGTCTTCATTGTTTGAAGACTTGAGTTTAAAAGAGAATAAAACAGAGCATTAAGCATTCGTAAAAATTCATCAATTTACAAATCCTTAGATTCTTTCAATCTGTTTATTTTATGTAATTCTTTCAAATGTTTTTGTATGGGAAATTTATTACAATCTATACTTGTATTATTCGATAGTGTTCTAGATCTGTGTGTGCATTTTTGCAAGATTAAAATTTAAGAGAACTTTTTGTAAAGAATTTATTCAGAATTTTTAGGTTTAAGGTGAGAGTGTTTATAAAAATTTTTAAAGGGGAATATAAGTTCCTATAAACTTTAAATCTTAAAGTCTGAATCAATTCGTTATACATTGTTCCTGGAAGTTTTAATTTTGTAAAAATTGCAAATGTAATAAAAATTAATATTTAAAGTTAAGCATATATTCTAATAAATTCGTTAAAAAATGTAAAGGGAACGTTAATTATTTAATTCCATACTTTACTCTAGAAACACTCAAAGGTATTCTTTCAGTGACACATTTTAATTATTTGTTTATCCTTATATGCCATCTTCAGTAACAATTCGAACCTTAAAAAGTTTTAATATTACGTATTTTCTACGAAGAAGTCGTTGCTGTCTTATTTCTACGCATTCGATATTTTTAAGTTAACCATACAAAGATATTTTGTAACCTTATCTTCTTAGTTTGTTTATTAGAAAAATAGCTGTCAGTCAAAGGTTTGTGAATGTTACTCAATATATAAGTAATTGCGCTTTCTAGATATCATCGATTAGAACTGAAAAGTAATTGTTCCGTGCAATGTAGTAGATGCAAATAAGTAGACTGCAATAATATAGTAGATGCAAATAAGTAGACTGAAGTAATTGTACTTTCTAGATATCATCGATTAGAACTGAAAAGTAATTGTTCCGTGCAATGTAGTAGATGCAAATAAGTAGACTACATAGTAAAAACAACATATTTGCTTTACAAAACTTTACGTACATCAACAAAGGCTGTGGCTCTGAAATAATTATTCCATGTGAAACGTTTCAATGCGTCAGTACAAAATTTTCTCTAAGCCATAAGGAATTGACATCGAACTACTTGAAGAATTCTTAACACGGATATTTCTAACGACAACAAGAACGCTAAGTCTAAATATATCTGTTTAAATGTTCCACAACTGTTGTCTATATAATAATAACAAAAATAATTTAACTGCAGAATATTCTTAATTCTTCGCGCGAGCCAAGAGACGCGCGTACACAAGCAATAATTATTTGGCATTTGTGTAGGCGATAATTATTCTGCACGCTAATACACAAATAATAATAATTGGCATAAAAAATCTTACGAAAAGCTACAATGCCTTAAATCATAGGACCAGATCCTTCTTACACAAATAGCGCCAAATCAAAGATGAAAAGAATGTTTTGTCAATATTATGGCAAGATAAAGAGATGGAGATTGTTGCTATTCTTGGTAACAAGGCCGGGGGGTTCTTTCTTAATCAAAGAGAATTAATTTCCTAAAGCGAAATGTTGAAAAAACCATCAAAGTTATGCCAATGACATCTGTATAGAATGTTATCCTTCTTAAAGAATATAAAATTGGCAAAAACATGCTTTCATTTTCGATAGTCGTGAACATATCGGCTGAAAAATTTTAAAAAATCAACCCTTAGGGCCTCATTTTTACTGTTCTTTCGTTTTGAAAATGCATTAGATTCTTTCGTCAATTTTTTAAGAATATTTCAATATGAATAATTTTTTTTCTTCCTTTTATGTGCAACTCCTGCGACGTCAAGATCAATGTAACGTTTTTGATAAAAGTGTGTTGAATATTACTAACGTTACTCGTATTTCAACCTGTAATCTGCATTTTGTAATGAATATCGTCGAGTAAGACGTAAGAAGTTTTGTTTTTTCTTAAGGTGTATGTATACTCTATACGCAGCAAAAATCAAACATAATATCGATTTTTTTTTTTATTGCTTGAAAATATTTTCCAACTTAATAGCTTTCAAATGATACCATGATCTTGAAAATATTCGGAATATTTTTCTAGTTACCATGGTTTTTTGTTAGATACTTTCACTGGAACAAGCTTGTATCCAAATGTAAACTCGATTTCTGAAGAACTCTTATTTTTGCAATATGATATTTTATTCAAACGGTGATAACTTAACATGACGTCTGCTATTATAATTATTTTGTAATATATAATCTGCAGTGGATGTTTTGACTTTCAAAGTTATTATCTAAAAAACGAATTTTTAGTTGATTTTAAATGTTAAAATTCCTGAAAAAAACGAGATTTTTTTATGCTTTCTTGATGAAACAATTGTTGAGGAAAATCGATTCCCCTATAGTAACTTGCTTGAAGCTCAAAACATGAAGAATAATATTACAAAAGAATATCTTTAAACAAAATTGTCTTTCTGAACAAGTTAAAATTTGATATATCACTATTCAAAAAACATATTAATTAGTTATAGACTAGAGTGATCATAAAGTAACCGGAATACTGTCATAAAACAAAAGGTATTAAATTTATTGGTCACAATTTATTACGTTAACGTTATCTCCTCCGACTTCAATGCACTTCTGCAACGTTTTTTCCAATCCTCAAAACTTGCCTCAAGGTTGTTTTTGTAAAACCCTTTCAGGGTCATTCTCCTAGAAACGTACAAAACAATGTCCTAAAATGTTTATGAAAGTAATGTTGTAATTAAAAGCATGTAACAATCGGAATATTGTGTAGTATACTCGCAAAATATGTGCAATTAATTAAATAATTTAAAAAATTAATTTTTGATAAAAAAAAATGTGTCTTTAGAGTATGACAAGCCATGTCCATGACATGTCACATACCTAGTTTTTACTACTTATTGGGTCTATAAAGTTAAAATAAAATTATTTTTCTTGATAATTTATTTATGTTTAATTCAATACTTTGTTAAACTAATCCCACATTGAATATTGAAAAAAAATCTTAAGTATTTATGGTTTTATTTAAAAAATAATTAGTGTCACAAGAAACCACTGAGTCATGTCCATGGACAGGTTGTTCAAAGTTGCTAAATAGCTCAACAGATAGGTGTAGATTAACACTTCCCTGTGAAGAAGTCAGTTCGCCATATTGGATGTAGCAGTGAGTTACAAGTTTAATTTGTATCAAAGTAGTTATTTTTCTTTATATTACTGTGAAGAATTCGTCAATGCAAAGATGATACCACCAGTTCTGTGGTCAAGATAAAGTCAGATAAATATTATGAAAAGTATGTAATATTAAATAGACTACCATGTAATATTAGTTTAACAAAGTTTAATCTAGCAGCATCATGTAAATTAAGCCTAACATTAATGATCTACAAATAATTTATCAAACAAACATCATGTCCATGGACATCATTCCCGTGGGCTTGCTGTGTCTATGGACATGACAACTAGGTAACGGACTTAATTAGGGATTGCAATCCCGCACGATTTTCAATCCAGCCGGATTGACACTAATCCGGCTGCATCCGGCCGGATTGTTACTTTGTTAATAAGCCAATCTAACCAGTATGTATTTTTCCAAAATCGGCTGAGTGAAAGTTGGTAAAAGGGATATTATTCCAAATTGACGAACAAAACGTTTATTTTAGCATTAGAAAATCAACTTTATTAATTATCCATAGAGAGGAAATCAATCACCAACAATTAATTATAGTAACTGCTAGTACTACTAGTAGTAAGTATTAAACAATTGATGCTGATCAGTCTTATAATTTTCCACAGAAAAAACATCAGTTTCTTTTATACGTAGTACTTTTCTATTTATCTAAAATTAAGTAGTCTCTCTCTAATGTCGTTGAGCAAATGACATATAAATTGTACCTAACCTTGTCTCATACTAACATAAAAATTTAATCTTTGTCAGCTTTTGGTCAACATAACAAGCAAGGGAATTCTTCCTTAAGTGCTTAAATCTAAATTATATAGGAATGGAAATCACTTTTGAGTTTGAAAGAACGATCTAACGAAACAAATCGTATTAATTGTGTCCTCTCCCAACCTACTTCTCAATGAACTGCAAATATAACCAGCGGCCGAGAAGGCCCACTCACCTTCGATACTAGTTGGTTTAACCGTCATTAAGTAGCCGTACATACGAGACAAATATTTTCCTTCGACTTCTTCTATTTCATACATGAAGTCATTTCTTTCTTCGGTATTTTCTCAAAATCTGTTTCTTTTCTAAAGTTTGTCTTTTTTTGCAATAGCCTTCATTTTCTTGCAAAATTTGCTTTTCTAATTCTTCTTTATTAAAAAAATATTATTGATCATTTAATTTATTATTTTTGCTAGAATTCTCCGAACTGATGAATTGAAAAATATAAAATTGATTAATTCACAATCGATTGCGTATTAAACGATTTTGCGACTTTAAAGTTGAATAATCGATTGTTTAATTTTTTTTAATTCGGGTTTATCGGATCCGAACCGGATTTGATAGATGTTGCCGGATCCGCCGGATCGGATTGTAATCCCTAGACATCCCTAGACAATCCTAGACCATCTTACTAAGGATATCTGGATAACAGGGGACCATCTCCCGAAACAGGAATGGAGAAGGGGGGTTGACGGAGAGAAGAAAAGGGTGTTTCAAGACACTATGGAGACGAAAGCGAGTAGAGCCAGGCGTATTTTGTACCGTGCTGTGTGCAGCGTAAAATTTAAAATTCTATATTGTGTTTGCAAATAAAGTGTCCACGTCCAATTAAAGTGTGATGTGTCCCTCTGTTCTTGGCCATTACTACACACATTGCTCTGTCACTTTGATATTGTTTTAAGACATTAGTTTTCAGTTTTTGCAGTTAAAACAAGTTTCAGACGTTCATCATGTCAAAAAAAAATTTAACGTTAATCCCCAAACTTTGGTACTCATGTTATATTCATTCTGATATTTGGTCATTATGTACAAGGGTTTGAACTAAGCTTTTATATACAGGTTGTTTCGAAACTCATGGACAAAAATTTAAGGGGTGATAGAAACCATCTAAACAAGCAGTTTTCATCATACAATGCATGAGAGGAGAGCAAACGGTGAACCGTTAAATGGCGCTGTAATGGAAAGCATAAAGCGCGAGTCTTTTTCTTGCACATCGTCATTTCTACCGTGGATTTCAGAAGGCATGGCGACGTACAGTAATCAGGAAAAGGCGGACTTGCATTTTATGTATGGTCTTGCGAATGGGAATGCTCTGGAAGCCGAAAGACTGTACCGGCACTGTGTCCCGAGAAGACACGTGCCAGACCGAAAAATGTTCGAGCGATTGCATCGGTGTTTGTGCGAAACAGGATCCTTTTTCACTGGTATGCATGATACAGAGTGTGACAGGAGTGTGCGGACTCCACAAGTTGCAGAGGACATTCTGCAAAGAGTGGAAGATCGTCCGAATATTAGCACGCGAAAGGTTTACCCCACTCCACAAATGTGCCCCACTCGATTGTTTGGCGAGTACTACGGGAAGAAGGATTACACCCCTACCATGCACAGAAAGTGCAAGCCTTGATACCTGCAGATTATGCGCCCCGTGTCGCGTTTGCACGTTGGTTTTTGCAACAGCTAGCAGCGCAGAATGATTTTAGTGCACATGTGTTATTCACAGATGAATGCACCTTTACTCGTGAAGGCATTTCTAATACGCACAAACTTCATGTGTGTGCATCTTACAATCCGTACGACACACTTCCTCATGCGTATCAGAAGCGTTTCAGCGTAAATGTTTGGGCTGGAATTGTGGGTGACCATTTGATTGGCACATGCTTTCTGCCATTCCGACTGGACGGTAGAACATACCTCATATTTTTACAACAGGTGTTGCCAGACTTACTTCAACTTGTTGCAGCTAACATACAAGCACGTATGTGGTTCCAGCATGACTGAACATCACCCCATTTCAGCTTGGATGTGAGGAGTGCTTTACACGCTAAAAATTCCCAGGGCAATGCGATCTCTCCTGACTGGTCTTTTTCATGTGAAGCCATTTGAAACGTCTCGTCTACAAAAGCCCCATCGACTCCAACGAGGACCTAGTTGCCAGGATGTCTGTTGCTGACGCTGCCGTCCGAAACATGCCGGGTGTGTTTTAAAAAGTGCGCCGCTGGCTACATCGTAGGTGTAACGCCTGCATTACCGCAGGCGGTTGCTCTTTTGAGCAGTTTCGGTAATTTTGCCACAATTGCTGTCAATAAAATTATTTAGTACCTCCTCTATCCGTTTGGTGTTTCGTTCTTTCATGTGACAGTAACGGTGGATACCTCCTAGCGGTGCACCGCTTGCTCTCCGTCCATTCATTGTATGGTAAAAATTGTTTGTTTAAATGTTTTCTATCACCCCTTAAATTTCTGGCCATGAGTTTCGAAACACCCTGTATATATAATTGGAGCTAATGGTTTTGAACAAAGGGAAAAATACTAAAACATTTGTTTTAAATTTTTATTATTTAAATTATTGAAATCATTTTTTTAATTTACTTTTTTAATATTAACTTTAGTTTAGCAATTAGTTAGTATTAACTTTAGTTTTGTTGTTAGTTAGCATTAACATTACTAACCTAACTGCTTTGAATGGATTTTATTTAAAATTAAAGATCGTGTAGAGTGTATTACGATACCTAATTGCTTTCGGGTATAGAGAGAGCAAAGAGCTAGCACAGACGAAACTTTGGCTAAGAGAAGGGAATCCAAGAAAACTAGCATGAGAGCACGACAAAAATTGAAACAAAATCCCGAAGCCTTTTAGGATGCAAAGAAAGGATAGAGTACGAAAGAAAACCCAAAGAAAAAGTATTAATGAAATGTCAGATCGGGAAAAGAGGAAAATCCGAAAACAATGGAAGGTATGTTCAAAAACTTACTGTAAAAAGAAAACGATGGAAATCTTTGTAACCTAGAAAACAGTACACATTCTGCTAGCCCAGTTAAGTCTAATTCTACACCTGCTACCCTGCTTTCTACATCAAGGTTAAGAATTGAAAGTAACAGACGAAGGAGGAATAAGAAGACCATGAAAAAAGAAATTAAATATCTGAAATATGAAAAGTTAAAGCGGAAAATGAATAAGTAAAGTCTAAATTTACGTAGAATTCAAAAATCAACCAACCGGTGAAATAACACCAAGGAAAAAAGTCAAAGAATTGAGGGACGAACGTCTTCTAAAGAAGTTAGGGGGCATTTGATTTTCAGTGAAGTCTTTAAGAAACAGATAAGAAAAAATTAAAACAAATTTTTTCAGCCATAAATATTGCATGAAGGAGTATTTCAGCAAGAGTGGTAAAATATTAAAAAAGTACAAGTTTGCTTCTAGTTTAGCATCCATTACCTCACGCAGATTTTCAAAATCCAATAAAAATTTTAAAAGCCTGGAGGGTAAAGTCATTACGAAATTTTAGAGCAAGATAAAAAAATAGTTTCTTTTTTACAAGCACATTGATTATTACGAGAGATAAAAACAAATTGCAAAAGCGCCTTTTAAATGATTCCTTAAAAGCTTGCACGAAAAGTTCATTCCAAACTGTGACGAATATAAGGAAATGAGTCATGCGTATTTCTGTGTGTGTGCGTGTGTGTGTGTGCAAATAAGACCATTCTGGATTTTGGTTCCAGATTACCGAAATAGAGATACATGCCTCTATAAACTCCACGCAAACATGTCACTTGTGGTAAAATAGTTAAGCTTTTTAAGTATTATTAATGAGTAAAATACTGATAAAGTGTTTATAAATATAATGTGTGATGAAAATTTTAAAGAAAAATGTCTTGAGGGAGAATGTGTGAATACTATAAAGAGATAGAAATATAGAATGTAACGAATATGATGATAATGATACTGTAATCGACTATCAGTGGGTAGATAAAAAAATATGATATATACAAACTCAGACATTGACACAGACGAACCATCTGAAAACTACAGAAATTGTTGGAGATAACAAATTTGCTGTAAAATTTTCTACTTCCAGAAAGGCATTACATTGGTTTTGTTTAATCAACTTCTGGAGAAGAATATAATGTTACATTTTTAAGGAAGTCTGGAGAAAAATATTTTGTGTTTCCGAAAAATGATGACTTTGCTATTGTTGATAAAGACGTTATCTTAAAGTTGCAGCAATCTGTTCAGGTATTCAAATTTGTCAGCTAAAGTTTACCATTTTTTTAACCAGTAATTGTCTTTCAACTTAGCTGAATACTGAGAAATTACCTTCAAAAATTACTTTTAATTCCTATTTCATTTCATGAAATCTGGACAGAACTGCCTTCTCGACAACCAACGGACTTCAGTATGGAACAAATATTGATGATCTGTTCCCATTTCATCACATAAAATTGAAAAAAGACACGATTAAAGTGGTCTACTTTTGATCACATTCACCATTTTTATGTCATTAAGTGTGGACTTAAATTGTGGAGGTAAACTATTTGACACAAGAGAGCTTCTCTGTGAATTAAGCAGTGTATTGTTTGAACATTAAGGTTTTCAGACCAAACTTCTGACTCCAATTCTCTGACCGTTCTAGTCATTGCAACCGCGCTATCTGTACAAAAGCTTACGTAATTTTCCCATGAAATTTTAACTGTAGCGAAGTATTCATTTGATCACTTTAAAGATTTCCTTCCCAATTGTTTGTTTCTAAAGTTATATGCTGAATAAATAATACTCTTTCTACGCTTTCTCATCAGAAATTCGTACAAGTGCAATTCGATGACAACAGTTGCAACCTTTTGTTGATTCAGCAATCTACTTTGACAATTTCTTAACACAAATTTTCTGTATTAGTGTTCCTGCTATGCTAACTGACATGTCTTCAATGCACTTGCTGATCTTAGTATTTGACATCGGTACTTTTCCAATTTCTTCATTCGAGAATTGAAAAAGTACCCCATTTTTCAATTCGAGATTCCAAGTAAAGTTTTGACAATTTCCACTCTAGCTTGTGAAGTGAGTGATTCTGTACTTGTTTGAGGCTAGTTGACTTTAGCTATCAATCTCGCGACTATTCTCGAACTTTCTTCTAGAGCTCGATTAGATATCGTAATGGTTGATCTCATGAAAGAACGTTGCGTTTTGAATTTGAGTTTTATCTATGTGCGAAGGATGCTTGGTATTAAGTTGTTGATGTAGTTTACTTGGTACCATTGGCTCATTTGAGAACTTTTCCAGGCATGTGGGACTCTAAATAATTATTGGAAGACGCGAAACCGAATTTCAGATAATCCTCTTTATATAGTCTATGACTATGTTGCATCTTAAATTTTTTCTTTGGTTTATTTTCTTAAGCTCGCGAATTTAATGGATTTTCTGATTTATTTTAAATATTTGTCCATTGTAATTTTTTTTGCGTCACATTTCTTGGAAAGCGCTGCTCCAAGGTTAACAACAAATGTTGGTGAAATTGTTAATGAACATTCATAAAAAAAAAATGTCAAAAGTAAACATGAAAAGAAAATACACACATAAAAATAAAGCACTTTGTTAATAATACAAAAAATAATAAAATGAAGAAGTTCTAAGAAACATTTTAACTGTACAAATGTTTTCAATTACAATCCAGTTTCTATCAAGCTTTTAGTCTTATGGCGAAATTCTAATTTCATAATAACACGAAAACAAATGCTTTTCGCATCCACAACAAAGCAATTTAATAAATCATTAAAACTAAGCCTTGTAGATAAGAAGAAACGAAAAAACTCTTCGAAAAGAAAAATCGGTCACCTTTAGTTTTTTCCTTCCACCACAAAATAAAATGGTCACATTTCAATCCATATTTGAAATAGTATCATATTCATGTTGAAATAACTTTAATATCGAAATATATTAAGAATATTACAAGATTCCCTCCAAATAAGTTCATTTTACTTCCATAAGAATCCAAAGTCCCCTTTGATCAATGTTTCACTTGTTTAAACAAAGTTATAAAATTTCAAATGAATAATTTAGAATATAGGGTGACATCGTGTGGTTCGTTTAACACATTATTTATTATAGGAGACAGAAGATTAACATTTCTTCAACTTACAAACACAATTACTTTTTTAAAATTCCGATATGTGTTGTAGTCAAAAAAATATTTTTTAGGCTTTTACCAGAAATGAAACAAAGGACAAAAATCAAATATCAATTATTATAATATTTTAAACACATCAGAAACCTTTCAATAATACAGAAAAAGTATTAAAACTTTACAATTTAGATTTCTACTGCACAACAAAAAGGAAACTTTAGTTTCTTAATACAATACATGGAATAATTAATAAACGAAAGATTTAGTATGTGATTTACTTTTCACTTTCATTTATAAATTATAAAATGAAAGTAACACAAATAACACATTTAAAATACGTATAATGGAAAAAATATTTTATTCCAAGAACCAAGAGAGCTTTAGCAAAAACTAAATTGCTATTTTGCTTTTGGACCTTTTAACTGTTCTGTCTCAGCAGATGCAAATTAGTTTTCCCGGAAAGAGCAGTCGGAACAATAGAGCGCAACTGAGCTTTTAAACTAAGTGTTTAAGGAATTCATGAGCTACGTTTATGGAACACAAAGCCATAAATAAAAGGTAGAAAATAGTCTACAGATTGAATACTTTGCCTTTAATTGGCTCCTGTTTAAAGCTCTGAGTTTAAAGTTAATTATTTTCTGATGGGTTGATGTTTTTACTTATTTATGGTTTTTACGCTCATAAGCTGTTCGAAGCAAGTTATTATTGAATGATGATTTATAGTTTTGATTTATCAAAATATTTTTTGATTGTTCGCTGGTGGTAAAGACACGTTCTCACGAATCAAGTTTAGTTGACCGATTATAGTTGATTAACAAAAGTTGAATGAAAACTATATTGGAACCTTTGTTTCAATAGAGTTGATCAACTTTTCAGTGGATGAAGGCAAGTTTGACCCACTCAAACTTTATCGATCAAATGATGAGTCATCCGCCATCTGCTTTCGAGTTATTTCTAACCAAACGATCTGTCGTGGTTTATTTTATTCAAAAAACAAAACAAAAGTGATTTTTTTTATTCTCTAAGCCAAGTTTGTATTTTCGTGATCGTTAAAGGTAGAGTAAAAATTTCAACGGATTTGAAATCTGTGCAAAATTTTACACCAGTTCGATACCTTAAATGTGATTTTCTATAAATAAACAATTTTTCAATTTTAATTTTTAAATTTTCGCTTGTTAGACTGTTGATTATTTTCTGTTGAAATGTGTGAACAAAAACTGATTCAAGTCGTATTCAACTTTTATCGATGAACTATAATAGGTCCATTAAACTTCATTCGTGACAACGCACCTTTAGTCCGTCTATCGGTCTTCCCGTTCTAAGTCTGATTTTCTATTTGCGTGATTGTACAGAGGTATCACATAAAATTTATTCCATATATTTGAACAAAATGTTCTTTATTGTATTCGTCATATTTCTGTAAAGTGAATGCAATATTAAACTTTTCTTTGTTTACATATTTATATAAGTTTCATGCTAAAATTATCTGATTAAGTATATTTAAGGGGTCCGGCACCTAAAAATTCGAAAAAAAAATCATTTTTGAGACTTTTACTGTTTAGGAAAATCTAAATTGTCCTCATAACGTTACCTCATTTGAAGAAATACGTTAATTGGAAGTATTTTTAAATTTGTTTTAAAGTAGATCCACTATTACCACGACGTACATATTAGAACGTATTTTTTTTCAAGTTTAGGGGCACATTACTTAAGCACTACTTGAGATATATTCTTGAAACTTTTTATGATTGTTTATGAAGCACTTTTAAACACTTAACACAAGGAATAAGATATAAAATGCATACTTTTTTCAAAAATATTTTTATCTAAAAAAAAATTAATTTTGTCATTTTTTAAAAAAGTTTATAACTTTGTGAATTTTTTTTAATTTAAAACTTTACATCAAAGTTTTTAAAAGTATTCAAATATTAATCTGTAATAATTTCAGATTAATACAGTAAGTTATGAATAAAAAAGATACCCCAACGTTTGTGAATTTAACATGGGTACCTATGAAGGTGCCGGAAGGGGCATAAAATATCTTTAAGTGTGCATTTTATATCTTATTCCTTGTGTTAAAGTGTATAAAAGTGCTTCATAAACAATCATAAAAAGTTTCAAGAACTTATCTCAAGTAATTTTTGAGTAATGTACCCAAACATGAAAAAAGTATGTTCTGAAAAAACGGCCTTAATTGGTAATTTGGTAATTTTTAGTTAACGTCGTACTAGAGCAACACAACGGGCTATTGACGACGGTCCGGGATCAATCCCTTAAGGGAAGGATATGAGGACAATACCTAGCAATTTTGAACCACGGTCAGATGACGAGGCAACACCTGAGCTGGCACCCCACTCTCCAAACTTCCACACCAACCCAACGTGAGGACAAAACGGCCTTAAACTTCGTAAGGACGTACCTCGCGGTTAATGGTGCATCTACTTAAAAAAATATTTAGAAATACTTTCAATTAACGGATTTCTACAAATGAGGTATCGTTATAAAAAAAAGACGATTCAAGTTTTCATAAACAGTAAAAATCTCAAAAATGATTTTTTTTTTTCGAATTTTTAGTTACTGTACCTTCTTAAATCAATCATGATTTGGTAGTTTTGGAAAATCTGGAATGTATATTGAGTATTACGATTACTTAAATCAATTTATCAATACTGCTGAAAAAGCAGATTTTTTCCAAAAAAATATTTTTACGGAACTTCAACTGTGATATATTTTTATTTCGAGTCGTATTTTTGTTCTTTGCGAATATAAAGGATATCCGAATACTTGGGGCAGACGATAGTTTTCAACGAACAGGAACGAAATGGAAACTCGTGTTTGTTTATCGCGTGCAATGATATATTTTCTGTCTCTTTCTCTCTGAATTAATTTCGCATTTTTAAATTTTGTGCAAATTTTAGTTGTGACAATAGTGCGAAATCAAAAGATAGAAAACAATCACTAAATTAATTTCTTTAGAACAACTTTTTTCCTGACTACTTTTATTCTGTTTTATTTCGCTGTTTTCTTTTTGTTACCTGTTTTAAATATTTATTATTTTACTAAATTGCATTTCCTTTCCATCACATCCAATACCATCACAATGTATTTGATTTAAAGTGGCGGGTAAGTCAGAATAAATCAAATGTGATGCGTAATTTTTCCGTTATTGAAAGAATAATAATGTTAAAAACTAGAACTTTTGAAATATTAAAACATTTTTCTTTCTGATCATTTCTTCAATCTAATGTTAACCAATCCAACCCGAGTAGGGTCAGATAATTTAGTTAGTGTGGAAATAAAATTATAGTTTTAAATAGTACATCATCACAGGTCATGCCATAGTCCACTACTCCATAGTACCCATAATAGTAATCCATAGTCCTCTACTCCATAGCCTCTGTCCGTTTCGACCAAAAATACATACTCTCTCTTCTTGTTGGCTCTACCTCAATAAATCCCAGCTTCATATCCAATGCTCTGGCCAACGTCGGCAAGTCTTTTCATCCCATAGTCAATTATTGTGGTTGTTTGACTCCTTTTTTTCAAGTAGATGCAGCGACGCGAGTCCTTCTAAAGTACGATGAAAATATGATCGATCACATCGCAACCCGGCAAGAAAAGTGACGCAACTCAAAATTGCAGAATTTGAGAAACATCAACTTAAAGGATACTATAAAACTTATATTGAAATAGTATAATCTCCTTTTAAATTTTAGGTAAGTAATTATGGTGTTGACTTTTATTATATTCTATAGAATAGCAATATAACACGCTGGTGCACCTCATACATAATTTTTTAAAGACATAACATGAACATTTTCATTTTTTGACTTGTGTCACTTTTCTTGCCGGGGTGCGACATGACGTCTGACGAAGTTCTATTTTCTATTGGATTATGTGTAACTTCGTGGTAACATGATTGTTTCATAACTTTTACTGGAACTTACTTTTTGCGCTTCATTTTTGCAATAACTATGTACTAAAGTATGTTACAAAAATACTTTTCCTCGGGATGTTCTAAGGCAATCCACACATTCGTCCAACACCAGTCCTATATAGACTAAAATATGCAACCGCACTACGTAAACAGAGTAAGCTTGTTCATGTCAGAAGTTTAGTCGGACTTCCGGTTGATGTGGGTCTTACTTAACGTTTATGTAGGTGTTTAATTAACGTCTCACTGGAGCGACACAACGGGCTATTGGCGACCGTCCGGCATCAAGCCCAAAGGTAAAGAGCCGAGGACATCACCACGTATTTTTGAACCACGGTCAGCTGTGAAGGTCAACACCTTTGCTGGCACCCCACTCTCCAAACTTCCGCGCCACGTACATCTTCCTGTTTAAAAAAGGCTGCCTGTATTAGACTTGCATCCGATATGCGAACTTAGTACAAAATGAAAGTAAACGATTATACATATATACCATTTTTCAAAAAAGTGGTAGGAAATATTTTATTTAAATAAAGTCACTATATTCATCCAAATGTAAACATATATACATAAGCTTCATCTCGGAAAGTAGTCAACCTTGACTGTCACTACAACAAAAAATCTTTGATATTTCAAAAGTCCTAGTTCAGAATTTTTCCAACTTACATTGGCTCCCGAAAATTAAGAAAACAACAAAAAAAAAAGGTTTCTTTAAAAAAGTCCCAAAAAACTCTTATTAATAAATAATGACTTAAACTTAATTTTTATAAGAATATTATGTTACATTTAGAAACATGTTTTGGACTAAAACGATTCCATATTCATTACATATTTTTTATTCTATAAAAAAAATAGACGCAACAAGAAGTTTTCCGATTGCAATTAAAATGGGTGGGTGTGAAGAACATACATAGAAAAACACACTATTAAAATTTCAGAATAATCGAATGATTTATTTCAGAGTTTGACCGTTACAAAGGGAGGAAGTCAATTAGGCGTTGGTCCACCTCTGGCCTGGATACAAGCAGTCACCCGGGCGTGGCATAGACTGAAAAAGTTCCCGGATGGTGTCTTGCTGAATTTATCGCCAAATTGTCTCCAACTGTCGGGCTAAAGGGTCAACAATCCGGGATGGTTGCAATCGCCTTCAAATAACGTGCAAAATGTGCTCTATGGGAGAGAGATCAGGAGACCTAGCTGGCCAAGGAAGTGTTGGGAAAGCTTGAAGACAATTCATAGCAACACGGGCCTTGTGCGGCCGGGCATTATCTTGTTGAAAAGTAAATCCAGGGTGTCGCAAAAGGAACGGTAACACAACCGGTCGTATAATGTAGCCTACGTACCGCTGTGTTGTAAGTGTGCTAGATATGACTACCAACGGGGTCCGTCTATCAAAGGAGATGGCAACCCAGTCCATAACGCCCTCTCGTGGGCATGTGTGGCGTTCGATAGAAAGAGCAGGATCCCCACGCTGCCCTGGAATTCTCGAGACACGTCTGTAGTAGGGATGCGACATCGATGTCGATGTTTTGAAAACATCGATGTTTTAGAAAAAACATCGATGTATTGGAGTCGATGTTTTTGTAACATCGATGTTTATACGTGTCGATGTTTTCACGTTGTCGATGTTTTATTTTTAAATGAAAAAAGTACGGTTTTAAAAAATTTTTAAATAACCTAGTAGCATAATTTTTATAATCGGCAAATTAAACAGACTTTTAGACCAAAGTGGCCAAGGGTGAAGGGTCTGAAAAGTAGGGATACGACATCGATGTCGATGTTTTCAAAACATTGATGTTTAAAAAAACATAGATGTATTGGAGCAGATGTCGCATCACCAGTTGCTAAACCAGTTTTAAGAAATGGAGGAAAAGTATAAATACACTGAATTTTAAAAACATCGATGGTTTTGGTGCTATGTATTACCAACATCGATGTTTTAATTTTGAACATCGATGTTTTTCTGTCAATGTTGCATCCCTAGGAGCTAAACCAGTTTTAAAAAATGGGGAAAAAAGTTTAAATATACTAAATTTTAAAAACATCGATGTTTTTGAGGCGATGTATTATCAACATCGATGTTTTAATTTTAAACATCGATGTTTTTGAGGCGATGTATTATCAACATCGATGTTTTAATTTTAAACATCGATGTTTAAAAACATCGATGTTTTTGAGGCGATGTATTATCAACATCGATGTTTTAATTTTAAACATCGATGTTTTGCTGTCGATGTCGCATCCCTAGTCAGGACACAATTGGAAACGGAACTCGTCACTAAAGACTATACGTCCCCAATCAGCGCCATTCAAAGTTGATCTAGTCCAGCACCACTGTAATTCTGCACCTTTTTGGTACGTCGATTTTTTTTTGTCATAGAGTATGATATTATAGATAGGTTTAAATTCTAAATATTTACAAAATTCTATGACACAAAATTGAGTATGCACTTATCCTATTTCGTACAGAAACACAATAAAAACGTAAAATAAAGTTTCGTTGCACTTATTTTTACATGCAGAACGGCTTCTATACCGAGGAACAATAAATTTAAAAGTATCTGTGTTTTTTTTTTTTTTTTTTTTTTTTAGAAAATTTTTGCACGTTTCTCTTATAGAATTGTTCTTACGGTCTGTGTTCTGAATATCACTGCATTAAATCACTTTTTCCTAATTGAACTGAGGCCGATGTAACCCGGTTGAAAGAGTAACGGATTATCAACAGAATGGTTGCGAGTTTCAAACTCAATCTAACGAAAGACAGTCGTATATGTGGGGACTGTTGCACATTAAATTTGTCTTCGCCTCAAATGTCCTCATTTTGGCGTGTTGTAGAAGTTTAGAGAGGTCATTTGAGGTCTATCAAGTTAGTTCCATAGCTTTATACCTAAATTGAGTGTATACCATCGCAGTGTAGATACCTTTGAAGATTTTGATTTTAATTACTCAAATGTGAAGTTTATTTACGATATAAACTTTGATTCAAGTACCCTTTTTCCAAACTACTGTATACACGGCGTGGCGTAGAAGTTTGGAGAATGCGTGACATGCTGTTGACCCCATCATCTGACTGTGATCCAAGATCATTGCCAATAACCCATTGTGTTTCTCCAGTGCAACGAAAATTCAACTTCCTCTCTATCTGAAATAATGTTTGTCTCGATTTATGTCTTGCGCATTTGTATCAAAAAAAGATTTGTGGCTCAGATAAATCTTCCGGAGCTCTGAGTAAGGTCCCTTTATGCAAAGGAGCGTTAAGGGCGATTATTATTGTGTTGTGCCAAATGACAAACGTCCAACAGAGAATAAGGAGCACATCTTTTAATCAGGGAATTATCTTTCGTGTCGCTTAAATGACTCCCCTGCCCAATGCAAAGCACACCATAAAACCCTCCCATCCGACTTTTTATAGCCGTGTTCATGCCCTTTGTAGAAACTCGTAAATATTAGCGACGGCGACGTAGTGGCCCATGGGCATATTACGTGTATCCATACGCTGCCTCGTGCGCTCTCAGTGTCGTTCGCTTGTAAATATTAGTTTTATACCTGGGTAATGGTCCATTAAGTAGGGCCCGTGGGATTTATACGTTTTAGTTCCCTTTGATTTAGCCTCCCGCTCTGCTCCTGTTAGCATATAGATCGGAATTCCGGAGGTCCCGATTGAATAATACGGCACAACAATTGCAGTGATGTATTGCTTCAATAAATACGGTTTCTGGGGAAGAATAGGAGGACGGGTCGGGAAAAAAGTGGAGCTGAAAATTGTTTTTAAAATGTGTTTTCTTTGTCTTGCAAATGGGACATGCCGAGGGACGTAAATTTACAACTTGTTTCATGGTTAAAATAAGTTGAACTCAGTTTTTGAGTTTATTCGGCAGCCGTCCATTCAACTATAAAACGCAATTATTTTTCAAATACTCCAAGTGTTAGTTGTTTGAACTTAATAGAGCTGTTGAAGCAAAAAGGAAACTTGTGTCTTACAGAGGGAGGTTGTTTCAGGTTAATGGGCCATATTTATCTCTAATATTTATTTTTTTTCCTTTGCAAATGGAGCGTCTAAGGACACATATTCGCGAGTTGTTTCTTGATTGAAATAAGTTGAAGTCGGTGTTCTTTCGGAAGTCGTCTCATGTAGTTTACAAGACTCAATTATTATTCCAATGCCCCATTTGTTAATTATTATAACTTAATAGAGTTGTACAAACATTATGCTAGTTTAAGTTTTCTAGGAGGGAGATTGGTTGGTTGGATTTAAGATCATAGATGGAAATGTTTTTTATTTCTCTTGCAAAAGGGACCAGTCGATGGATATAAATTGACTTGTTTCATGGTAAAAATAAATTTAACTCGATTTTTTTTTTTTTTTTTTTTTTGGCAGCCGATTTATACTGATGGAAACTCAATTAAGTTTCCAATACTTCTTGAGTTAATTATTACAACTAAATGGAATTATGGAAACAAGAACTGCTAGTTTCAAATTTTTAGGAGGTTGGTTGGTTGGTTGGTTGGTTGGTTGGTTGGTTGGTTGGTTGGTTGGTTGGTTGGTTGGTTGGTTGGTTGGTTGGTTGGTTGGTTGGTTGGTTGGTTGGTTGGTCGGTTGGTTTCAATTAAGTTTCCAATACTTCTTGAGTTAATTATTACAACTAAATAGAATTATGGAAACAAGAACTGCTAGTTTCAAATTTTTAGGAGGTTGGTTGAGTTGGGTTTGAGCCTCCAAGGGGTTTCGACGAGACATCTTGTCCACCATCATCTGAACAATTTTACTTATCATGAGATATCTCGTCATCAAAAGTTGTCGATTTTGCAATGATGACCAGATCAAGGTATGATTAGTTTTTTTTGTAATGACGAGAATCTCGTCCATCAAGATCTGCTAATAGTTTTGCTAATGACGAGGTACCTCATTGAGATAGCCACTAGGAAAGTTAATGGCATTAACTCCATATTTGGTCATATTTTTTTTATTTCTCTTGTAAATGGGACATAATAACGGATAAAAAATCGCAACTTTTTTCATGGATAAACTCAGTTGAACTCAACGTTTGGGTTCTTTTGGCAGACATCCGTGAAGAAACGAAACTCAATTGTTTTATCTATACATGTGTTAATTATTAGAACTTAATAGTTATAGAATACCTACCTATCTAAAAAATTGAAAGTGCGCCAATGCCGTTACCACCTCGATAAACGTAAACTGAAGCTGTACCATATAGTATTTTGAAATATACAAAAAAAAAGTACAAAAACAATACACAAGAGACACTGATAAAAAATTATTCAACAAAATGGGGACAGAACACGTGTCTAGATGTTTCACACGTTCTGTCGAAAACACATCTTGGAGGAGTGTTAAAATACATCTCAATACACTGAAATATGCAGAAAATCGTTAATCTTAGTTTGGGCATGGATTTATGTGCAGCAAAAGCCATAGCTTAGGTAGAAAGTTCCGGCCCCTCGTGTAGCAAACACTGAGCGAAAAAACGGTTGAAAAGTAAATTCTCTCGGTATTAATGTTTAAATTACTTTTATAACGCATATTGTTCTAGCAACAATATGCAACAATATCCATCGAAATGTAACAGCACCTATCCATTCCGAGAAACAACACTATCTATATATATAATTCTCTTACGTGGCACGAAAAAAAGACGTTATTTGTAATCGCGTTTTGGTTGTTTATCGCGAAGTCTCGCGCATCGATTGAATTTATAACGTTATCGGATGAAATTTTATTGAAAAAAAAAGGAAATTTTAATGAGCTGTTGCAGTTAGTTTATAATAGAAATCAAAGAAAGCGGAGGTTCTTTTCAGGGCCATTTAAAAAGCGGTCCTTTTCAGGGCCAACAATTATAGTTCAACAAGACGCTTGCACTACAACTTTCGGCAACAAATTCAATGAAAGAGTGTGGGTCGTTTGAGTGCTGGGAAAATGTACACACAAACAACATGCTGGGTATTCAATTTCCAAAGCAACGCTCACATTTCGAGTCAAAATTTGCACAAAGTTTTCATTTGAATTCTGATTTTAGAGATACTGTATATATTTTTTCTGTAATACAGCAAATCTAGATTTGAAAAACATTTTTTTGGTAACATATTTTGTAAACAATCCCTTCTGCTAGGACGCATGTCTTCATTGAGGCGAGCGAAGCGAATATAGGTTTGCGCAGCGAACCAATGAGGATTGCGAAGCAATCCTCCGGGGGTTGACGAGCGTTAGCGAGCAGGGGGCAGGTCCCCTAGTACATCAAATAATACGTAGTCATTAATGCCACAAGTAATCATTTATGGTGTATATATTTTTATTGGTACAGCTACACTCTACGTTTATGACTGATGGCAACGGCTTGGCGATTTTTTTTGGCGCACTTCTGAAGTTGCCGAGGAAAGAATTATTTCTTAACTCTTTTCCTGTCACAATTTTTTTTCTTTTCACAACTCACTTTTTAAGCACATTTCAGAACGTTTTAAAAAGTATATTTTTAAAAAAAATTTCACAAAAAGTAGTAAGCTTAATCACATTTCAAAACACATTTGTGAACCAGCAGAGAAACTAAGCTACGAATGCTAAGAATACCCTGAAACTTATCAATTACACTAAACACAGTGAGCATGTTGAAAAAGAAAAAGATTTACAAAAGAAAAAAAGCATGAAATAATACCTGATGACGTCAGAATTCTCTCGTAAAAAAATAATGAAAACGAAAATGTTCAAAAAAATAAAACTCTTAATCCTGTCGTGAAAACTATTATAACAAAATAAAAATTCCTCAACTGTCAAAATACAAATAAATGGACCAATGGTATCACAGAAAACGAATTGAAAGGACCAATGAAATCAAAGGATATTTTAAAAACCAAATAACCAATGGAAGGAAAGAAAAAATTTCAAACGAATCATTGAAATCAAACGACTTTAACGGATTTTGGAAGAACTTTCTAGAATATTCAAAATGAAAATTAAAAGTTTCCGTTTGCCGAGGTTGCCATGAAAACCACAACAACAGCAACGAAAGATGGGAATTTATCGTAACTCGCTACTAGAAGTGCGCCAAAAAAAAATCGCCAAGCCGTTGCCATCACTCATAAACGTAGAGTGTAGCTGTACCTTTTTATTAATTTACTCGTTGCTTATTGCAACAAATTAAACACATTTAAAATAAGATCACGAAACCTAATTATTTTGTTGTTTTAACTATATAAAAAAAATATGTACTTAAAAAAACTGTACTACTTAAGTCTGTGAAGTATTGTACTTTGTACTCTCATAAACTTCCTATGGGAAACACGTATTTCCTCTTAAAACCAGCTACAGAAGAACAAAAGGTCTTAGAATACTAATGAAAATATAACATATTAGTTCCATTGAAATACGTGATTCTTCGTGTCAAAGATATTTATATACTTGGCTATTATTATAGATTAAGGCAAGAGCAAATTTGTTAAGATTATGTCGAATAAATGCTCATTTACAATAAATAAGCTACCTTGCGTTGTTATCTATTGCAATAAATTTGATCTTAAGATGAAACATAAAAGTCGCTTTTGTTGGGGTCTCTTATTCATCAAACAAAAGAACCGGTGAATACTTACCGTTTTAGCTGTCTCAAAATGAAACTCGCAACTAACTAAAATTACGTATTCGAATATTTTTTTTAAGTAAAATTCTTTACTCAGCGTCTGAAGGGGAATGGGTTGAATCAGAAGGTCTGCTAAAAAGATAAAAGAGCGGAGAAAATAATGCGCGTTTTTCTTGTTCTCTTTTGTTTGCGTCTGGATTACGTCTAGTTCCGTTTTAGGGTACTCTAACTCTTGTAACACCTTGACAGAAGGCAGTGTTTTACGTTCTTTTATCTCTAAACGAGAAGATGACGATGTCAAGCAAGTAACAGAAGACAGAAAAGGGGCTTAAATCATCGCTTGTAGTCGTAAATCTGGTTTATGTTTGCTTCCAGTGGATGTTGTGGGAAATATATCACTGTAATTTGAACAACCCTTCCTAAATAAATATATTACTTACTGACAAATAGATTTTTATTTAAAATAAATTTATAAAAAGATAAAATTCATTCTGTTTTAAATAACCTACAATTTTTATTTAAATGTTTTAATTATTTTCAATTTCCCATATGGTTGTAAATTATTATTTATCTATTTTAAATTACTTAAGAACTAATGAATGAATCTATAGAAGTCCTTAAGCAGAATATCAGGATATTGAAGTTTTTTTTATGAATACGAGTACAAGATCTGGTCAGTTTTCTCCTAATGACGAGGTATCTAGTCCGTCAAGATCTGGCCAGGTATTTTAATGTCAAGATATATCGTCAAATCATTCTCTAGAAGGGTTAACAAAGTGGAAGCGGTGCGTATCGTCAAATTTAGGAGTTAAGGTCGTAGATTTCTGTGACAGGAATACAAGAATGTTGAATTAATAACTCGTATGTATGGTATCTGAGACTCAACGAGATGTGAAAAGCTACTATCAATATGGTGTGTTTTTTAAAGTGTTTCGTGATTTCATTGCAGCGAAAATAAAAACGTATTAAAAATTCACATTACAAAATTCGATTTTATAAATTATTGCTTATGCATAGACAAACGAATCAAAAATAACTGGCATCCGTTGCACATGCTTGCTTTTATGTCGAATAATTGTGACATATGTCCAGTCAATATGGCTTCCCAAAAAGTTGGAAAAGTTATATTACAAATTCGATAGTTATGAATTATTTCTAAAGTTTTCTTGCATAGCCAAATGACCGAAAATGGCTGGCATCTATTGTACATACATTCGTTTGAGCATCAGTTGTGCATATGTCGGATGTTTGTGACATATCCCCAGTATGTATGGCTTTCCGTAATATTAAAACTCAAAAAGAAAAATTCAATATACTCTAGTACTTGGACTATTAGTATAAAGTGTTGAAAGTTAATTTAAAAGTAAAGACATTATCAGTATCAATATTGATTGACAGCTAAAAAAGAAATGATGTCGTAAATGTATAAGTCTAAATCGGAATTCTCGTTTGATTCTTTCTTTTTTTTTTAAATCACACATTATAAAACTCTTGAGTTCGGATGCAGTACAACAAAACGACAAAAAATACAATTTCAGAAGTTGTACACTGTCATAAACATATATTCGAAAAACGAATTTGATAAGTCAAAACTAAATCATCATTCAATAATTTATTCCAAACAGCCTGTGGGTATAAAACTAACTAACTAACACCAACACACACTCCCGTGCCTAGTGTCGTGAAAGTGTGGGTATAAAACACCAAAGCTATTGCAGGAAATTTTGAACCGAATCTTATCATTGTATATTAGAAGGATTTTTGATCAAGCACACATAATCCAGGTGACAGTAGCGTTTTCTATATGTATATTACGTACGTGACGTTACTCGGCATGTTTTTCAAATCAATTTCAGCACCTCATTATAATTTCCAAAAAATGAATTCTGAATCGATAGATGGTAGTTGATTGTCAACACCAATTCAGCTAAACACCAAACATTGATGAACAGCTCAAACTTTCTATTTCGATTCGAAAGCTTCGTGTTGCAGACGGCGCAAGTAGGATTCTTGTGAAGTGCATTCTTACGTTATCCCTGTGTGTATTTCTCTCTTCTATTTCAGTAAAACTTTCATTGTGTGTTTATTACTTGATGTTGCATGTCTTGTGTCTGGCGCAGCATTTCGAAAAATGGCCCTTATGCAATAAAACCCAAAAAAAACAACCAATAACCATCCATTCGCGAGTTTAACATTAATAAAAATTTTAATTTTATCAATTTTATGAAATTTGTTGCAATTTCGGATGTGTATCGTTGGCTCCTTTCAGCTATTTGTCTGAGTTGCCAGAAGCCATTACATTCACATACTAAAATTATTTTGCTATTTTTCTGAAAATAAGACAAATTACGATCTTGTTTTGATAGCGAACTGATAGAATTTCTGTAAATATTTTGTCACAATCCGCAGACTTAACTTTAATTAAGCTTAATGAATAATTAAATAACGCAAATGAATTCCATGTAGTTTGAGTTGATTCTTTTACCCTTACACACAAATCACCAGAGTAAAAGAGTAAATCAGTAAACACAAATCACCAGATCTTTCGTAAAGGAATAATCAAACACACAATTTCCACGTTCCATTGCATTCTATCAGTTCAATGTAAGCCTAAATCCTGAAAAACATTCCTTTTCGGGTTAAGTCTACGATGATTTCAAATAGAATATTTCGATTTTAATAAAGGAACACGATCATACACCGCTTCTAGCTTGGGAAATTCTAACCACCGTGCTTGATCTTAAAATCTAAATTGTGTACACCATATAAACATTCCAATTTTATCATAAGACGAAGTTCTCTTTGAATTATCTCGTTTATGAAACGGCTACTTCATTAGCATGCAGACTCAAAGAGAAACGCGAACCATTTAAACCGGGAGTTCGCATTTACAAGAGCTTTATACGATTGCTGAATACATTAACGGGAAGTCCATAAATGTTCAGCACATCTGAATAATTCACTGAAGTCGACTTACGACATACAGATGACCAAATTATTCACAAAATACCGTGTTATTCCAGGACGTAACGATACGAAGAAGACTGGAAGACACCCTCTTAAAAGGGCAAACATTTCCTTATTTTTCAAACACCTAGCATAAAGCTCGATTTTATTATTATCTTTTATCACCAGATCATTGGCAATAACCTCGGTAAGAGTCCATAAACAACAGCTATTGGTGGGTTGCGTGGAATAGATATTGTGATTTTATAGTTATATATATAGAAGCTCCTTAAAACAAGAAAAATCAACCTTTTAAAAATCTTCACTACTGGATATATTTATTTTGAATTTTAAATTTGCGTCACACCACCAATTCCCTTATCACTATCAGCACGTTGGGTTGACGTGGAAGTTTGGAGAGTGGGGTGCCAGCTCAGGTGTTGCTTCGTCATCTGACCGTGGTTCAAAATTACGAGGTGTTGTCCTCGGATCTTTCCCTTAAGGGACTGATCCCGGACCGTCGTCAATAGCCCGTTGTGTTGCTCTAGTACGACGTTAACTAAAAATTACCAATTACTTATCACTATCAGAATAAGTACAATGGGTCGCAAATTTCAGTCTATTTACAATATAAATGGCAAAACATTTGCTGTCAAAACCTGAACAGGAGATTGTATTCTCGTTCAGAAAGGCCACAGTAGCGCAGTTGGGAAAGCAACGGATTGTCAACCGGAGGGTTAGGAGTTCGAAACTCGGTGCAGCCCAAAACGGGAGCTTGTACACCTTAAATGTCCGAATTTTGAAGTGGTGTGGAAGTTTGGAGACTGGGGTGCTAGTTCAGGTGTTGTTCTCGTCCTCTCAACATGGTTCAAAATTATGAGGCGATGTCCTTGAATCTTTTCGGGTATTGACCCCGAACCGTCGCCAATAGCTCTTTGTATTGCTTCAGAGCTACGTTAACTGAATACCTACCTACATGGATGGACCTTTAGGAAAGTAAACTCTTTCATTCCAAGCGATACTAGAAAGCGTAGGTTCGATTTCTCCCTGGGTGTATTTCTCTCTTCTGTGTCTAAAACTTTCGTTGTGTGTGTATGTCCATTACTTAACGTTGTAGAGAGAGATGGCGAAAAATAGTGACCAGCAGGTTTGGCTCACCCCCCCCCCCCCCACCCCCTGCCCATCCCTGGTACGGTAGGAAAAGACCAGGAGGCGTATTGGATTTCGGCGAAGACAGACAGGGTCAAACGGCTGTCTCGAGACTTATTAGTGGGCACCTAAGATGCATGACATTCGATTCTGGCCGCAGGGCCTTCCCAACGTGTACCAAGTGCCAACTGTTACCGGCGTCCCCCGAACATATCCTCGATTGCTTGGGGCTCACTTTGGCGGATGTCCTTGATTGCCCATTTCTGGTGCTTGACTTTGCTAGAGTTCATGGTCTCATGGATTTGATCTAGCTGCTGTTAGATCCTGAAGGATTAGACACAACAACAACGTTGTAGGTTTTGTGTCTAGCGCAGCATATCCAAATACGCCCCTTGCGCCATCAAACCGCAAAACCAACCAACTAAACTGGATGCCTCTTATGACAGGTAGGTAGTTAATTAACGTCGCATTTAAGCAACACAGCGGGCTATCCGCGATCAGTGACGAAAGGAAAAGATTCAAGGACAACGAATCTTCATTTCGAACCACGGTCGGAGGACGAGAACACCCGAACTGGCACCCAACTCTCCAAACTTCCACACCGTACCAATATAAGGACATTTGAGGGCACAGCAGATTTAACAAGCACCAGTCTCGTGAACACGACGGCCTTTGGATGGACCTAGTTTCGAACTCACAACCTCCCAGCTGCTAATCCGTTGTTCTTACAACTGGACTACCGAAGCACTCTGTTATTACAGAGTGGCCGTCATGGCTTAGTGGATATGCCCACTGTGCTAGTAACCTTGGAGTTGTAGGCGGTTAGGTTCGATTTATGCCAGGTGCATTCCTTCCTGGGAATATTTCTCTCTTCTGGGTCAGTGAAACTTTCATTGTGTGTTTGTCTATTGCTTGATATTGTATGTCTTGTGTATGGCCAAATATGTTCCTTGAACCATAAAACCCCAAACCAACCAACCTCTTATGGCAGAACAAACTAGATTTATTGCCGAGATCCCAACACCTCAGAACTGACATCCACGTGGACATGAATAACACCCACTAGCAACCTTGAAGACGTAAGCGGTGCAAGTTGATTTCTGTCATGTGCATTCCTCCCTGAGTATATTTCTCACTTCTGTATCAATGAAACTTTCATTGTGTGTTTGTCTATTGCTTGATATTGTATGTCTTGTGTGTGGCCAAATATGTTCTTAAACCATAAGACCCCGAAACAACCAACCTCTTATGGCAGAACAAACTAGATTTATTAACAAGCATTTCCCGAGATCCCAACACCTCAGAACTGTCATCCATGTGGACATGAATAACATCCACCCCCAAGCAGCAAAGCTCAAGTGATGTAAGTTGATTCCTCACCCCTAGGAAATCCCCAAGACATCATCTCATTGTTACGAAACCTCAGCCTTCAGGATATCCATCCCACACGCCATTCAACAGCGGGCGTTTTCATAAGAACCTCTTCGGACTGCGTTTGCGTACAAGAAGTTTATTTTTTCAGTAAATAATCCTGAAAGGATGAAGAATTTCAAGTAGGGTGAAACACAAATATTTGAGCTCTAAAATGAGGGTTCGCATGCCGAACGCTGGAATTTTTTTTCTAAATAGATCATTCCTGGTATCTTCTTTTACAATGTTTTCCGAGCCTACCCGCATCGCATTACCTCTCCGGTATCTTTACGGCCTTACCTGAGCTGAATATGTTTATTTGGCTGATTCCCGACGTACTCGATCCCGGATTAAGTTGCATGACTCGAAATGAATCGATTATCTGCCTAGCGATGGTATCATTCCTCGTCGAATATTTTGAAGGATTACAGAGCTACGTGAAAAGACTAATATCGAAGTATTGTTCGTATACAAGTAACGCAGATACAAAGTGCTTTACCTTATATAATCTAAGCTTCACGAATATAAAAGTGGGAAATGATAAATTGTTGCTTTTATTTTTCGTTTTGATAGGCGATTATGCCTATTTTGTAAACAAACTGGGTCATCCCTGATTAGTAACCATCCAAGTGATTTCGACGAGATATCTCGTCAATCAAGGTCAGGCATATCATATTTATGACGAGATATATCGTCCATCAAGGTCAGACATATCTTACTTATGACGAGATATCTCGTCATTAAGACATTGCCAATTTTTCAATGCTGATGAGATCAAAATCTGGTCAGTTTTCTTCTTATGGCGACATTTCTCGTGCATTAGGTTATGTTCAATTTTCTTCTAATGACGAGTTATCTCGTCCAGACAACCACCGGAAGTGTTAAAGGACCGTGGTAGAACAGAAGGGTTATGAGTCTGAAACTCTATCCTACCAAAGACCGTCGTGTACGTGGGGGCTGGTGCACGTCAAAAATCTATCGTGATCTCAAATGTCCACACGTTGGCGTGGTGCGGAAATATGAGGTCCCAGCGCAGGTAATGACCTCGTCATCTGACCGTGATTCGAAATTCCTAAGTGTTGTCCTTGGATCTTTCCCTTCGGGATGGAGCCCAGACTGTCGCCAACATCCCTTTGTGTTACTCCAGTGTGTCGTTAATTCAAACACGCCCTGATGATTAAATTGAAGTTAGATAAGTTATAGAGTGACGAATGAGAGCATGAAAACAAAATTTGTGAAATGCAATTACCTGCTTCAATATTGTACCCCGATTTTCGTCATGCATAATTAGGTATGGTACGACAATACAAGTAGGTATAGACTAAAATAAGTCTCAAATAATACAAAATTATTCTTATGAATTTTTCCCAATCTTTATATTTAAGACCACAAAACACGATAAAATCATAAATCAATGATTTCCGGGGAAAATTTTATTTAATTCATGTACTAATATAAATGAAGGGTGCTGTATTTAGAGTGGCGCAATAAGACGAGTAAAACTAAAATGAGTTTCACATAATTCAAATTTATTCTTATGCATCTCTTATAATTTTTAAGACCAATAAAACTTTCGATGAAATCATAAACTAATGATTTCCATGCAGAAAACTCTCTCTTAAACATGAACTTATACAGACGATGTGGACTACCTTTAGAGTGATTTCAACAGGACCAAGTGTAAGTGTCTCAACTAATACAAAATTATTCTTTTGCAATTCCCATCTTTAATTTGAGACCATGAAAACTTTCGATAAAAATTATGAATCAACTATTTTCAAAGACACCTTTCTCAAAAACATGAATTAACACAAACGAGGATGGCTGGCTTAAGGGTTTCATCAATAACAGTTTATAGGAAAACATCTACCATTTTAAACTTTATACTCATTTTTAAAAGATGCGAGAACAAACTTTCTTCAGAAATGAAGGCATCTACGTTAGTCGACTCAGGATCATCGATATATTTATACTTTAAGAACGACACTCCTTAAAATATTAAAATCCAACTGAACTCATCACTTGAAGGAGTTGAATATTTTTCAGCATCATAAATCACCGGATGAAGTTGAGTGACATAAGAGAAGAGAATGAAGCTTCATTTCCTTCTGTTTTCAAAACTATCGATTTTGAAAACTAAGTATAAACGATAGCTCTTCATAGCCATCGATTGTAACACATGAACACTTTGTGAAATTGTTGGCATATACGAGAAACTTTTAATCTCTCTTAAACAGTTGTACCCATTTTTTTGTAACTACTAGGGGTCTCTGACACCTGCTCTCTTACGCTCGCATAAGAAAGCGTACATTCTGAGGTATACTACGATATTTTCAAAATTAAAAACTAATAGTAATAAGAAATAGATATGACAGTTTTAATAAAAAAATAATGAAAATGTCCCGATTTTTCCCGAATTTCAAAAAAATATTATCAAGAACTAAATTGAAATACCAAAAAAAAACTCGACGGGCTGCAAAAATTTACGTTGAGAGGCACTCTTTAAAAAAAACTCACGGCTTAAGACTGAAAAATTGTATGTGTTTTGCTCACTCGCGAACGAAATTTCCTTTTTCAACTTTGACACTTAATAAACCCTAAACTAATAACCGCATTGGAAAAATATCTTTACAATTGTCCAGGGAACACTATGAAGAACAAATCATGTTAATTACATGTTTTTCTGATCCGAACTTTCTAGGTAATTCGTCCAAGAATCGAGCTAAACAACACAGTTTTCAATCCTGCGGCGATGGCAGATAACTTTTTCTTATATAGAGACAAATTTTCCAACTTTTTACCAAAACTATATCCATAACAGTGTTCTGTGCTGAACAAATTTTAAGTGACTTAAAATATTTTAATTCATAGCTCAAACTGAATTATATTTATTATTCATATAAATTTTTACTAAATGCTGCATTTAAATGTTTTACACGCAGTTATTTAAAATCTACTCAAGAGTGCGCATTCTGAAATATTTCAATTGCAACTACCCCCTTAAACAGTCTAAAAATAAATCTTAGAACAAAACACATCTTGTATATTTTAAACTGTCTTGTTACGTGACATTATTCATATATAATCTCAAATGAGTAAATATTACAAAATTTCCTAACAGGTTATGGTTTGCCTTTAGTTACTATTATTAAATCACCATACTAATGCTGAACTTCAACAATTTTTTTATTAATCAAAATCTTTCTTTAACTATCTAAATGTGTGATGGCAAATAATGTATTATTTGAATACTATGAATATAACCTATTAACTGAATAATGACCATGAACAATACGTCGAAAAGTACTGACTCATCAGAGAAGGAAATATTTATGAAACATCGGGTGGAATAATTCAGTCTCATCATAGTTAGGAAAATTATACTAACTGTAATAATTTAACTATATCAACTAATAATAAAGATAGAACTAGTACTTCTTTCAATGGCTTATACTCTCCCTGAATTTTTATATTAATTTCAGATGTACTCTTTAACAAAAAAATCGACGCACCAAGAAGTTGCAGAATTACTGTGGTGCCGCGCTCGATCCACTTGGAACTGCGCTGACAGGGGACGTATAGTCTTTAGTGACGAGACCCGTTTCCAACTGTGTCCTGGCGACAACCACAGACGTTTCTGGAGACGTCCAGGGCAGCGTGGGAATCCTGCCCTTGCTATCACACGCCATACATGCCCACAGCAGGGCGGTATGGTCTGTGGTGCCATTTCTTTGGTAGTAATTTCTGTCACACTTTCAGCACAGAGGTATGTAGACGACATTCTACGACCGGTTGTGTTACCGTTCCTTTTGCGTCACCCCGGATTTACTTTTCAACAAGATAATGCCTGGCCGCACACGTAACGTGTTGCTGTGAGTTGTCCACAAGCTTTCCCAACACATCATTGACCAGCTAGGTCTTGATCTATCTCCCATAGAGCACATTTGGAACGTTATAGGAAGGCGATTGCAACCATCCAGGAATGTTGACCATTTTGCCCGACAGTTGGAGACAATTTGGCTAGAAATTCCACAGGACACCATCCAGGAACTTTTTCAGTCATTGCCACGCCGGGTGACGCAACCAGGCCAGAGGTGGTCCAACGCCTTATTGACTTCATCCCTTTGTAAAGATCAAACTCTGAAGTAAATCATTCAATTGTTCTGAAATTTTAATCGTTTGTTGTTCTATGTATGTTTTTCACATCCACCCATTTTTATCACAATCGAATTACTCCTTCTTGGTGTGTCAATTTTTTTGTTATAGAGTCTATATTTTCTAAAATTATGGTATTTTTAAAATTATGGTAAATTTATATTTTAATACAAAATAAGGAAAACTAAGAAAGCAAAACAAAAAGAACAAGGAAATCTTAACGTTCCATGTCCACCAAAAAAGTAGGGCGAACGTCCACTTGGATTAGTGGCTTTTATTTTCGTAAAATTACACTGTGGTTGTACTAGATTTTGTCCTCGACTTCACGCCATCTCCAAAGTACAGGTATATGTGCTTTCACCATTGTGGAAATATAAAATTTATCACTGTCGAAGCCCACTATTATTTCTATGCCAACATGCCCCAGGACTTTAATGCCCGGATTATTTGTTGTTCCAAACGTTGAATCCACGGATGATTAAATTATATGGCTGCTGGGTGTGAGATAAACATGGAGGATTTTCCATGATTATAAAAAAGTTCTCACTAAATAGTAAAACAGTATTACAAATATATATATCATTGAAATTTTATACTACTTTACATTATAGTATGACTTTTTATGATGACACTACTACATACGCATTAAATTTTTTAAATCAAACGTTTAGCATATATTCAAGCTTTTGTATTGCCAGGAACAATTGTATATTGCCCATTGTCCTATTTAGCATAGTAGCAAGAATGATTGACAGTACAAAGTGGCCAATGACAAAGACAACAAAAGTTCTATTTAGTTGACCAACACTAAAATTTCTGAAATATATATAAGTGCAAAGTATGAAATATCATATTGAATCATGAGCACTCTGTTAATATAAAACGAGGAAAAATACTGTCTGTGAATATACAAAATTGTTTATCACTCTTCTGTGATTGTATTCTTGACTCCATGGTTTGTCACACACGGTGTAGTAGTAAATTGTCTAATGTTCTCTCAATACTTTAAGCCAAAGTAAAGAGGTATAAAAAATTCGAATGTCTCATCCTGAAAACTATGTATGCAAGAGTGCAAGAAAAAAATTATGTGTGAAAGATATACAAATACACACTTGTGTTTGTATCTTATGGTTATCCCATTGGAGTGAAGTATGTTTGACTGTATGTATTAAGTATATATGTTCACTGTACTGTAAATTATTAAGACGAGAACTACTAAAAGACAGAAAAAGTGAACTGATAAAATTAGTGTCTTCTAGGACGTAAGTTATATGAGTTTGTTGTATTTGTAGGTACAATATAACGATTTGTTGTTGTAGTTTGATTGTGATGCACCAGGGAGATCAAGATAGTTATGACGTGTAGGAGCCTTGATAAGACAATCAATTTACACCTTGAAAGTTTTGTTAGGTATGTGAGGAGTTCTAGTTATAGATACCAATACAAGTGAATGAATTTCCATTACTTCAAAAGGACCATCATAGTGAGTTCTGTATTTTTCTTTCGATTTGAGATAAACATGTTCTCCCTTTTTAAAGTGACGAATTTTGGTTCTCATATGTTGTCGATCATAATATTAACTTTTTGTCCGTACAGACGTGTTATAAACTTGCGTGTAAACTTTATCAACCGTGCGCAAGATTTACAATAAGTTGTGAGCTTGATTAAGGTTGTTAGTATGAAAGTTCCTGACGAAAGTATCTGTGATTAGAGAAAGTTCCCTACCGAAATGAACTAAATTAGGCGGTGTACAACTCGTAGAACTGTGAATAGACCCATTGTAGAGGTTTTGGTGAATTTTGACAGCATAATGAAAAGAATAACCCTGTTCAATTAAAGAACCAATTGTGGATTTTATGGCAGTGTTTACACGTTCACTGATAACGTTAGCCTGTGGTCTGCCAGACGAAGTATGAAGTAATTTTAGGCCAAGAGTAGAATTAAATACTTTAAAATTTTCGGAGGTGAACTGTGTTTCAATGTCTGTTAGAATCAATGACGGACGACCATGTATGGAAATATATGTAAAAACAGCATTCATGACTGTATTGGATGTTACAGACAGACATCAAAGGAAATAACTGTAAACTTCGAAAAACTATCGATAATGGTTAAAACATGTTGCCAATGGTGCCTCAACTGTAGTAAAGTCCTTCAAATGTGGGAATTCTACATAAAATTTGAGTGCTTATCCAGAGAGCTTAGATTTTATAAATGTCAGGGACTGGTCCTCTGACCATGAATTGATATTCACAAGATTTGAGATTTGCTCTTTAAAAAAATTGAAAATCGTAGGGTGACCATCAAACGGGACAATATTAAGTAACAAATTCGGGTTGACAGTCAACCATATTGATTACTTTGTAAAGCACTAAAACTAAATATTACCTAATAATATCACACAATGTTGTTTAAATTGTTTGTGTTTGTTCACACACGTTATGGGTTGGTGTTGTATCTGACAATCAGGACCAATTCAGACTAAAGCATTTTAGAAAGATAATAACATATTGTAACTTCTAGACCTGATTATCACATAACAGTCCACGCCTTAACGTTAGCAAAAATTGAGGTATCAACACATGTAAATACTGTGGCAAATGTGACAACAAGTTGTGATTTTGAAGCACATAAACGTGATAAAACATCAAACAGTTAAAAATCTATATGCCGAAAAAAAACTGTCAAATGAAAAAATGTACTTGCATTATCAGAAAACACTAGTTTCTCTCGAAACCAAGATTTAAAATTATCCAGAACCTATAGTAGGACTGGTCATAGGCACCAAATGTGGTGTAAAATTTTAAAGGTTTAGAGAAATTTGATACATTAAAAAGAAGGTTAGTAAAATCATATTCATATATAGGTTAAGTGGATACAATTATATTGGCTGTGATTAGTAAAAAGTATGCCTCGTGAAAGGCAAAGGCAATATCGGACGAATATCTGACGTGTTTCGAATAAAGAGTTCAGAAAGATGGACTCATCAGATAATGTTGTTTTCCATCTCGATGTTGACACAGTTGGACATCCAGGGTCATAGTGGGACCACATACGAAAAAAAGTCTCAACACACCATTGGAGAGTAAAAGTTGCCTTTATTTGGGTAACTCTTCGAAGGGACCACTGGTCACTGTGGTCTAGGTCAATGCTGGAGATAGGGAAGTGAGAAGTGCTTAAGAATTCATCAGAGAATGTCCAGGATTCTTCATTAGGGTGTCAGGTCGGTTACTCGAAGCCCTCAGAGCTATGGGTCCGTTGAAACGGTCAAGGCGCTGTACTTTTCATCGCGATGCAGGATCCGAAATACTCTGACCCCAGAGTAATAAAAGAAGACATCTGGAAAGACTTGACAACTAAACAATCCTGGACATAAACCGATGGCATTCTTCCAAGCCGTCAACGAGAAGATCTCCGTGACCTGCAGAGAAACCAAAGATCTGAGCTAGCGATTCGCGCGAGCAAGAACAGCTTCGTCAAAAATCAGTTCTACCACAGCTTGATGTCCACCTCGTGGTCATAATATTTTACTCCTTCATCGCAATCTCGGATGAAGATGCGTTAGTCAAAAATCTTTAAAAAAAAAAGGGGACGACGACCAAAATATCGCAGTTGTTTTTTTTTTGGGGGGAAGACACCCAGCAATGCCAAGCACGAGTATATCTCCTACTAAAAAAAAAAAAAAAGACCCCGTAGCAAAATCAGTCTCTCGGTTATTTTCCGAATCACCAAAAACTAAGGTCACCCCAAAGCGAGGGGGAAATTAACGCCAATCATAACATATACAGGAGAAGGACAACCGGGTTTATCCCTTTATCTTAACGGAATATTCAAAAACTCCAGGAAGAAGAGAACCAAATACGCCGACATCTTTCGGTAATTAAGAAGAGTAGCGATTGAAGCTTGTAACGGAGTGGATTTGACCTTGGGAGACACAGATTGTCCAATGGGTGTGGGCCACGTAGAGTGGGGTCGCTGTCCCTTAAACTAGATAACACTCCAACCAGAATTCTATGGAATTGAAGGAAAACAACCTGAAAAACCCAATCTTTACTTACAAGATTTTCGTAGCTAGGAGGCCGGGAACGGGCTCGAAAAAAACTATACATTGAATCTCATTCTTGCGCCCATTCTTTTTCCAAAAAAAATTCGGGGATAAATCGAAAATAACTATAACATGTGGGAAAGGGGAAGCCTTCACCACATAGGGTAAAAACATACATTGAGTAGTCACAAAACCAATATCACAATACAAATTACTCTTATTACATGAGTAATCCTAAGTTATATTTTATTAGTTAACAGGTTAACTCTCTTTGTTGCTTATCTTCATGTCGAAAACTGCCGTATAGTGGCCAGTCTCTGGCTCTAAAAAACTCTTACAAAATGTCACCAGCCAGAGACAATTTATTTTACCTACTTGTGTTTTCCTCAACGGTTTCTCAACGAGATATCTCGTTCTTGGCAAACTTAAGTAGATCTTGAACAAGATATCTAGTCGAAACATTTGGAGGGTTAATCAATAACATTCAAATCTTGACTTGTAACTTTCCAACAAATTTATTGCTTCATTAATTTCAACGAATAGAAGATATCAAACACTGCATTTTTATTTCCCTGTACAGAAGCTACATCAGTGTAAAATTCGGAGTTGTATTGCGAAATCAAGAGGCTCCAAGCGTTATCGGAAATCACAACACTTTCTTGCAAACACCTTTTCCACTGTATCTAAATTTAAAAGAACTCGCGCGATGAAAAGCACAGCGTGGTAAATTAGTGGTAACAACTCCGGGGATATTATCTCATGGCAATTTAATTATCCCTCTCCACTTCAGCGAGTGTGATTAATTATTTCCCATTAATTACTCTCCGATAAAAGTGCAACGTTGTGTTTGGAGTCTTAATGCCCCGATCTGGCTTAACAGCTTCATTTCGTTCAGTGTGAAGTGCTTGTATGCATGAAACCTTCGCATCTTTGGGAGAAAACAATCCTTTTCCACTCTGCAACATGAAAGAATGACACTTTTTTATAATTACATATAATCTCGCTTTGTTATGTTTCAAATAATTTTGTGTCTTGGTGCTAAGATGTGTATAGATTTTAATTCTGTATTGAAAGAATTAGCCCTTTGTTTTGCTCGATTTGTGAGGAGTGTAGAGTTGCTTTTGCGCGACACACATAATGACTAAATAACCAAATGTTTTTCGAAAGATCTTTCAACCTTTAGATTCTAGTATTTAGTTAGTCCTTTCCAAATAATAGGATCCTTTGGAAAGGACTACATTATAGAATATTTCTAAAGGTTAAAATATCTTTAGAAAGGTGTGGTTTCCAAAGAAAATAGGTTCCTTTGAAAGAATACTATTATTCCTTTCGTTGTAATATAATAATTATATTTAGAACTATTTTATTTGTCATTTCTTTGAAACGATTAAATTGTTCCTTTCCTTGAAACTTGGAGGAAAATTTTGGTGGTCTTTTCCTTAGGATAGAATTATTTTCAAAGATTAGAATGATTCTTTTCATTAGCGTTAGTATTTAAATAAGATTGTTGGTACACGTTGAAGACAAGAATGAGTATGAACTATTTTCGTTTCAACCGAGAAACCTTAAAATTTTCTGATAATTTCAGTTGCATCAAGATCCGGTAAGCTCCTACTGATGATGGAGAAATCGACCACCATGTTCCTGGTAAAGAAATAAAATGACGCACCATATTTTAATACAATACATATACTATAAAGTTACTAGATATTCATAGCATATACTCTGTTAAAGTTTAAATACATCTTAATCATCACTCTCATCGTACTCTTTGTATTACTTTCCTAAATCCAAGATGGTCGTGGTAACTGAGTTGGAAGGTAGGTAGCTGAAAACGTTAAATAACGAAAGCAATAAACGTCTTACTGGAACAACACAACGGGCTATTGGCGATGGGAATTAGAACGAAAAAGTTCCAAAACCCAGTTGGAATAGAAAAGGATTAGCAACCGGAGGGAAGCGAGTTCGAAACTCGGTCCAAACAGACCCTTATATACACGAGGGGTGGTGCAACGATAAATTTGTTGTGGCCTCAAATGTCCTCATGTTGGAATGGTGTGGAAGTTTACTGAGTGGGATGCCTGCTCAGGTTTTGTTATCGTCATCTGACCGTAGTTCAAAATTAAAGGCGTTATCCTCGGATCTTTCCCTTGGGGATGGATCCCGGACCGTCGCTTAACTACATACCCACATCCAAGTTACTTTAATGCGATCTAGCTGCTGAAAATCTTACGGTTCATTAAGGCCCGGTGCACACATCCGGTTTTTCAACGTGCGGCGCCGCTGCCGCAACATAAGTGTGGTCTGAGCGCCGCTGGGGTGAAGCACGTCCAACTTGCGTGCAATTTGTACCGCAGTTCCCCACGGCACCGCACGGTCGCCGCACATGAGTCTCCGTTCTGAAGTACTTTGTTTTCATAAACAAATGGAATATAAATAATAATTAATAAATGGTCGTATTCAGTAACGTCTATTTTGTGTTTCAAAATATCCTTTTTTTACACCAAGTAAGCGAAATAAACACGTTTTCTTCGATAGAATATTTATCGCAAATGGCGCGAAATGAGGTCGAGCGTCATTTCACGGTGATGTGTGCATAGTTGGGCTTCGGTGCCACAGTGGCGCCGCACGTTGAAAAACCGGATGTGTGCACCGGGCCTTAGTTTTGCACATCAGTGTATTAAAGTAATCTTTTAAATACACCAACAAAACTTACCCGAGTTAGGATCGAAACCCATGTCTAGAAGACTTCAGTTTCAGAATTTACGGATATTCGGGATTTTTTTTTGTTCAAACGCTCACAGTGCATAATGGAAGTCTCAGAGTCAAGAATGGAACAAATAAGCTTCCATGTCGTAAGTCAAGTACTCAACAATCTGTCCTGAGACAATGGATGAAACAGAAAGAAAGTGTGACAGTGCCTTTCTGATTTCAGCACATTTGGCGAAAACTGCCTCCGCATGTTTGAGTCGGAGCTTAGACGCATCCCTGGACTACAATTCTGTGACTTCCGTGTAGTGCAAATCCGACTTTAGGATTTAAAATGAAGGGGGAACGTGTTTTTTGCATATTTTGCGTGAGAGCGTATTTTCTGTACCTCCGGGCATATTTTTCTTGTGCATCCTATTTTCTTTCTGTGCTTTGAATTCCATGGCTTGTCTCTGCTGGACGCTTCAGTTCTGAGCAAACGAGGAAAGCAACGATGCTAAGAAAGAAAAATGGACCAGTTTTGTGCGAATGTTCGGTACGAATTGTTTGGTTTTGTTGAGTGGAGCTTCTTCAAAGTGACTCAGTTAACGTCAACTAAAGGCGGAATGGTGGTTTATTATTTTTTGAAAAGAACGTTTTTCTGTTTCTTCCGAACACTTACAGGATGAGCAGCAGCCATCCAGATTGACATAATCCAGAAATAGAACATAGTTTTCGGGCCATTTTCAAAAATCTCGTACGTTATATATGTTTGTAAAGTTGCACAAAGTATATCTGAAAGTAAATAAATAGTTTCTTCATCTAGCCGACATTTTTTTTAAACTTATCTGCCTTGTTTTAAAAACCACAATAAAGGCAATGAGATATTTTGATTGAATATACGATGTAGTAATCTGAAGACAGTTCAAAATATTGAAATTCAAACTAATAAATCCTTAATTCAATGTGAACAATATTTCAGATTGAATTACTTTAAAGCTTCTCACCTCAATCCTATTGGTATGCATATCAGAAATATATGGAATTTTTAGACCACTCTAAATGCCTCATCAAAATCTGTTAAAGATGTGGCACATATTTGAAGAAATGTTATGTACGTCTGGTGCAAAAATAATCCACCGAATTTGTTAATTTCTTATTAAAAAAGTAATTTTTATGAACTGTGACTTAACCCTTATTTGATCCCAGGAACCAACTGCTTTGAATATTAACTTAGTTTAATTAAGGGTTAATCCTCCTGGTGGTTTTCGTCACTTTCAAAACTCTCCTATAGTGGAAAGCCTCTGGTGTAAAACACTCTTCCAAACTGTCACCACATCTGTCCAAGAGACAATTTGGTGTCCTACATCGGTTTTCATTCTCTCATGAATGAATAGGGCAATTTTGTCACAACGACGTATCTTGTCATTAGCAAAGCTGATCAAATGTTGATGGACAAGATCTCATCATTAGCAAAACTGATTTTATCTTTCACGAGATATTTGGTTGAAACAACTTGAAGGGTTAAGTGAAGGTTTAAATGTATTTTAATGCGTCGCAGAGTGTTTTCTAATATCTAATCACTTTACTTGATATGTATTATATAAAAACCAAAACTGTCATATCTATAGCTTAATACTGTTACTTTTAAAATTTGAATACCACGTGAAAGCTTTGAATGCACTCTTTCTTGCGGTATAATTATTTTAAAAATTGGTTCATAAATAAATTCGATGCGATGAAAAGTATAATTTCGCGATAGTGTAGAAATTGTTGATCGCGGATATGAAACGGTGAAACGAAAGGTTACATTTCTAACTAACGGGTTTGCCAGAAGTAAATTTTATCGTAGCAACAATTACCATAGCAACGATTTTTTTATTTGGCCATTGAAACTCGCAGTGACGTCTGGCCCGGAGTCCAAAAAGCTGAACTCGCTTTTTCCGCTCGATTCTCATACGGTTTCCCAAGAAAATACAAATCAGAAAATTACGAGATTAACATGGTTTATTCAAAATTGTACAGAGAACAAGATGGAGAAGGTTTTTTTACTGATGCGGCTATTAGTTTGGGTGCATTAAGTGTTAAAGTAAAAAAAAAGCGAAATCACTTGCGAAAGGAGTGTTGGTTTGCTAGTTGTAAGTCATCGTTGTGACGTCATGGACCCGAAAGTAAAATCAGTATTATTCGAATTATTAAGCTAGTTTCGCCGTCACAAGAGATTGACTCTGTGAAAGGAGAGTTGGTTTGTGAAGAAAATCAATGGGATTGCTTAGCAATCACCGGGGGTTGGAGAGCGTAGGTGAGCAGGGGGCGGATCCCCCTAGTTGTATAAATATGCAGTGTATGTGAGAGTTAATCTAATTCTTTGCTAAATAGATGGTGGGCTGATTTCCTCATCGTCAGTGGAAGCAAACGCATGCCCAGTCAGGAAACGAAACTCAGCAACTGATGCCGTCCTTGGAGAGCCTGGGATGACATCTCTGGAGGTACGAAGACAATTCCAAGGTTTGTCCTTGGCAGGATTGACTAGTCTTTTATCCAATGTTTCGAAGTGTGAAAAGATAGTTAGACGGCTTTTGGGTGATCTATTTTACCATTTTGGCGAGAAAGTCCCGTCTCTGACATAGATTACGTCACAATGAGTCTTGATCCATTGAAGCACAAACGCATCAGCTTGCCATGTTAAGTATGTGTGGGCAACAGATTAATCTATATCATTTTTCAAGATTAATTTATCGATAGTTTTCAATACACAGAAGTTGATATAAAATTGCACATACACATTATATAAAGTAACAAATATGATATCTGTGCTAACCATTTCAAATAGCACTTCAAATTTCATTACTAAGCTGACCAATTCAAATACCATTCATTCAACTAAGCTAACCATTTCAAATACCAGTCATTCAACTATGCTAACCATTTCAAATGCCATTGCTAATCGTTTCAAATATCATTGCTAACAATATCAACCACCATTTCTAACCATTTTAAACTACAGGTATGTCTTAAAGTGGAAAACATGTGCAGTGACTGATTGAAAATAACTGTTGTGTTCCAGCATCTGATAAACATGATTTTAAAGGTGAGTAAAACCACTTTCACCCACCAGTCTTAAGAATTTCAAATTTGTTTGGAAAGATGGAAAACAATCATTAAAGACAATATTTGTGTTTGAATTGAATTAGCGCGCTAGAAAAAAACCCTTTTTTAGAACAACATCCAGTTCTTTTTTTTTTCCCTTCAATGTTTTTTTTTAAATGAATTAGTTATTTTTCTAGAAAAAAAATTTTCAATTATTTTTATAACTGCTAAAATTAGTAACTTCGGGATTTTCAGGTACTTTTAGAGTCCCGCTGTCTTAAAAATGTTAATTCAGTTTGATCTATTAGATTGCCAAATTTTTTCCAGTACCTCCTTTTGTTAATTATGTGAGGATTATATTTTTTAGCTCTTAGAGTACAATTAAAAAGACCGATTAGTTTTTCAAAACTCAAATAAGCCTCGTTTGCCTAATTCCACAGAGTTTGCAGATAATTATAAGGAATCCCGAAATTCTGTGCACTAAAATAATGGTAATAAAAAATATTTTTTTACACCGTAATAGAAAAATAACAATTTAATTGAAGTTTAACGAACCTGGCTTTGAATTCTATTTATTTATATTAAAAAAATCTTTACTTTTAATCCCTAAGAGATGAGCAGCAAAACAAACACTTTTTTCAAATTATTAAAACAACGTACGATATTTTTATACCCGTGGTTTCCTATAATAGCTTAATTTCGTTCAAGGATTTTTTTTTACCTCGTCTCACAGTTCAAAGCATCTGCGCTGTAGGTTTTATTGCTCAGATCCACTATTGAAGCGTTAAGCACATTTAGTTTAATCCTCTCAGTCATTCCATCAAGATCCTACCAATTTTACCAATGAAGAGATATCTCATAATCAAGATAGTGATTATTTATTTTATGATCACGTTAAGGTCAGTTTTCTTCTAATGGCGGGATATCTTATCCTTCAAGATCTGGTCAGTTTTGCTACTGAATAGATACCTCGTCGGTCACCCAGGAGGATTAGGATTCATTATCCGTTTTCAATTATTTTATTGAGATGGTGTGATGATGGTAAAAATGAGCGACACATACTTTTTCAATGCAAATGTTTAACAGGATAGAGTGGATTGAAACCGCCGATATTTTGATGACGAAATCAAGATCTGGTCGATTTTTTTCTAGTGGCGGGATATCTCAGTCTTCAAGATCTGATCAGTTTTGCTAATGACGAGATAACTCGCCAAGACAATCACCCAGGAGGATAAGGATTCATTATCCGTTTTCAATTATTTTATTGAAATATGATGATGGTAAAAATGAGCGACCCATACTTTTTCAATGTAAATGTTTAACAGGATAGAGTGGATTGAAACCGCCGATATTTTGATGACGAAATCAAGATCAAATCGATTTTTTTCTAGTGGCGGGGTATCTCAGTCTTCAATATCTGATCAGTTTTGCTAATGACGTGATAACTCGCCAAGACTACCCCCCCAGGAGGATTAGGATTCATTATCCGTTTTCAATTATTTTATTTAGATATGATGATGGTAAAAATGAGCGACACATACTTTTTCAATGCAAATGTTTAACAGGATAGAGTGGATTGAAACCGCCGATATTTTGATGACGAAATCAAGATCTGGTCGATTTTTTTCTAGTGGCGGGATATCTCAGTCTTCAAGGTCTGATCAGTTTTGCTAATGACGTGATAACTCTCCAAGACAACCACCCAGGAGGATTAGGATTCTTTATCCGTTATTCGATTATTTTATTGAGATATGATGATGGTAAAAATGAGCGACCCATACTTTTTCAATGCAAATGTTTAACAGGATAGAGTTGATTGAAACCGCCGATATTTTGATGACGAAATCAAGATCTGGTCGATTTTTTTCTAGTGGCGGGATATCTCAGTCTTCAAGATCTGATCAGTTTTGCTAATGACGAGATAACTCGCCAAGACAATCACCCAGGAGGATAAGGATTCATTATCCGTTTTCAATTATTTTATTGAAATATGATGATGGTAAAAATGAGCGACCCATACTTTTTCAATGTAAATGTTTAACAGGATAGAGTGGATTGAAACCGCCGATATTTTGATGACGAAATCAAGATCAAATCGATTTTTTTCTAGTGGCGGGGTATCTCAGTCTTCAATATCTGATCAGTTTTGCTAATGACGTGATAACTCGCCAAGACTACCCCCCCAGGAGGATTAGGATTCATTATCCGTTTTCAATTATTTTATTTAGATATGATGATGGTAAAAATGAGCGACACATACTTTTTCAATGCAAATGTTTAACAGGATAGAGTGGATTGAAACCGCCGATATTTTGATGACGAAATCAAGATCTGGTCGATTTTTTTCTAGTGGCGGGATATCTCAGTCTTCAAGGTCTGATCAGTTTTGCTAATGACGTGATAACTCTCCAAGACAACCACCCAGGAGGATTAGGATTCTTTATCCGTTATTCGATTATTTTATTGAGATATGATGATGGTAAAAATGAGCGACCCATACTTTTTCAATGCAAATGTTTAACAGGATAGAGTTGATTGAAACCGCCGATATTTTGATGACGAAATCAAGATCTGGTCGATTTTTTTCTAGTGGCGGGATATCTCAGTCTTCAGGATCTGATCAGTTTTGCTAATGACGAGATAACTCGCCAAGACAACCACCCAGGTGGATTAGGATTCATTATCCGTTATTCAATTATTTTATTGAGATATGATGATGGTAAATATGAGCGTCACATATTTTTTCAATGCAATTAATTGTTTAACAAAATGGAGTGAAACTTAACTGACCATTTTTTTATGATGAGAAGATCAAGATCTGGTTAGTTTTATTCTAATGACGAGGTACGTCGTCCATCAATATCTAGTCAGTTTTGACCCAATTTAATGAAAGACGAGATATCTTGTCGGGACATCCATTTAATTGTATATTGGATTTACTTAAAAGAGCAATATGGAAATAAACCACGTTTATATAACTATTGTTTTCATTTCTATTGTATTAGTAAAACTTCCTTAGAAAACATTTTTCATGACTGTGATTTTAAAAGTATGATAATTTTCTAGAATTCGGTAAAAAAATTCGGATAGTAAAGTTGCGAAAAAAATTTAAATTGTAGTTGTAAATCTTATGAGAAATGCCAAATCAAACGCCAAGCTAAAATAGTAGGTAAAATAAACATTAGAGTGAAAAATTAAAATCTATACACATGTAGAACAGTTGATTGCAAGATATATTCTAATCAAATAACTTATGATTCAAGTTCTATATTGCATTTCATATTTTCTAATGAAATAAGGGCCCCGGAATGCCGGTTGCATATTACCAACCTTTACTGGAGTAGAAGACAAGGAGAAATTTTAAGCCGGCTGATTCGTTGGTTTCAAATTGTCGTCTATGACGTCACTATATGACGCCTTAAATAGTACGTGATGCCTTCACGTGGACTCGGTACGAAGTTTGTAGTGACAGCCGGCAGCAAACGAAAGTAACCTAGATATTAGCCGTCTCTAATTCAATAATTGGTATTACTTTAAGAAATACTATTTTTGAGTTATAATAGGGCTTTTGGTATGACTAATTCATTTTTTTTTATTTATAATTTGTATTGAAGGATGAATATAGCTCCAACTGATCACTTTTTTAATTACTCCTATGGTTTTATGATGGATGTGATTTAATGACAACTGAAGAAATACTTAGCAGAATATTTTTTGGAATATTTAAATGTTTACGAAGCAAAAAAATCTTTATACTTCTTCATGTCAATCGTAAGTAGTATTTTCGTAAAACAGCTTGAATAAACATGTTTTTTGTTTGTTCATGTTTTCATACAATATGGGAACCTTGTTTATCCAATTTAATCTGTTCTGCAAGAAAATTCCGTTCTATTTAGTAAATATCTGATTAAGAATTAAAAGGTTTTTAGGTTCCGAAAGTTCACTCATCCCATACAACTCCGTGCGAAGAAATTCATCGCCTACGCAAGTCAAATCTGGGTATCTACAACTAACAACACCCTTGAAATCCTCCAATCTACCACCCTCAGAGCCATCTCCAAAGCCAGATGGTTTCAGCGAAATACCGAAAAATAAGACACGATCTTAAAATTAACTCTTAAAACCCACATAGCAAAACATCTGGAACATAAATAACGAATCCATAAAACAGATCCCTAGTAATAACGGAAAAACTTCCGTTTCCGCCTTCTATTCTGTTCAAGGACCCAAGTGTACTTTAAAGTTCGAAAATGGACTGTTTTTAAATTGTGCATGTAGAAACCTATACTGGAATTAAAACTGCATTTAAACACAAAACATTCACGATCACAATTACGAGTACACGGCACAAACCGTTGAACTATCGCTTGGTATAATCATCTAAAAGCTATCGCTTTTTTTTTTATTAGTATTTTATTTTCGGTCGAAGCAGTTTCAACTTTTTTGTCGCGAACTTTGCAAATAAATTTTGATACTTCTCACTTATGCGCTATCCGCACTATGAGTGCGTGACGTCATAGATCACGGGGTGAGAAACCAACTAATCAGCGAGCTTAAAATTAAAACCAACGAATCAGCGGGCTTAAAATTTCCCCCATGTTTTCTATTCCAATAAAGGTTGGTAATATGCATCCCCGTTGTTGAAGTGTCGCAGATTAACAACTGGATGGTTGTGAGTTGCAGACTCGATCCAATCAACCGGAAATATGTATCATCACGGAAACACAACTGCCACCTTTTTTATTATCTGGACAGAAAATGCCTATAGTGACAGATTAATAAACTAGTTGTGATTCAAACATAGTATTTCAATTTGAAGATAGAAAAAATAAATCTTCCAAAGAAAAAAATAATAGATAAAAGTATTCTGTGTTTTTTGTAAAACTACCGCGTATATAGGCCATATAGTACAACGGTTACTTTCTAAAATCTAGGAACAAAATTTCCCCAAAATAAATAATATATCTTTGACCACACAATTCAGAAAATACCTCAAAGTTTTAGAAGATAACATCCAAAGGTGTGCTGTTAGCTACGGCACATCATACAAATATTTGTTCAATTGTGGTAGTTCTTATTCGCAGTTTTTTTTTTAAGAAAGCATTGCTATGAGAACGACGAAAAGAACAATTTGTCTTTTCAAACACGAGTTTAAATTGAACCTTTGCAAATTGAAGGACCTTATTTTAAAAGGTAAATCTCTTAAAGAGCCAAACATTTCCCCATTGTGGACGTATATGTGTACTCAATATCCCCCTTCTTATTTTATGTGCAAAGTGCACCATTGCGCAACTATGGAAAGAAAAGGCTTAACATAAATAAACATGAATGTTTTGACTATTGGGAGGAACGTGGTAGAGACATTTTTTGCGTGCGTACCACCTGGACAATGCTAGCTTAGTCCGGCTTAAAATGAAATAACATTTCAGTTATTTATTACTCGAGGAGGTCGTTTGTATATCGGACAAAAAACGTGGTGTTCTTTGTGGAGGAACATAAAACGCTTTCGTCTGATCTCGGGGTACGGCTATTTTTCACCAGAATATTCCCGAAACTGTCAGGGAATGAATGGAATAGGAAGCATTCGAAAATTTAAATCTCAAGCGAAAGATAAGATGAAATGATAGTCATCCATCAGCTTAAAACTTCCTTTTAGCTAGTAAATACAATGTTGGGTATAATGTAGGCTTAAAAACGAACTAGAAACTATACAAGACTCATTTTAAACCTAGTCTTCCAACTCGTTTCTTTAAATATAGATCATCGTAGATAGGAATAATCACTGGAAGCTATGGTACAATAAAAATGATATACTGTACTGCATGTAAAATTTGCATTAGTAAGTTGGGTTTATTATGAACCATCGGACATATAATGTATTGACATCAAATTGTGGTTTGTAGTGACGGGTAAAAAGTAATAGTAAAAGTTGTGATTACATTATATTATACATTTAATTATAATTCTTAAATGGTATTGAAACAAAAGCATTTAAAGTAATACGATTATTTGTAAAATACTCATGCAAAAGATTTCTGCTGCTGTAGCATAGTTTTCTAATTAAAGTTACAAACACGTTTCAATTAAAAGACACCAAATTTATTAATCAATTGGATCCACGATTGCCCAGTTGGTAGAGCGGCAAATAAGCAACCTGATAGTTGCGAGTAGACTGATTGGACGTAGATCAAACTCATGAAGGCTTCGTCAGCCTTCCAATTTACCAGGAACAACATGCAAAAGTTCAGGACATACCGCGGAAACTTCCCCAAACAAGTAGTCGGATTTTATGTGAATCCGCTGATGTCCGGTCCATTATTGTAGGGTAGTGTATGTCTACTACTATTACCAAGGATAATTATTCTATCAAAGTCGCATTTTATTTAAATTAGTAAATGGAATATTTAGCCAAACTCTTCAATTAGGAAAATATATATGTATTTACATACTTTCGTCACTTAGGGTTGGTGTGGAAGTTTAGAGAGTGGGGTGCCAGCTCAGGTGTTGACTCGGCATCTGAACGTGTTTCAAAATTGCGTCTTGGATCTTTCCTTTAGGGAATAGATCCCGGACCGTCGTCAGTATCCCGTTGTGTTGCTCTAGTACGACGTTAATTAAAATTATCTTACTTTACCTTACATTAATGGTTAAATAACCTCTCTTAAAAGATTGCTCCAGGTCTTAAAATGCAATATACGATTCAGAAACACGATTTTCGTATTCTTTAACACAAAACAAAATAGTCGCGAGGACCAAAAAGGACTGAATTTGCGATCATTCCGAAGGTGTGTGATAAAGGTAACTTCTCAAAATTTCCAAAGGCTCTACGAATTTTTTTCAGATGTGTACTGTCTCTCTGTAACGCACAACTTTAACAGACGATTTCTCTAAGTGTATTGCATATTGTTTGTTTATTCATACATCACTACGATTAATAAATCGCAGTAATATATAAACGATATCACTACTTAATAGCCACAACTTGTATTTGGCACGTATAAGTATCGGAAGCGAATCGATTGAGAAAGTGCTTCGACCAGATTTTTTTATCCCAGATTCTCCGAACATGAAATAAATCTCGAATGAATTCAGAACAGGAAATGATAGTATTTTTTGTGGAATGATCTATATTCCTTTCTCGATGCTTATTTGAGACATTTTTTGGTTTCGGAAGTGTTCGATATGAAGAGAAAAGGAATGCGGGGACGTAAAGTAAGTTATCGATTTCGTAGATGTCTGTAGAACTCCGCACCTGTATACAGTGCTTTGTTTTTCATTATGTTATTTGTTTATTTATATATATATATATATATATATAATATATATATATATATATATATATATATATATATATATATATATATATATATATATATATATATATATATATCAGAGTAGACTGCTTTCAAGACAAGTGTATTTAAAATCTGTAAAAATTCAGAGGGAAAAATGAATGGTTATGTTGTTTATCTCTACTATTATAAAAGGAAATGTTTGTCGGTGTCTCTCTTTCTATGTGATCAGTGTCCTGACTAATCTATGACACTTACAATAATGAAATTTGGCACACAGGTAGTCCGAATGTTTGGCGATTTTTGTATCGAGCCCGAATTTTAAAATTTAATCTGGAACATTTTAAAATTAATTTATTAGTTGGGGGAGTTTCAACATTCGTCCGTCTCTTCGGAATGTGACGTTTCCCGTTCCTCGAAAGAAGAAGCAGACAAATTTTGGGATTTTCGACCGCTGACGTCAAAAGGGTTTTTCGTCCTAAAGCCTTGGGAACCATACCAAGTTTCCTATTCTTGATTGTTTTGATTACGTTGTTGATTAGTATGACTTTCTTGCAAACGATTTCAACTTTGTCACGGGCAAAGACTATTTGAGGTTTTCCATCTTCGCGATCAATAGAGATAGAGTAAAAATATCAAAGGATTTAAAATCTACGGAACTCATTCTTGAAATTAATGTTTTATCTTTTTAATGTTTTCAGTATCAGTAAAATTTAATGTGTCCAGCCGAATTTTTAAATTTAAATTTAATTTAACCACACGGTGGTTATATTTAAACTGCACTGGAATTACAAATTAGTTCATTGTGAGGACGTATAATAAATATTGATATTAACATATTGAAGGATAATTTTATTTGATAAAGCCCTGGTAATTGCAGCTTTCTAATGGCGCCATTTACTCATTCCGCATTCTGAGTAATCCAAAGCTACATAGTCCCAAAGTTCACCCAACATCGTAGAATTTCGCATGTGCACTCGGTCCGAATTTTATGTCAGGCACGGGCATTTTTCATCTACACGGAGCTATACTTGTCTGCAAGATGTTTTTTTTTTTTTTTTTTTTTTTTTTGGGGGGGGGGGGGGGTCTGAAAGTCAAAACAGTTGTAAAGCTTTTATGTAAAGCTCGACTTTCATGCATACTACCGAGTACTGTTCTGATTTAAAAGACGAATTCGCGTCAAAAAGCAGGTGACCCAAACGTATGAAAGGATTTTTCTGCAAAGCTAAGTATAGAGGATGCTAGTTTTTGAGCAGTCTCTTTCAAAACTTGGTGTATTACTCGAATGTGCAATTTCAGCCTGTCGCTTAAACTGAACCTTGATTATCCGAGGTAATGTGGTCCGAGACCACTTTAGATAATACTAGCCACTGTGTGGCTAGCACGGCGTTGCCCGTGCTGTACTTTGTGGGGTTAGGTGTGTCGTTGAGGACACTGTTCCGTTTTTAAGCATAGAAGTTATTATTGGTGACGTTAAATAGAAAGATGTTCCGTCTAAGCGATTTATAGGAATTTAAACATATACTAAGGACATGACTTGATTTACTTAATAGTTAATGAATTTAACTTATAGTAAGGAAAAATAAAAGTTACAATCCTTAATTTGAGTGCTCTAATACATTTAAAAATAATTTTTTTAACTTTGTTTCATGATTTTAATACTTTGTTTGTTATAGAGTATTCTCACGACTGCTTACAGCTTACATTGTTGAAAGTGAACCCATATTTTATATTGAGGCAGTAATTAGTCGAATGATATTTCAATTGTTAACTTTCATTGTTTTTACCATATCTTTAAAATGAATGCATCACAGTGTTGATAATTTATTTAGATGTAATAATTGAATATAACAATATGCACGCTCGCAAAAATACTTTCTTCAACTATTTTTCTGAGAATGAGATCATACAAGCAATTGATTTACTTTACTTGAGTCGACAAATATTATAACTTCTTTGACGATTTTCTAGTGATTTAAATATGGATAAAACAACGGTTTTGGCGTGGATATTTTTATTCCCCTGGATATGGGGATTGGTTGGATTAATCATCATCGGCGATGTAACTTACGTTATACCGCTCATGGTATATTTCCTATTGGTCCTGACTATCGAAAGGAATAAGGATGGAAAGTTCGATATCAGCTTAGTTAAAAGCGAAAATATCGAAGAAAAGGAGAAAGGTAGAACAGTGGTAAAAGACGATGCCACAGGATCCATCGAAAGTGTCATAGAAGCAAATGACGGTGATGAATATAGAAGCGGATCGCTTCAGGTTGAAAGTGAAAACAACGCACTGAAATCTCCAACCACCGAAGCATGTGCAATGACAAATGATGGAATAGCTGATGAATATGATTATGGGATGCAGAAAATAATCGAAATATTGATGACTATAATTGCGATTATGGAACTCATGGAAGAGTTGTTGATGACTAAGATTGTGAAGATAGTGAAAAATGATTAAATTCATGGATGTGATTTATGGGATAATGAAGATGAAAGAAAAGCTGGTGGATTTAATTGTGGGCATAATGATCCTGCCGATACATTTGATTCTTGAGATAATAAGCTTGATAGACCAGTTGATAAATACGATTGTGGCGATAGTGAAAAATGTTGGATGAGTTTATAAATATGATTGTGGTAGAAATGGTAAAGAAGTTCATAGATAGGATTTTGGAGATAATGAATAATTTTCCTGCGGTGGTAATGAAAATGATGGAAAATTTGATGGATATGATTTTAAAGACAGTAAAAAAGTTGATTAATTTTATATTGTGGATAACAAAAGTGGTAGAAAATTTGATGGATATGATTGCAGAGATAATAGAAAAATTGATCGATTTGACTTTGGAGATTATAGAAATGATGATGAATTTGATAGTGGCGATAATTCAATTGATGGATCAGTTGATGAAAATGATTGTAATGATAACTAAAATGATAGAAACGTTGACGGATATAATTGTAGGGGTGGCGAAAATTATAAAAAAGCTTATGGATATGATTTTGAAGATTATAAAGATGATAAAATATTTTTATGTATGTGATTTTTGGGGATTTTGGAAATTGTTATTAATTTTATTGAAGAGGACAATGAATATGATGGAAATTTTGAGGCATGTGATTTTAATGATAATGGAAAATATGATTCTGGAGATAATGGATACGATGGAAAATGTGATGTATACGATTGTGGGGCTAATAGAAACTATGATGAATATTTGATTGCGGAGATGATGAAAAAGTGGATGGATAAGAGTGTGGAGATAATGAAGATGAATAACTTGATGGATATGATTGTGGAGGTGATGGAAATGTTGAGGAATACGACTGTGAAATAAACAATGAAATCAGAATTATTACCTGGAACTATCCTCCTAATATTTCAGTCGGAACAAGAGATTGACAAGATTACACAAGACAAGCATAGAACTTTGCACTTGGAAATTCAATGAATACCTTTAAAAAATCAAACTAAAGTGCCTAGATTGCGAATACTTCCAATGGACATGGTAAAGTTTGGCTTCTGGAAATTCACCAGATGCTTTTGTAAAAGCAGATACGGAGATAGCGAAAGCTATTACGACAGTAAAGCGTACATCCGTGCTCGAATGAATCCTGGAAGGAAGACCTAGATATGCCAAAGATTTGAAATATTCCTTGGTTGAATCGCGAAGAGTGAACTACCTGGTCCGGCATACACTTCACGAACAATAGCTACCCTTACATTCTGCATTGTTTCAATTGGGGTGAAATCAATTGGACATGAAAAAGATTCAATATGACACTAGTTTACGATTGAATGACAAAGAAACGAAGGATAAAAGTAACATTTTGCGACCGCTAAAGTCATTTGCCATGATGGAATCATCAGCGACTCAATGACCCTATTCAGTACAGAGAACTTAACCTGTCCACCCGGAAATGAGAAAAGAAACACATTCAGAAGAAATACTGTTCCTAAGAATAAAGTAGAAACCTCTTTAAAAGAAAACCACCAGCCTTTTTCCTTGCAGAACATTGTGATTGAACATTTACATTTTGGCATGAATTATTATAGAGAATTTATAGAAGATTGTACGCAGCGGCTTTCTAAATAGTAAAGTTTTAAATTGCAATAGTATTTTCTTTACATCTCAACGTTTAATAAAAAGAAAGTATTTGGATATTCAAATTTTTTCTCTTTATTTATCGTACTTACAATTATTAGTTTAATAACCTTGGTTTTCTAAGATTATGTAAATGGGTATCATGATCCCATTGTTACTTTTATATTACACTAGCCACTGCGTGGCTAGCACGGCGTTGCCCGTGCTGTACTTTGTGGGGTTAGGTGTGTTAATTGTGAACGTTTGCCAACCACCGGTGTTTGCTACGCATACCCATTTGGTTTGCTTCGCAAACCAACACGATGGACAACGCCGTGATGCCCTCGTCATTGTGAAATGCGACGAAATTGGAATTGCAAAAAGATCCAATCGGTGTGACGTCACAATCTATTAGAGGGTGGGGTGCCATCTAAGGTGTTATTATTTGACCGTGGTTGAAAATTACGCGATATTGTAAACATATATTTTACTTATTGGATTTAACTCCGACCCTAGTTATTAAGTAGTTGTGTTGCTTGAGAACGTTTATTAAAAATTACCCAATTTTCTCGGATACTTTCCTTAGGGGATTGATCCTGAACTGTAGTAAATAGCCCGTTGAGTTGCTATAGTACGACGTTAAAAATTACATTGGATATTTTGCTTAGGGAACTGATTTGGGACCGTTGTGAATAGCACGTTGAGTTGCTACAGTACGATAATTAAAAATTATCTATGATCTTTCAATTAGGGAATTTATCCCAGACCCTCGTCAATAGCCCATTGTGTTGCTATTGTGTAATGTTAATTAAAATTACAAATTTCCTCAGATTTAAAATTCGTTGAAATTTTTAATAAAAACTTGTAGAATTTCTGTTCATTGTTGTATTATTTTTATAACCCATTTTATACACATGCATATTTTACTGCAATGCCAAACAATTGTATTTTCTAAGAAATAAAAGTTTTAAGTTTTTGAAAAAGGCAGTTGAGAAAATTGAATAGTGAAAGGAGTGAGAAAACATGCTTATTTTACTAAAAACAGAAAAAAATGAGAATTATTTTTTAAATTTTACAACTTAAATGTGTATTTTTTTAACAACAATAAAATGTGTTGGTTTGGCCAACGCAGTATCTTTTAACCCCAAATTACTGTGATAATAGGGAGACAGAAAAAATTAGAAATATTTTTGTAAGTTGAGGTAGTTTTGAATTTTAAATAAAATAGATTGGATAAACCAAAAAAAGGTATTTTTTATAATTTTGTTGAGCACAAAGTAAATTATTTTACTGCTTATGTGAATTTTTTATATTACCAATGTTTGTAGAAGTGAAATGTAACTTTAGAAACAATTAAATTGAATGAAATAAGTCTGTCCTATGTGTGAGAGGAAAAGAAAAAAAAATGAGCATTTTATACTTGATTATTTTTTCCCGAGAGAGTATAACTCTACACTTATTACAATAACCACATCCAGCCAGAAATTTAAGTGATATATATTTATAAAAAGTAAAAAAAGTATCCAATCGAACACTTCACCGTGGGAGAAATGCGGTTTAATGAGACAGAGTCCTATGACTTTGAGTGATTGTGCCTTCTTGATGCTAACAGTGAAACTGAAACGAACTGGGAACTGAAGTTTTTTTTAAATTGGAAAGGGGGGATATGAGAAGTGATGATTTGTATTATAGGAATGAATATGTTTTAACTTGTGGCATATCTAGTCACGATGGTGGCTTCAATAATATTTGGCATGAGTTTGTTGACAGTGTCGTACCATTGCACAGTGAAGGTGGATTGAGATTTGTGAGAAGCATAATCGGTGCTCCAATATGTGCAAGAGTACTCCAGAAATTTGACAGTCCTGGATACTGAAGCGATAGCACGTGTGTAAAGCCAGCTCCGATTCCCATAGGATTAACTAGCGTCGCAGAGTTGCCGAGTCCACCGGAGTAACCACCCCTTTCTACCGGCCCCTAAGCGTGGCGTGGGTCGGCATCGAGAACCGATAAGACCACGGTCAAAACACTATAATTAGGCCTGAAAATTTGGTAATCCAACAACGAGAATCGTATCAACAAAGTTAACCTCAACGAATAGCAGTTTCTTTTTTGTCACAGCTAACCTAATGTGCATTGCTCACTTCACATTCATCCCAAGGATTACGTGCATATGATTTTAATCTAAATCAAGCGTTCAAAGTGATTTTATAGACGTTCAAAGTGGGACTCTAGTCCAAAACTTAACAGTGCAAACAACGATAAATTATTCTCATTGAACGCAGCTACTAAAATGATGGGCTAAGAGCAATCAACAGTCGGCCCCGGTAAGTACCCTCTAATTAATAATGAGCACCAATTATTTTAATACAACCTGGCATGTGTCTTATGTGCACTTGCCGCAAGCAACGACCCCATCAGGAGTGATACGGGTCGGAGTAAACGGCAAAATGTTTGTTTCTAGATAGTATCGACTGTTAGTAATGCATATGTCCATTTGGTTATCCTCCTCGTGAGAAACGGTCATAACCTTTCTTTTTTATACAATTAAAATATTAAGGCCTTTAAATCCCCTTATTTATTTTTTTCAGCATTTCAGTGTCTAGCTTTTTAAGAGTGCGTTATTTTCAATTTTTTCTTTCTTCAAGCAAGGCAATCTGAAAAATTAAGTTGGCCCTTAATCAGATATCTTTAATTGCGATGGGCTTTAAACTGGGCTAAGGCTCAATTTAAATGGTTAATCACTGTATAATGGTTTTTCATGGCGACGGCGTTATCGACTCGCCGTGTTTTGTTTTGTGTATGTTTTATGTAACTTTGTAAATAGAGCCCCTCCCGAATTGACAAAGACACAGCAGTGTTAAAGAGACCTACGGGGTCCACAAATCTGCAAGCATGTTCAACCGTCAAGACGGGAGGAGCAAAGAACTGACACGAGACACATCCTACCTTTAATAATGCCTGTTTATAGCACGTTTCCCGCTAATATTTTAACAGTTTTTTTTATTATTATTTTTATTTTATTAAATGCTTTTTCTCAGTCTGTGTTGGCAGTTATCGCTTCTATAATTACCCCCCTTGTTTTTTTTAAATGGTTATTTCATTTCCAGCAATGCCCAACATCTGGTTTAGTACAAAAAATTTTAAATTCCATTTGAGTTCTTTTTTTTAGATAGCCTTAACTAGGGCCTATTTGGAACCTAACAAAGCAAATGCGATCGTGTTGAAAGTAAATCCGAAGTCTATAGGCAGCCATGGAATTGGCAGTCAGGCTTCCTCATGAGATGGACATGCGCATATAAATTACATACGTTGATACTGTAGGTGTCTAGACATTCTATTTCTTTCCCTAAGTACTTCTATTGTGTTTTTCTTCCCATAATTGGTGCTCAATAGTTATTAATATGGCTGGGGGTGCAAGCCGGGACCGACTTTCATCGCATGATTTTTCAAATTCCTACAGCATCACCTCAGCATAGTACACCGACATAGGACGATTTCAGAAACACTCACAATTGTTCACGCCCATTCTTGGGTGCAACACTTCCTTTTAAACCCATCTAAATTCAACTTCTGTCCAACGAAAGACTATAGCCGGAGTTGGTTTCATTACATGATCAAATGTTAGACAAATCGTACAAATTTTTAAATATTAGTTAAGATTTTCACAAAAAGGCGAAAAACCTTTCAACAGAACTTTTAAACAATCGCCTAAAAATGTCCTCGTCCCCAAAGCTTTCCACACCAAGGAAAACTAAAAAAATTGAAACAGGGGTGAACATTCCCCCATCAACGGAAAAAGAAATTTCTTTCACCCTCTATAACGATGTAGAGAGGATATTTTCAACTGATAAAAACACACTAAAAGCTTCCAAAAAAATCAAAGTTCTCGAAAAAATAGCCGAATTTGAAAAGATATGGTTTGAGAAGCTAGATAAAATTGCAAGCCTAGAAGCAAGCCTAAAGGCCATAAATAAAAGAAACAGCGCATGTAATGAAGACAACCCACAAGAAGATTTAAATGATTTAAAAAACTTTCTATCCATTAGACTTGACAATCTAACCTCCACGCTAAGATCAGAAATTACAGACACCTTCAAAAAGGAACTTAAAATAGAAATGGCGGCACAATTGAAAATCAACGTCATGGAAAAACAGGAGAAACAAAACAAACAGAATAACGACATAACAGAGAATTTAAAAGAACTCAAAACTCTCTTCAACAAACCAACCACTTACGCTCAAGCAGCCCAACAAAACAAAGGGGCAAATAACTACAAGACCAGATCAACTTCTACACACACTTTAATTATTCGCTCTAAAAACCCTGAAAAAACAGGAGAAGAAATCAGAGAGGATTTCAAAAAGACAATGGGAGGCAATGCCCAACAATGGAAAATCCAAGGCCTTTACATAGGCAAAAACAAAAATGTCATAATTAACACAAACAATCACGAAGATATCGAAGCAATTCTCAACAAACTAAAAGAAATGGAAAACGATAATCACGGGCTACAAGCAAGAATACCAGCTCCGATCTCTAAACCAATTATAATACACGGCATTCCAAACAGTACCAATAACGATTTACTTATAAAGGCACTGCAAGAGATAACACAAACCACTATCCCAGATAACACACGCCAAAGACAATTCACAGACAAAAACGGGAGAATACACGCAGTACTCCACCTACAACCAGAAACAGCGGATAAACTAATAAGAATAGGACACTTTTGGTTCGCCTTCGAACGATGTAGCATCAAAAAATACATCGCAACTTCAAAGGCACTTAGATGCTACAATTGCCAGGGGTATGGCCACGTCGCAATAAACTGCAAAGAGAGGGCGCTTTGTGGTAACTGTGGAGACAACCATCCCTCAAACTCCTGCAAATCAGAACAACAAAAATGTGTTAACTGCACACTGGTTAATTTAAACAACGGATCTGAACTGCCCACCAACCACCCGGTCTGGCACACAAGCTGCCCAGTGTTTCAAGAAGAAACAAAAAAACTCAACAAAATCACAACCCAACCTCAATCACAAAGGGAAGACGTCACAACCAACACCACAGAAACAGAACAAAACCCACCAACTAATCAGGACTAAACAAAAAACTCTTATACAACTACTCCTTTAAAAGAACCTCTTTCAACCTTCTTCTGACAAAAAGAAAAACCCTTCCAAGTCTTTAAAATTTTAATATAAAATGAAATTCATGCAAGCTAACTTACATCATACACGCGCCAGCACCACAATTACAACAAAAATAATCCAAGAAAGAAAAATAGATATTGCCCTTCTCCAGGAACCCTACACATACAACAAAATAATGCCAGGAGTTCCAAGCCATTGGACAAAAATCTTATCAGAATCAGGCAGAGCAGCTATTATCATTACAAATCCAAATATAACTACTACAATCATCAGCAGCAGGAACGACACAGCAGTAGCCAACATTAACCTCCAACCGACGGGCGATATAAGGATTGTTTCAACATACGCATCCCCCAGTGAAGACCTGAACACAACCCTAAATGACATCCAAAAATGCATCCCCCCCGGGGGGCAATGTAATCATCGGAGGAGACTTTAATGCACACAGTCCCATCTGGGGCTATAACTCAGCGAACAGAAGAGGACACTCACTCTTAGATTTTATGGCAAGCAACGCCCTAAAAATTTGCAACACCCCAGGAGCTGAACCCACCTTTCGATCAGGAGAAGCCAAGGGATGGCCAGATATCACCCTATCGGCAGGCCAAATTAGCACTATAATATCAGAATGGACAGTTGGAGACAGAGAAACCCTTAGTGACCACAACCCAATCTATTTCACACTGGGAATAGAACCCCCAGAGGTGAGGAGCAAAGGAAGATTTAAAACTGCGTTTGGAAATCATGGGAAATTCAAGAAACTCATTTCTAAACAAACAAAAAATCTAAACTTTAAGACAATAGAGAACAAAACAGACCTCAACACCATGACTACACAACTAATAGAAAAAATTCAATCATCTATGACGAAATGCTACAAACTTAAAACCTCTTCGAAAAAATATCATATTCACTGGTGGACACCTCAACTTCAAACTCAACAAAAATTAGTCAGAGCCCTGAAAAGGAGGTTCACCCATGAAAAAAATCAAGATTCAAGAGATCTTTTCAAAATCAAAGTAAAGAAGGCTAAAGCAGAAATGAAAAAAATGGTTAACAAAAGTAAACTGGAAGCATGGAAAAATTTCTGCTCCAACAATAACTCCCAATTCGGCACTATTTTTAAAATAGTCTGCGGGAAAATTACCTCCCAAACACCTATCCACTCCACCATAGGTAGCAGCAATTTTAATACAACAAGCAACTTACAAAACCTTCTTGAAAAAATTTTCCAAAAAGATCATGAACTTAATGATGAGGAAGACCACACAAAAATAAGAAGAACGTCGTTCATCTCAAACAACACAAATAATGTTAAACCATTCAAGCCACACGAATTAACATATGTTATTAAAAACTCACCCCTGAACAAAGCCCCAGGACCAGACAATATTGACGGTGCAATCCTATCAAGAACACATCAAGCAATACCTAATACACTGCTAGACTTATTTAATGCTTGCCTCAATCTCAAATGTTTCCCAGACTGCTTAAAAAAAGGAGAAGTCATTTTGTTCCAAAAACAAGGTAAAGACCCTAAAGTTCCAGATTCTTACAGGCCAATAACACTACTACCGGTTCTGGGAAAAGCCTTGGAAAAACTGCTCCTCCTTCGAATTAACAAATTCAACCACGATAATAAAACAATAGGCACAAATCAATACGGTTTCATCTCAGGAAAATCTACCGAAGACGCACTACACAATCTACTCCAAAACATTGAACAAAACAAGAGCAACCAATACCATACATGTTTGATCTCCTTAGTTATCAAAGGAGCTTTTGACTCTCTATGGTGGCCTTCACTTTTAAATCAACTAAACTACAGAAACTACCCGGCCGACATCATTAACATAATAGAAAACTACCTAACAAATAGAACAGTGCAACTTAGACAAGGACAGGATTCCGCAAACACAACACTTGAAAAAGGCTGCCCGCAAGGCTCATGTATAGGTCCCTTTCTCTGGCTCACAGTCATCCAATCACTTCTGGACCAAGATTGGGGCCCGAACTGCAACATCCAAGCGTTCGCAGACGACGTAACAATTACAATAAAAGGAACTACAAGACGGGAAATAGAGAATACTGCTAAGACAACATTCCTGGAGGTACAGAAATTATGCCAAAGGGAAAAACTAACAATTTCAACCCAAAAATCAAAAGCAATTATAATAGCAAAGAAAAGGCACATGATTCGTAAACCGACAATCAAAGCAGGTCAATGGCACATAAAAGTCACCAAAGATCTCAAACTCCTGGGGATCATCATTGACGAGAACCTCTCTTTCCTCCCACATCTACAGGCCATAGGAAATAGAACAATAATCCTTTCCAATAGAATTAAAACCACAATAGGCAGAAATTGGGGCACAAACCCAAAAATGGTTAAAATTTGGTATAAGACAGTAGCAGAGCGTCAAGTATGCTATGCGGCCAGCATCTGGGCAAGCAACATCACAACAAGAATTATTAGAAAACTGGCAACAATCCAACGTTACTTTGCCCTACGCATGTACAGAGGATACCGCACTGCCCCAACAAACGCCATACTGGTACTCTGCGGCCTTGTCCCTCTTCATCTAATAGCAATTAAAGAAGCAGCCACCAACAAAATAATTAGGCACAGTTCTGATGTTAATTTCCTAGGACAAACAATAAGGGCCCAAGACTATGAAACAACTTTAAACATCTGGGAAGAAGACCCAGAGGAAATGGACTTCTCCAACATCGACAAACTAAACACAACACCAGCAACTTACAATATATACACAGACGGATCTAAGACAGAAGAAGGAGTTGGTGCGGCCTTCGTCATATACACAGGAAATCAAGAAACCCTCACATGGAAAACCAGTCTCCATCCCAATAACACAGTGTCACAGGCGGAAAAGATAGCAGTTCTGTTTGCAACCAACTGGGCCTCCAACCAAAATGAATCTACAACCATCCATACTGACAGTCTCTCAACTCTCCACACAATCAAAAGAGTCCAGAACAAGGATAGAATTACGAAAGACATCAGACAAGTTTTAAAACTTAACCAAGATATAAAAATACAGTGGGTCAAAGCTCACGCAGGAATTAAGGGCAATGAGAGAGCAGACCAACTCGCCAAAGAAGGAGCTGCGGGCGATGCCCCATTGTCTATCCAACTCAAACTCAACAAAGGATTCCTCAAAAACCGTCTAAAAACCCTCATCATGATCGAGTGGCAAAATGAATGGGACAGGGGAGACACTGGCCGCAGAACCTACGACTTCTTCAACAAAGTCAATCACAACAGAAACCCACCGGGACCCTACCTAACAGCCTACTTGACGGGACATGGCCCGTTCCCGTCCTATCTACACAGATTCTGCCTCATCACCAACAATAACTGCATTTGCGGGGAGCCGGGAACTCCGGACCACTACTTATTCCACTGCCCTCTAACGACAACCAATCATTTAAAAGAACCAAACATCAACTTAAGCATAGCGTGGAAACATAATACTGCCACCAACAACAAAGCCCAAGTCAAAATAATGAAAGTAATGCACTTCCTTTTCAACAATATAGACATAATTACAGGACCACACTTCCAACTTCACACCACCATTTAACAACGGCTTTCTTCAACAGTATTGTCAGGACAGGACAACTGATTTAACTCTACCATCTGCCATAGACTCTCGAAAGTTAAACTTTAAAGTTCCTCAATGCATCGCTTCGCATCAATTTTGAATTCTGAGCAAACTTAAACGCCAAGATTTGAAAACTCCAATGCCAAGCTGAGAAAACACCCCTACCCAGTCCTCGCCCCAATTCTGGGGAATACTCTCCTTCCGTGGTTGGCCACAAAAAACCGCTCATAACCTGCTATCACAGCGGGGACGAGGGGGCCACCTGCGGTGCCCAAACCCAAGAGTACTCCAGATGGTTACAATGTGTTAAAAACTGTGTCGTGTGTTTTAAGGCCTAATGTGTGTGACGTTTAATGTATATAGATTTGTAAATTTGAAAACTACGGGGCAATTCTGGCAAGAGTTGCTTTTTGATGACATTGACATCTTTATTTCTTTGGGAAAGAATTGCCCTTTGGCACAGCCATGCATGATAAGTGCTTTGCTACAACAGCAATATATAGATGAACTGCAGGGGTCGTAACCTTTGGGGAGCGGGCCACAGGAATTTGGACAACTGTTTGGCTTCTTTGTATTATCATCAAATCACGGAACGAATGGCAATGAAAAGAGCAACAGGAGTGATTCCTTGCCCTTCTTGAAGGCATTCCACAGAACGGCAGCGCTCACTATTTGCTATTCATGTTGTGGAAGTGACAGAAACATGTCCGTATTGAAAACTAATCCTACGAAAGTTCTAAACTAACCCTTCACAATGCTGGCTTCTTATACGACTGCCTTTTTTTATATTTGTCGACACGAAACCATGATTGGCTGTTACATAACACATTTGCATATTTCCATCTAACTCTGCAGCAAATTGCAGCCCCTAAAATTTAGATTACCTTCCAGAAATTAACATTTTCCACAATGTCCTTAACTTTTGGCAGCGAGTGTAGACTATTACCTGTTAAATAAATTTATTGTCGAAATGTATTCCAAAATTGAATCGGAAAGGATGTTGTACATAAGACTGAATCAGAGTGGAACAATATGCACATTTGTGAGATGCATTGATGAATAGTGGAAATGCTGCGATACAAAAACTGAAGTACACAGAAATGACTAAACTTTCAAAAAGATATAAAAACCAAAAATTAAAAGTTTATGCATTTGTAAATTTATACATTGCATAACTTATCAAAATTAAGTATTGCTATGCTTTCCAAAAGACACCCAAACACAGAAACAAACAAAAAATAGCATAAAAGATAAACAAAATAATAGCATTTTAATCGCTAAATTTCCAAAAAGATACACAGAAACAAACAAAAAATAGCATATAAGATCAACAAAATAACATTTCGTAATAACAGTATAATTTTAATTTACAGCCCCAATATTAAAAAAAGGCAGTCGTATAAGAAGCCAGCATTGTGAAGGGTCGGAGCATTGGTGTCATTAACAAAATAATGCTTAAATGCAAGACTACATTTTTAGCATATTTCTCAAAACAAAACCGTGATTGACCGTTACCTAACGCATTGGAACACTTTGTTCTTTCCGTGCAGCATATTGCAGCCTCTCAAATTCAGATTGGCTTGTGGAAATTTAAAATTTACTCTCCGTGCTTAACTTCGGGTGTATCGTAGGGCGTAAAAGAAGCCTCGCGATAGGATTTAGAGTTGTGAAGTGGGCTTTGTATAAAGTCGGTGTTGGTCTAACTACACTAAAGCGACAACGCAGTAAAAGGATGACAATGTTATGCAAACATTAGTGATATTTTCGTCAGGCAAAATGTAGCAGTGTAATGTAAAGGGAGAAGCTAATACCAAACAAAAGCATAAAAACAGCATTTGTTTTAGTTGTATAACAAAACATTGTGGGGTGTAGATGAAAAGAGGCCGTTATAGCAAAAGGCCATAATTTTGTTAATATATAATGCAATTTTGTGTTTGTTTCTGTGTTATAGTGTCTTTTGGAAAGAATAGCAATATTTAATTTTGATAATTTATGCAATAAAAAAATGTACTTAGCGTGTTAAAAATAAGTTTAGCGATTTGTGTGTACTTTAGTTATCGTACAGCAACATTTCCATCGTTCATTAACGCATCTGAATGAGATGTGTTAATTACACTGCTACATTTTGCCTCACGAAAATATCAGTAATGTTTGTATAACATTGTCGTGATTTTACTGCGTTGTCGCTTTAGTGTAGTTAGACCAACACCGACTTTACCGATTACTGGATATCCTTTCAAAAATTTATTGCCTTTTTAAAAGCATGTTAACTTTTAGTTAGCGTTGACTTTTAATCTTTTATATAAGTATCTTTTTATTGTGCTTACTTCATTTTTGGAACTGGATAACGGTTGTGCAATACGTTTGTTTTTTAGACTACGATACTTTGGATTTTGATTTTTAAAACATATTAACTTTTAGTTTGGATATTTTTTTCAAGGTTTAGCGATATTTAATTTTGATCTTTTGTGCAATTTGTGGTTTGTTTAATTTATGCAATGTTTTGTTTGTTTCTGTATAGTACTTCGGTTTTCGTATAGTTAATTTTTATTATTTTTGTTTCGATGTCTTATGGAAAGAAAAGCGATATTTATTTCCAATTATAAATTTAATGTATACCCTTATAAAATGAATTTATTATTATATTTTTGCTTTATTTGGTTTCCTAAAAATGTCCACAGAATTTAAAAGGTCTTTACTGCACTCAGGCCAATCTTGGATTTTAATCATTTATGCAAACTAAGAACATTTATTCTATGTAGTTCTACGCTCACAGGATGATGATGTGCTCTTAGAATTACAACGTTTTACTGAGAAGCAAAGACATGTAATGTAAAGGGAGAAGCTCATACTAAACAAAAGCATAAAAACAGCATTTGTTTTTGTCGTATAACAAAACATTGTGGGGCGTACATGAAAAGAGGCCGTTATAGCGAAAGGCCATAATTTTGTTATTATTTAATGCAATTTTGTGTTTGTTTCTGTGTCTTTTGGAAAGAATAGCAATATTTAATTTTGATAATTTATGCAATATAAAAATTTTTAAAAGCATCACCTGTTACTTTTGGTTTTGATATCTTTTTGGAAGTTTAGCGATTTCTGTGTACTTAAGTTTCCGTACAGCAACATTTCCATCGTTCATTAACGCATCTGAATCAGATGCGTAAAATGTGCATACTGTTCCACTGTTGAGTCATCTGATTTAGTCGTATGTACAACACCTCCGATTCAATCTCGGAATACATAGCGACAGTAAATTGATGGAACATGTCTTTGCTTCTCAGTAAAACGTTGAAATTCTAAGAGCACATCATCATCCTGTGAGCGTAGAACTACATAGAATAAATGTTCTTAGTTTGCATAAATGATTAAAATCCAAGATTGGACTGAGTGCAGTAAAGACCTTTTAAATTATGTGGACATTTTTAGGAAACCAAAGAAAACAAAAATAATATCGCTTTTCTTTCTATAAGACATCAAAACAAAAATTATAAAAATTTACTATACAAAAACCGAAGTACTATACAGAAACAAACAAATGATAGCATAAATGAAACAAACCAGAAATTGCACAAAAGAAAAAAAATATCGCTAGACTTTGAAAAAAATATCCAAACAATCCAAAGTAAAAGTGAATATGCTTAAAAAATCAAAATCCAAACTGTCGTATTCTAAAAAAGAAACAATAACAAACGTATTGCACTAACGTTATCCAGCTCGAAAAATGAAATAAGAGCACAATAAAAAAATACAAATATAAAAGATTAAAAGTTAACTCTAACTAAAAGTTAATATACTTTTAAAAAGGCAATAAATTTCATAAAGTATATTCAGTAATACTAAAAGTGATTATACTTCAAAAATCAAATTCCAAACTACGATAGTCTAAAAAAGAAACAATAACAAACGTATTGCACAACCGTTATCCAGTAGCAAAAATGAAGTAAGCACAGTAAAAAAATTGAAACATAAAAGTTGACGCTAACTAAAAGTTAATGTACTTTTAAAAAGTCAATAAATTTCAAAAAGGATATCCAGTAATAGAGCGGCTACACACTCGCAGAAAATACGGATTCATTGAATACCGATCACGACTGTTGCTATTCGGAGGAAAGGGAATAATAATTAAACATCGCATTAAATTAATTTTAAAATTTTCAAGATTTAATTTTAAAAATCGGGCTGGTCTATAAAATTGCAAAAAAATTCGTACTACATGTGTGCCAAATTTCATTAGTGTGAATGCCATAAATTCGTCAGGGCACAACTTGAGTACACACACACACACACACAAACTTCATTTTATAATAGTAGAGACAGAAGTAGTTGTTCAAAATAGCTTATCCGAAATACAGAAGTAGTAATCCAAAATAGCTTATCCGAAATACAGATAAAGCTTATTGTACTACATGTTACTACAACTATTACTCGAATATTCATATAAAGCAAGGATTTTTTTAAAATTATTTAGACTTTTTTCACAGGCTGTATTTATTAGGATAATATTACAGTAAACTTCGACGCAGGTCGCATACATTTTCAAAATGTTCTTAACGGCCTTGTTTTGCAACATTTTCTCTCCTCTTGACACAATGAGGAACTTGCAGGTTTTTTGTTTATATTTTTCTAATATAAAAAATGAAAAATATGATGGAAAGTAATAAAAAAATTTTAAGTTCGCACTATTTACTTCATCTTAAAAACGTTAGTTTTCCTACGCCGCTTCTTGTGACGTCACTATGCACTATGACGGTCTGTTTACTTTTATAGCAACGTTAAAATAGCAAGAAAAAAATTTTAATTGATTTTTTTTAATTAAAAGAGCAAGCAATATGAAATTTCATCGCACTAGACAAACATAAACATTACATCGTGATGCACAATGACGTCACGTGGCGTTTTGAGGTCATGTGCTTTTGCCGTACTTTTCGGTCATTTAAAACTTGAAATTTTAATTAAGTCCATGTTATGGGTTTTAATTGTCGTTTTTGAACATTTTGACGATCAATCTATTAATAAAACACAGAAATGAGCATTTTTCTCTCCGGTGCAAGTTCCTCATTGTACTCAAAGTTTTCATTAACATTCTGAAAAAAAAACTTTGATATCAACGGTAATGATAATTAATTAACGTTGCACTGGAGAGCAACGTACGACGGGCTATTGGAGACGGTCATGAATCCAATACAAGGACAATCCCTCGTAATTTTCAACCACGGTCAGATGGCGAGGTCACCACCTGAGTTGGCACCCTACTCTTCAAACTTCCACACAACGCCAACGAGAGTACATTTGAGGCCACGGTAGATTTAACGTGCACCATCCACGTGTGCAAAGACGGTCTTTGACTGAACGTAGTTTCGAAACCGCAACCCTCCGGATGCTAATCCGTTGCCTTTCCAACTGGGCTACCACTGGTCCATCTAATATCAAATTTCGCTCTCATTAGACAAAAACTCGGTTTTTCCAACCTCGGTAAATAATCAGTTTTCTACTGTTTTCAAAAATTAACGCTACATGACATATGTTTGCAGTGAAAAGTCCTCTCATAAGAAATGTAAGGGGTGTCGGAGCATATTGGGTATACCCACTTCGCTAGCAACCAGTGAGTTGGCGAAACAGGTTCGTTTCCTCGCTCGGTGTATTCCTCCCTGGATGTATTTCTCTCTTTTCTGTGTAAGCAAAACTTTCTTTGAGTGTTGTCTATTACTTTATATTGTATGTCCTGTGCTGAAACATTACAACCACTTATATTTTAACCTCTCATACGAAATACGTCGACTTTCAATGAAATACATGGAACCCCATGTGGGCGGAGTCTTAAGATCTCAGAAGTGTTGATCACGTGAGCAGGGGCATCGACTTGTGGCGATTGGCTATCGATGCGCAGACCGATAATTTTAATCATGCTCGATTGTAGCATTAACTAGTCCATAAAACTTTTGATGTCTGACGACCAACACAAGCGGATAGCAGGTGTACGAATTCTAGTTCTACAATAGGATTCGTGCCTACTCCCAATACCATGTGACAGGTCCTCAAACCGTGCGATCGGAAGTAATGACGCGAAACTAAGCGCGCACGCTCCATCTGTTTCATTAGATGGTAATTGGTTAAGTTTATGCTATACCTTCATTGAAAGTCGATGAGGAATGGTAGTAACGTCAGTATAATTACAACATTTTCAGGAGTATCATAACCGTTTTCCCTAAAACTGACTCCACTTTGTAATTTTGTTTTTGGAATTTTATAAAAAATACATCAACAATTTATTTTATCCAGAATTATGTATATATGTATATATATATATATATATATATATATATATATATATATATATATATATATATATATATATAGAGAGAGAGAGAGAGAGAGAGAGAAATATTCTCTCCATTTTTAATTTTATCTTGTTTCATTACTTACATGCTACCAATGAACCCTTATACAATTCACTGGTAACAAATTATAAGCATTTTTAGATAATGCAAAATATTTTATACTATATGGACAAAAGTATTTAGACACTGTAGAAAATCCGAGGAGGATCGACCTGAGTGTGGGGTTGTTTTTCCAGGTTATGACTCGGCCCATTAATTCATGTACCTGGTACCATGAACGCTGACGAGCACCTCTATGTTCTGGATAATTCGGACATGCACTGTTGCATATGCATTTATCGATAAGCCACTCATTCTATTTTTTTTACTTGTTTTTCGAGCTTCCTGTTGCCACTCCTCTCACTACAAAAGTATGTACAAAGTATAAAAAACAGAATGAGTGGCTTATCGATAAATGCATATGCAACATTCTCCCCACTTGAGTTTTAGAACTCTTAGAAAAAAACTCAACAAATCTTAAACATGAAAAAAAAATTATTTTTTACATTTAATTAATATTTATTACTGTTTTTTACTCCACTTTAATTTTAAGAATTTGAGTTTGGTGTATATGCTATTTGAGCCATTTTGTAGATAACTGTATGTTTATGATAATTTTAGTTTTTTTTAATGTTTAAGATTTGTTGAGTTTTCTCCTAAGTGTTCTAAAACTCAAGTGGGGAGAATGTTGCATATGCATTTATTGATAGGCCACTCATTCTGTTTTTTATACTTTGTGTATACTTTTGTAGTGAGAGGAGTGGCAACAGAAAGCTCGAAAAACAAGTAAAAAAAATAGAACTGTTCGCATTTTTCGTTTTGAATTGTGTCTTTGAATTGAGCGGTTACTGTAATTAGTTGATGTGTATATAAAAATGTAAATAACCTACCAAATAAATTATTGTCAGTTAAAACATGAGAGCCGTCTCATTTTATCTAATAAGAAATGAGCGATGTTATAGTTCGCTGTCTTTAGCGACATGCACTATGGCAGTACTACAGCGATGATTGTCATACTGCAAAACGTGTGCTGGACTGATTTCCAAAAACTGAGGTGAATTTGCTTGACTGGAGCCCCGATATCAACCAGTTTTAGCACTCGTTGGACAAACTGGGGCGACGAGTACGACACCGCCACGCACACCCATCTTCACAACAATCTCTTCTCACAACCTTCCAAGAGGCATGGCGAGTATTCCTGCCCAAACTTACAGAGAACTTGTGGAAAGTATGCCTCGATGTGTTCCAGCTGTAATACAAGCAAAAGGAAGGCTTACCCGTTACTAAATAGAATAATAAAGTACTTTTTCTGAAAAACATGCAATGTCCAAATACTTTTGTCCATATAGTGTAGCTCTGAGTTTGTCATCTTTTGAAAATACAGAATATAAATACTCAAATATAAAATTTCAGTAACTGAATTACTTACAGCCTAGTTTTATCCGTACTATTTAACACAAACATCTTGTTTAATTCCTATTCTTGACAAAAATTTCGAAAACATTTTTACTATGAAAAAAATTTCACTTTTCATATAGTCAAGTTCTTGTAGCCGCCAGCTGTAGAATAAACTGTCTATAGTTTATGACCTAAAAGAAAGAACATTTACTTCTACAAAGAACTTCATTCTAAAAGTTCACCTGTTCTCCAATTGGCGAGATCGTTCGATATCGAAGTTTCAAGGCGATAAATGGCCTTTGAATCGAAAAGTGAAATATGTATTCCCTCAAGAAATCATTCGTTCTATACCCCCATCCGAAAATCTAATTTGCAACCACACCTGGGATACTTTCATGAATTCTTACCATGCCAGAATTGTACAATAGATGGGAATGCACAGTACTATCCACGATAAAAGATGAATTAATGGCTACAGTTTGAATCTTGGCTCTGTCAGTTTATTCCTTTCTCTTATGAAATATTCAACTTCTTAGAGGGTTTACTTTACCTTGCAAAAATAGACCTCTGGTGTGTGAACGGAAGAGTAACGGATTAACAACCAAAGAGTTGCACTTAGAATCCAACCAGACCGTCGTGTACAAAGGGGGCTGGTACACGTTAAGCCTGTCGTGACCTCAAATGTCCTCACGTTGGTGTGATGTGGAAGTTCCGGGTGTCAGACCACCTCATCTGATCGTGGCTCAAAATTACGAGGTGTTGTCCTTGCATCTTAACCTTCGGGATGATCCAGGACCGTCGCCAATTGCCCATAGTGTTGCTCCAGTGCGAGGTCAATTAACTACCTGCCTATCTTCAAGTATGCACGGGCTCAACGGACTGAGCTTTCAGTTTGCCATGGGGTTTTATTGTTTTTAGTATACTAAGATGTGTGTCGCGGGATACCCAAGCTATCTTTTCTGCTTTTATACTAATATTCATAACATAAAAATAATATATGTAAAAAAACGTCATGAAAGGGAAAAGGGAGGGATTGGAGTATTCTCCAATCCCTCTTTTTTCCCTTTCATGACATTTTTTTCTTGTTGTCTGTCTTGTTTTTGGCGCAGTTTAGCCAAATATGGCTCTTACGTCATTAAACCCAAAACAACCAACCAACCCTGCAGAAATAGGTAGTTTTGGAAAACACGTACTTAGTAGACATAAATATAAGTTGAACTGACTTTCCTTAATCCTCTTCGTGGTGGTTTGATTTACCAGATCTTAAAGAATGTTCAGAATTCGATCAGATCTCGAAGAATGATCAAAATTGATCAGATCGCGAAGAATAATCAAAATTGATCAGATCGCGAAGAATGATCAAAATTGATCAGATCGCGAAGAATGATCAAAATTGATCAGATCGCGAAGAATGATCAAAATTGATCAGATCTCGGAAAAATGATCAAAATTGATCAAATCTCGAAGAATGATCAAAATTGATCAGATCTCGAAGAATGATCAAAATTGATCAGATCTTGAAGAATGATCAAACTTGACCAGATATTGAAGAATGAGATATATATTTCATTAATTTCTCGTCATTAGAAGAAGATTGACCAGATCTTTATCTCGTCATCATTAAAAAATTAACAACATCTTGATGGACGAGATATCGCATCATTGGCAAAGTTGGTTTTATATCTCTTGATGGACGAGATATCTGGTCGAAATCACTTGGAAGGTTAATTTGCAAAGTACACGTAAGCAAGGCAGACCATTCCACACTCTCCACCACTGCTAAGTTCTGTGAGAGTCTAGCTTTGTGATTCGTCGTCTTTCCATTCTTTTCTTGCGACCACTGATTCCGAATCTCAGTTTTTCTGAATATCAGGTCCCAAATTTCAGCTGAGTTGTGTTTTGTGTTGGAGCATTGGTTAATCGAAATAAAAGTTTCCTGGGGTTTTATTTGATTTGAATTATATTACACACGATGCAATAAGAATTAAACTATATTTCACATATTCGGAACAGCTACACTCTACGTTTATGAGCAATGGCAACGGCCTTGGCGATTTTTTTGGCGCACTTCTAAAGTCGCCAAGGAAATAATTGTTTCCTAACTCTTTTTCTGTCACAATTTTTTTTTCCTTTTTACAACACACTTTTTTAAAAAATTTCAGAACGTTTTAAAAAGTATATTTTTTTAAAACTTTCACAAAAAAATAGTAAGTTTAAGCACATATCGAAACACATTAGTGAACCAACAGAAAAACTAAGCTACGAATGTTGGGAAGGAATACCCTGAAACTTATCAATTACACAAAATACAGTGGGCATGTTGAAAAAGAAAAATATTTACAAAAGAAAAAAAGCAAGAAATATTGCAACCTGATGATGTCAGAATTCTTTCGTAAAAAAATATTGAAAACGAAAATGGTCCAAAAAACAAAACTCTTAATCATTTCGTGAAAACTATATACATATTATAATAAAATAAAAACTCCACAACTGTCAAAATACAAACAAATGGACCAATGGTATCACAGAAAACGATTTAAAAGGACCAATGTAATCAAAGGATATTTTAGAAACAAAATAACCAATGATAGGAAAGAAAAAATTTCAAACGAATCCATGAAATCAAACGACTCTAACGGATTTTGGAAGAACTTCCTAGAATATTCAAAATGAAAATTGAAGGTTTCCGTTTGCAGAGGTTACCATGAAAACCAGAACACTTAGTTGCCTTATTTTATAGTAACTCGCTACTAGAAGTGTGCCAAAAAAATCACCAAGCCGTTGCCATCACTCATAAACGTAGAGTGTAGCTGTACCCACATATTCTCATAATCTGGATCAACATATGAAATCCTTCAAACCAATCCTTTTATTAAATTCGTAGAATGATAAAGGGGTTTTCATTGGAAACAAACGAAGATTTTACGTCAACCAACCCAACGACTATCTTGGATACATATCGGTGTTACCTACAATGATATTTATCACTGTTTGGGCGACGTTAGGTACATGATCTAAAGATCCTCGACACATCTTCAGAAGCAAAAGTTCAAATTTTATATCTCACTCAGTCGCATTAAGGTTTTAGGTTCTCTGGATTTGTATAGTGGACTTCGCCGTATTTACGCCATTTTCTCTCAAATTATCCATAAAATGAATTGCATTTAATTCGCATAAAGTAAAAAGAAATAAGTAAACATTACTTAAGACAAAAATCACATGACACTCTTATGCTTGCTTGGACTGGCTTTAGAAAACATGAATGTGGACGTACTTATTTTATTTCGGTATAAAAATCCAAATATGTATTATACTAACGAATCAATCGCCAGTATGTTTAAAGAAAGCAGACAGGGTCAAAACTTTACTACAACGCATATTTTTACCTTGAACTGTGGGTGATGTAAAAAAGGAAACGAGGTTTATATGAAAATCACAGCACACACACACACTTTACAGATTGAATGGACCCGGCAAGCACAAAGCTGTGATATGAGAAGTACTGTTTCTTTATGCTCATTATGATCCATACACGAGCACGCTCAAATGTGACGTGTAGACTGGACGGCATACTACAGCCCAGACCAACTTGGCCCAGGTATCAGATTGGTCGCTATTGCGTCCACTTCCACGGACTTATGCTGCACAAAGGTATCAGATGAGCGAGATGTCGATGATTTTTACTCTAAGTTCGCCTGAGTCTATTTTGTAGCCTCACTCGGACATCCCGGGTATGCTACTCACGCTTTCGCTCAATGTCTTGTCGTGTCTTTCGAATCCCAAAAGACTCGCTTTTCTCTAAGTGCACCTCGTCGATGGCGCTAGTACATCGGTTCATGTTCCATGAACATGTTTGAAGTTTAAAAATTGATTATGCTCTTTCGAGCCACTACCTGGGTCTATATTTAGTTTATCGAAATGAACGACGTAGCTCTGCGTCAAAAACTGGACTTTTTGTAGGAGATTATTATACCTCATTATCTTTTGTATCGAAATATATATTTATAGATATTTTTTTATTTAAATATTCACACACACATCTTTACATAGATATGCAGTTTACTATATATATATATTATTTCATTTATTTTAGAGAGTATATAACACTTCTTACAGTTTGTCGTACCTTATAATTAATTGCGAATGATAAATATTTATTTGTCTGGGTGGTTTTAAATGTTATATTTAATGGTAATGTTATTTCTTTGCATTTAAATGCCATTTTGTCGTTATGTATAATTAATAAAATTATTATTTTAAAGTAATTTAACTTTTAATGTCCAACTACCGACATTTGCGGAACAGGCGGCAAACTGTTGGTTATTGGTGAAAAAGTATCCAGTGTGTGAGCCTTCTTGCTCGAAACAGGGACCAAAATCCTTGCGCTTACAAGTCTAGATTCGAACTGATGACAAACAAATGCTGTGACCACTATACCAGTTGGGCGGCATCAGAAATAAATTGACGAATGATGGTGATATTCTTCCAAATCAATCATATTCAAAATATCTATAAACAAAATGAGAATAAAATCAATGATTGACGTAGATAAGCTGATACATTTTTGAGATCAATCAAATACAGAATACCCATTAATTTCCCAAAGAAAACTTTCGATTCCTACCACTGCAACAATTGCATCAAATCGTCGCTATACAAGCCGCAAACTCAGAAAAGATTCCATTCCCTGCATCGATTCTTTCGATTGCTACTTAATCGTACCTCTCCACCCCTTAACAACATCAATCATCCAACACATAGTTAGCTAAGAGTTCATTTATTGCTTCACGTCTATAAATCCCAAAATGCGTCAATCGAAAGTCTGGTAGAAATCTTTTTTTTTCCCGAATGTCTTCTCACTATACACTCTGTCTATCCCATTCATTAATGACAAACGTTTACCATTACGACAGATTCACTCAGCCAATTTTGTCTTCGCTTTCTCTTGGGAATTTCTTTTTGTTCTTCCCCAATTACATACCTCATCAACTCCTGCATGGAGATCCTTTTTCGTATTGGACTTCTTGTAAGTGATCAAGGGCTCTAATTTTCTTCGTCATCTTTTTGCGACAACGGTTGAGTGCTTGGATCCACTTTGTATCCTTTTTTTCTTAGTTTTTTGGAGACTAGAGGGGCTCTTGTTTCGCCTCGGTTGTAGAGTTACATGACTTTCATTTAACCAACTTTAAAACTCTTTATTTCCAATTTCAATATTTTTGTGTAGTTACCCCTTTGTATGATAAAACTTTGTCTTAACAATCATTACATTACATGGTATCTATATATATAATTCTCTTACGTGGCACGCAAAAAAGACGTTATTTGTAATCGCGTTTTGGCAACACTGTACGATTGTTTTGTTTATCGCGAAGTCTCGCGCATCGATTGAATTTATAGAGTTATGGGATGAAATTTTATTGAAAAAAAATAGGAAATTTTAATGAGCTGTTGCAGTTAGTTTATAATAAAAATCAAAGAAAGCGGTGGATCTTTTCAGGGCCTTTTAAAAAACGGTCCTTTTCAGGGCCAACAATTATAGTTCAACAAGACGCTTGCTTGCACTACAACTTTCGGCAACAAACTCAATGAAAAAGTGTGGGTCGTTTGAGTGCTAGGAAAATGTACACACAAACAACATGTTGGGTATTCAATTTCCAAAACAACGCTCACATTTCAAAATTTGCACAAAGTTTTCATTTGAATTCTGATTTTAGAGATGCTGTATATATTTGTTCTGTAATACAGCAAATTTAGAATTGAAAAACATTTTTTTGGTAACATATTTTGTAAACAATACCTTCTGCTAGGACACATGTCTTCATTGAGGCGAGCGAAGCGAGCATAGGTTCGCGCAGCGAACCAGTGAGGATTGCTGAGCAATCCTGCGGGGGTTGGCGAGCGTTAGCGAGCAGGGGGCAGGCCCCCTTGTCGTGAATATTTTCCGAAGTTAAGGCATTGTTATACCTATAAATATATATTTGAGATTGCACACTTTGGGATTACACGCTTTGTATGATAACAATTTGTTTAGCGGAAACGTCTTGTCTTGACGTAGATAAACTGATACATTTTTTAGATCAATCAAATACAGAATACCCATTAATTTCCCAACGGAAACTTTCGATTCCTACCACTGCAACAATTGCATCAAATAGTTCAATACATTACATGCTATCGCGTATAAGTAACAAAGGTAATGAATGTATTGTCATGCCAATAAATAAATATTTGGAATTGGTGTGGTTGTCGCATATTTTCTCCCATAGATTTAAAAAAATGAAATATTTAAATTCGTGGCTTGTATGAGATCTCCATACTCAGCATATCCTTTTCTTAAATATTCGCCTTCCCTCTTCACTGCGCTGTAGTATACTATTTCTTATACCCTTACCTTCTGCAGAACTGCGAGAAACTGCTGCGATGGATTGTGCGCGGCTTCTCTCAATTTATTATGTCATTGTATAACAACTTAACAGGCCAGCTATATAAAAATCAAATCTCAGAACGAGACGCAACATTTATTTACGGACAAGAAACGAAAACGGTGCACATGTCCAACGAACAACAGAAGGAATTTCCTCTCACTTTTTAACGAAAATAAACAGGCGCTAGCACTTTCAAAAGGGGCACATACGCACAATCATACATCCTTGGAAACAGCTAATAAACAGTTCCGATTGGGGAGGAGAGAAGAAAACAATGATGTTCTTCTACAACTGTATATTTTAACTGTGCGTCTGTTAAATGTAGTCACGGGGGGAAAACACCTCATTTATTTAGAGAACTGTTCATACTAGAGCAAATTCAAAGGTATCATTCAAAAAGGAGTAACGCCCTCTACAAATTCATATCCAAAAACGTTGTACAGGGTGTCCTAAAAGTGCCCATACTCCAACTTAAAAAATATTCATTGCTCGTGTTTTTATTAATTATTGAATTTTATCGCCTGCTTATAGTTTTATCGACTCTTTGATTTTTTTTATCGTTTGATTTTCTTCAAACTCAAGTTATGCGATAATAAAGTTCCACTTCATTTTGTTCTTCATTGCAAGATGTTTATCACGCATTCAGAGAATTGCGCTGTTTGAGGCTTATTTTGAATGTAAATCATATGAAAGATGTAAAGAATTTTGGCTACATAAATATCCAAATGATGCAATACCGAGTAAAGATATGCTGTATCAACTTATTAAATAATTTGTTGCATTATTAGAAGTGAATTAACGAGACTCTTGGTTCCACAAAGACATTGCAACCTGCCATACAAGTTATGAAACCATGGGCATGCTTCAAGATTTTTTTTTGGCGATCGACTCATCTCATGAAACCTTTGGCCACCTCGTTCACTGATCCCTGACTTTTGTCTGAGGGGATATTTAAAGAACAAAGTTAATGAAGATAATCACCAAGCAAAAGGTGATCTAAAAATTTCTAATACTCAAAGGATACAAGAAGTCACTCCCAGCTTCTTGAAACGGTTTCTAAAAATATGCGCTAACGACTTCAGCTTTGCCTCCAAGAAAAGGGCGGGAATTTTGAACATTTATTATAAATGTAAATTCAAATTTTTTTTTTCCTACGATAGGTTAAAAGTTCTTTAAATATTGGCATAAAAATAATTGTTTTAAAGTTTGTTGCTTTTGTAAAATAAATTCACGAATCGTCAGTAGAACTTTTAGGACACCCTGTATAAGGGAACGTCTTGTGCTATCAAATTTTGCACAAGGAACAAATCTCTAAATCTTTGGTTTAGTTTTATTTTTGCAAGTTCTACCTTTTTTCTGCATTGTTTAAAGGTCTATACAGAAGACGTCTTTCACAGATGTTGTTGCCATGACAACAGCTGTTTTAGTGTTAGATTTTTAAAACCGCGAACCATAAAATTAATTCTATCTCTCGTTCTAATTAAGATAGAAACATGATTCAGACGTCATTTTAAGCAGAAAAACACAGAAAAAATTTTAATACACAAAAATGTTTTCGACAAATTGACGATTTTTGTGTCCCGGACCCCTTAACATTAAATATTGCCCACTATTCGTTAACAATGCTAATTAAATCAGCGATTTCCTCATAATGGAGTGTGTAATTTTTTTCTCCAACAATTAATAGACCTTCAGCAACTATTTTTTTTTAAACTTGAAGAGCCAATTTAACATTTTGTCTCTCCATGACTGAAGAATATAAGGCTCTTAGTGACAGTCCTTAACTATACTTTAATAAATTAGCTGTCTCTAATTCATACAACTTTTTTAACGCTGAAAAACGAGCTGTTTTATGGGGAGCAGACAATTTAAAATCAGGAAAATATAGACAATTTCCAAGAATTTTTTGGTTCAACCATTAATTTCTAATCCATTTTTAAATATGTACCGAATCTATCATAAAAAATAAATGTCTATTAAAATCACATGGATGATTATAACACGTTTTCAGACTTGGTGGTGATGAAAAAAGGGACATTGCTTTTTTGTTTACAGAGTGTTTATCAGTTACTACAGCTATAATTTTAATGTTTAACATTTCTAGACGAATAACGATTTTTTAATAAAGTTGTGTAAGCTTTCTGTAAAAATTGATTTTACAGGTAGAATATGCACAAGAAAGTAAGACTTGAATCATAAAACAAAAGCAAGTAATTCTGCTTCATAAACATTATCTGCTGCTCCTGACATCCTTCCTTCAACATAATCATAATGAGCAAGGATGTGAATTGCATCTACCATTAAAATAACAGTTTTATCATCATCTACCAAAATAGATGCCTTTTTTTAATGTAAAACGATTGCATCATATTTCTCATCTTTGGTATTGCATTTTATTTTATTACATAATCTTGGTGTTCCTGGTGTGGGATAAATAAAATTCTTAAATTGCGTCTAAACTTATAACTGTGAAGGATATCGAGCTTAAAATGCTGTAAAAAATTAATAATTCAGATCACTATTTAATGCTATTTTTATTAACACTTAAATTTTGCCATTTGCTCAAATATAAAATTTACTACTCCTATATTACTCTCTTGAGTATTCAAAGTTTTAAGTATATGGATTAAGGTACAGCTACACTCTACGTTTATGAGAGGTGGCAACGACCTTGGCGATTTTTTTGGCGCACTTTTAGTAGCGAGTTACGGTAGATTAAGGCAACCCATCTGTCTTTACGGTTGAAAGAAAAGTTTTGAAATAATTATTTCCTTGGCGACTTTAGAAATGCGCCAAAAAATCGCTAAGGCTGTTGCCACCGCTCATAAACGTAGACTGTAGCTGTACCTGGTTTAATTCAAGAGCCAAGTCTCGCAATATTTGATCGTTATATTCTTGTTCTGTTTATAAAAGTTGCATGTTTTGCAGATTTTGTTAAAATTGATTTTTGAGGGAGAATTAAACTTGCCTATGTTTTGCACTGGTATCTTTTTTTTACATGAACAGCAACGTTGAGATTCACAGTTACATATATTGAATGCAATATTTCCTGAATATCTACTGCACATTAAATAGAATCATCACCAGTCTGCCTGATCAACAATAGTCCACTCTTTGCTGATGTGTTGTCAATTCAAACATTGTTGGAGTTCCAGCCATGAATCGAATTGTATAATTTTCTCATAAGCTTTTTTAGAGTTTATGCTGTCAGAAATTGCTTTCTCTACAGCTGCCGATTCCATTTTCAGCTCTTTAGAGTCAGGAGATTCTCTGGACGGAATCGAAGCAGGCTAATACTGTTCTGCACAACCTGGTATTTTGCAAGGTTCTGCATCTTTCTTCAGTTCGGGATAGCGAAGAGGAGCGCTAAAAGTCGTCCTGATGGCTCGTGAAAATACTTCGATTCAGTGATATTATCCTCCTTCCGATAACGTAATTCGCACACCTACAGTAGAAATTTTGATATAAAGAATGAAAATTAAGTAGCAAAATTTGGTTTATCAGTTGAACTATTTATTTCCGAGCTTTCATTTACAAAATGCTTTCTCGATCAGTCTTATTCGTTTTGATTAAACCTTTTTTCTGACCTGAAACATCTATTTTGAAAAAATGAGGATTTAATATTTAAATAGTTTTATTTTTACAGTCTGTATTCGTTAATATATACTGATTATAATATTCTAATGTGAAGTTATTAAATAATGTGACAACATGAATCCAACATAACATGAGGTAGGAAATCTATTCTCAAATTAAACAGATTAAATATAGTGACGATTAAAATATCACTCAAAACAAAAGCAACATCACAGCATCACAAAACGAATTTTTAAGCAAATAATTTGAAAATAGAAAAGTTACTAAACCTTTTGTAAAAATCAAAGCTTAGAATTTTTGTAACACAATACTTACTCTGGAGCTTTCAGTTGGTTTAAAATCACATGGCTTAATCCGGTGAGTCCATTCCTAGCACAAAACTTCATCTTTGGGGGAAGCGGAACACTGACATCTTGGAACCGATATCATAATTTTCTTTGCAATTTGGGATACAGCAACGATAAGGCATCCTGAATTGTATTCATGTAATAAAATATCAGTAATAAAAAGAAAAAAAAATGTATTTTTCTTTGCTTCGAAGCGCACTTAACAAATTCGAATAGAACTAATGCAAAATTCATGGAATGCGCAAACCATATTGTTTCAGAAGCCATCTGCGCGATCTACTTCTTGTGACGTCAGACTACATCGCTGACGTAGTGTGGAAGCTTTATCTCTAGGAGGTGTTGGACCGAGTAGGTGTGTGAATACGCATTTCTATAGGATGGCGAAAAAATGGGGAAATCGCCAGTCTTGTACTATATTGCTCGAATCAGATTATGGATCAATGTATGGGAGTCTTCTCCTGTTGCGTGAATCAGTCATGTGATGAATATTAAGTTCTACGCAGCAAACGAAAGTACTCTAAGGGTCCCGTTACTACTAGCTTTGATCACATGATCCTGAGTACATAATTGGATTGGACTGGAAGCCATAGGCGGACACTGTTTTACCTGTGTGGCTTTCACCAATGTATATTGTTCGCCTTGAGAAGGAATTTGGGGATTAGGGAGAGCCTAGCATCCACTATGCATAAAAAACATTTAAAATAGTACATAAAAAACTAAAGGTAAGTGTAGATCAAAGATGAAATAACAAAAAATACAATTACAGAGGCTGTTCGCACATTTTTTAGACGATTTTGGTTATCAGTAATAAAAAATCGTTAGCTGCAAAAGAAATAATTGCAGTTGTACTATGTTTTTAAAAGTCAAAATTATCGTCTGCGGCTTGAGAGGTTTGTTTTTATTCAAAATGGCGTTTTTATCAGAGCAGTGGTTCGAAGGCTACATTTATGCTCTTTCCGAAAGAAATATTCAAATTCCGTTATCCAAAAACGATGTGAGAGTCATGGTTTTGTGATATCTAGAGCGTCGATAGGAAATATCGTCAACAAGAAAGGGAAAAAACGTCAAATTGGAGCCTCAAGTGGGACAAAAATTCCAAACAAGTATCCAAGGAAGAAACGGACATCTTCGACAATTGCAAAGATACGTTGTTTAATGTTTAAAAAAATCGCCCCTAGTCAAAGGACAGTTGCAAAATCATTAAAATGCTCGGTGTCCACTGTAAACAAAATGATAAACGTTGATTTAAATCTTAAGAAAGCGAAAAACCGCAATGTGCATTGACTTTCTCCAAAGCATATCGCTGAACGCACTACACGCTGCCGAATTCTATATGAGAAACACTTATCCAAAGAAAAATGGAAACAAATTGTCACAATATATGAATCATGGGTGTATTTAAATCATTGTCGCAAAAAAACGAGCCATTTATTATCATAAAAGGGGAGAAAAAAATTTAAGTACATGGTTCACAGAATCGAAAGAAAGTTTTTCTAAGGGACTCATGATTGTTGCTGGTTTTTCATATAATGGCAAGTTAAAAATAAAGAGAGTGAAAAAAATGTCAAGATTAACTCCAAATACTATCAGGAACATATTTTATCGCCAATTTTTCTGAATGAAATACCATCGCTTTACCCACAGTGACATCAATCTGTGGAACTCCATCAAGACAAAACTAGCAGTCACTCATCAAAATCCACTGTAAATTTCCTAAACAAAATGGAACAAAAAACCGGTATCAAGGCCATACCCTTCACTGATATCCCTACTAAATCTCCCGATGTATCACCTATGGATTTTTGTGCTTTCGGACTTTTAAAATCTGCATTATACAAACGTCGTCCCACAACCCTTACAGGACTCTGGAAAGCTGGTCAGGAGGAATGGGATAGAATACCTCTTCTGACACTTCAAAAGGTATTATTATCCTGGAAATAACGGTGCCGAAAGATAGTTCCGAATAAGGGCTATCAAATAGAACATTTAAAACACAAGAATTTTATGTAATTTAGTTTTGTGAATACAATATATATTGTCTAAAAAATGTGTGAACAGCATTTGTATAACGTAAGAAAAAGGTTACAAAATTTGCTAAATTTACATAGAATAAATTCATTATAATGTAAAACATATACACCCACTATAAATGGGAACAATACACAATGAACAAGGATACATATTCAGGAGAAAATATTCCAAGAGCAAAATGTCTAAAAACACAACTGTAAAATTCAGATATATTACTAATTTCGAAAACAAATTTGAAAACTTTCGACTTCTCGGTTCTCACAGAGGTAATCAATGTTGGAGCTGAGAAATTCTATCTCTTTAAGGATTTTGATGTGGCAGTGTCTATTCTTGGCAGTACTTTGGCACCAATGAGAGCAGTTCTGTGGAGAATATTTCGCCAAATGCAACGGACTTGTGAAATTAAAGTCAATAAGGTAGTGGGTGGGATAACCTTATCTGCTGCAGATGCACAGCGTACTTGTTCTTGGTGGAAATTGTACATAAAGACATTGATCACTCTACCGTTATATTTCCACTATGGATGGTACAACATCAGTCCTGAGGCATTAAATAGGCTTTCGCGACAAAGTGTTTCTTGAACATAAACGAAATAAGCATGCGTGTGTTCTTGTTACTGGTCTCATTGATGTGGGGTTTGCCTTAAATATCACAGTGAGAACGGAGGTGTGGTTTATAAAAGTCATGTTGATCAAAACTGCAATAAAAAATTGCTACAAATAGAAAATTAGTGTGACATATTAAAAGACAAAAGTGCGGTCTGGTAGGTTGGTAGTTATTTTAATTAGTGTCTCAATGGAGCGACGGAAAGGAGCTATTGGCAAGGGTCCGGAATCAAATACGATGGGAAAGATTCGAGGGCAACACGAAATTTTCATACCGGAATTTTCATACCGGTTGAAAAATGGTCATACCGGAGCAAGTAGCCCATTTTAAAAACCTCCGCATCACGAAAACGTGATGGCATTTTTGAGGCCATGATAGATTTAACGTGCACCAGCTCCCTTTGTACACGAAGAGGGTCTCTGATTGGCTAATCCGTTGCTCTTCCAACAGGGCGAGCGATGCTTAAAAAAATACAGTTAGAGAAACTGAAGTTTCTATAACCAAACATTGAAAAATGAAGCGTCGATAAGTATTCGTTTCCTGAGAAATCTTAAAATTACCCTATTTTCTATTACGTAAAGGAAAGTTTTTTTTTTTTAATTACGGCGTGCTTTCGATTTTTTTTGTGTGTTATTCATAGACTACTACAAGTAATCGGTGGTCAGTTGTGAAGGAGAACCCAATGGGCGACCATCATTACCACTAACTAAGGACATCATAATTACATTCATGCCCTAAAGCTTCGGTTTCCTAAGAAACGGTAGCCGTGATCTAGCGGCCGTGATGTATCGGTGGGTGACGTCACTAAAACGTTGCTTATACTAACACATGGTGTTGGTTTCCTAGAGAGCGTTGTTTGTGAGCGTAACAAAAATGATCGGAGCCGCCATTTCCATGACTGGCGTCATAGCGTCTCAAACGTCTCAAACAGATCATAGCGTCTCAAACAGATGGGGAACGTTTTTTCTCTTGTAGCGGCCAGATTTCATTTCCTGCTCCAAACGATTCGAACGGAGAGGAGCGAAATAAATAAACATTTTTGACTGCCATTGATCAATTCGGTTTTGTAAAATCGGGATCGTTAAACACAGAATGAAAATTTCAACGGATTTGAAAGCTGCGGAAAATTTGACACCAAATCGATACCTTAAATGTGATTTTCTTTAAATAAATAAATAATTATTTAAAAAATAATTAAATAATCAAATGGTAAATAATTTAATAATAAAACTGTTTTTGATGTCGATCTGGCGTAGAAATTTACGCTGATTTGAAATCTGTTGAAATTTTCACTCTACCTTCAACGATCCCGAAGTTAGAATCTTTAAACTAGAGAATAAAAAAACCACTTTGTTTTGTTTCTCGAATAAAACAAACCACGACAGCCGTCTGTGTTGCCCATTCTCCAACGTATTCTGTCCGTCTAAGTTGACACGTCGGGATTTTTGTTTAGACGGCCGTCTAGTTATGCCCGCGGAATCATGACGTATCACGGCTGTTAGATAACGGCTCCACTTTCTTAGGAAACCAAAGCTTAACCCAGAATTCGAACCAGGAACCATCCGATACATATGCCAACACCTTAACCACTAATCCGGTTGGTTGACCGGTGAGTCGTAAAGGAAAGTGGAATGTACTAAATCGGACTAAGGTTTTCTTGACCTAAACATTACTGGAAAATGCACAAAAATGCATTCATGATCCAAAAAGTATCAATAATAACCTAAAATTGTTACATTTCGTTAGGAAACTAATTTTTGTACCGAAAGAGATGAATTGAACAACCAATACGAACACCCCTATACCACTGCTCATTCTCTTCTCTCTCTTTCCCTCTTTTCTCTTTCTTTCAAATTTTGTGTTCCTCGTACCCAAAATGGGAAACTTCTAGACTCGTAGACAGACAACTTACATTTATTCACTACTAATCGATAGACTTTGAGACATTATTATTACTTTAGAGGAAACTGAATTTTTCGAGTTCCGTTAGGCTTCGCTAAAATGAGGAAATTAGATTTTGCCGAGAAAAAATTTGTTTAATGCAAAACGCTCCATAATGCATCGTGATGAGATGTGAAATTCAACTAAACGTAATTCTGGGTAACTTCACAAGGTCGCTGGATATGGGATCTTTCCTGTTGCCAAGCAACGGATGACGTAAGCGATCACGTGCTATCATCCACAGACGACGAGAGAAGAAAAATGTTTATTTATTGAAGATACTTTGAATGGGACATTTTCAAATCCATAAACACATAGTTCCTTGTTAGAAATGGTACAATAGTTATTTCACGAACTTCTAACTTTACTGGATCATTTTGTGATATAAATTTGTTGTTCTGTAAAATGTTATTACTGTTGCCAAAACTTCATCGTTATGAAGAGAGAATCTGCTATTTTCTCTTTGGGTTCTTTGCATTTTAGATCACTGCTTTCGCTAATCTTATAAATACATTATCTAGTAAAATTACGCTATTATGATCAACGAGTTTTTCGTTTGGGCTTTTCGTGTTCTACTACAAAATGTAAGTTATGAAAAATTACATTTTAATTATTACTCGCACGGCGTTCTTTGTGACCAAGTTATACTTTTGAGAAAAACACGTATTCAAAATAAGAATCATTGCATCCTTTTAGTTTTCTGTAGAACGTGTTTCCTTGTCCATTTCCAGTTATTGCAAGAAAACAAACTTTTTATTTTTAAATTGTGGCTTCGAGGGGACTTTTTAGGACTACCTGTATGCCAATTTTTATGATTTTATGTGCTACCGATTGGTCTGAAGACAGGAAAGTAAGTCTATGTTTTCCGCAGTGTTCTAAAGTATATGTATACAAAATTTGGTGTGGATTGGCCAAACGGTGTAGATTTGTATAAAAAATATATACACACACACACACACACACATCTTTTTTTATATATTTATATTATTATTTTCTAAACAACTTATAAATATATTATCTAAATAGTAGAATGTGGCGTAAAGCAAGAAATGAATTCAAAATTTTATTTCATGCCAAAATGAGTATTTGTATGGGGGTATCATCTGACCGTGGTTCTAAATTACTTGTTGTCCTCGGGTCGCTCCCCAAGAGATTGATCCCGGACCATCGTCAATAGCCCCTTATGTTTCTCCAGTGAAACTTTAATTAAAATACCTACCTACCATACCTTGTATGAGAAGGATTTTGAGTTTAGATAAAACAAACTAGTGAGAAGATTTTCCTTTACCCAAATTCTCTCTCGCATGAAGCATATTGGGGTTACCTTAAAATGTAGTTTGTCGTCATATTGGCTACTTTTAGTGTTCAATCTACTTGGCGGCGTTGACCAATCAACAAATATATTAATTCGGAATTCGATCTTAGGAATTTTTTAAGGGACGTGCTAAAATTGCATTCGAAAAACAAGTAAAGTTTACATGATGCTCAGAATACGTACAGGAAACACGTACCGCCACTAAAACAAAACCGTTTCCTGCATTTAGCCTGCAAATGCCTCTCATAAAAAGTTTTTCAAGGTAAATCGAATTACTTGACAGAAGAAACAATATTTCCCCTTAAGATATAAATTAATTTGTTTAAATTTTATTCTATTTTATAGCGATTTTTGACAAAAACTTTCTACAACGGGCTTTAGGCGACGATCTGGGATTAATCCCAAAGGGAAAGACAACAGCTTGTTACTTTGAACTATGGTCATATGATGGCAACACTTGAGCTGACACCCCACCTTTCAGACAAATTAACGTGCACCAAACCCTACGTACACGATTGTCTTCGAATGGATAGAGACTCAAACGCGCAACTCCGGTTGATAATCCGCGATTTTACCAACTGGGCTACCACGGCCTCAAAACTTATTAGGGTATTTTAATTGAATATGATGTAGTAATTTGTGAAGACAATTCAATAGAATGAAATTTGAACCAACACCCCATCTTTTCTCAGGGTGTTTGATATTTGCTTTTGTCATTTAAATTAATACTACACTAATAATTGAGTGATTTTGAGGAAATGGGTAATTTTGAATACGTTTCCCTAAAACCTGATTTCTCAAATTTTTGGTAACATTTTGAGTCATAAATGCATTTTTATAGAACACTATTCCTTGGAATTTTTAAGTCATTAAAATCAGGTAACAAATAACTTTTTCAAAATAGAATTATTTACGTCACTTATACAAACTTTTAAGTTTCGAGCACTTCATTTCGATGTTTAGACAAGCCTCTACTCATACCACATTGTCAAAATTATTATATTCTTTACTTTCAAACAAGATCAGATAAAATCTTGAAGCTTCTTACTTTAATGAGTTATTTTTATTAGTAGGCGGAGAGAGAAATGTGTGGACTATTTTTCCCAAACCCACTTGAATATCAAACTAAATTTAACAAAGTTTGATACTTTCTCGGATAAGTTTTGGCACTTGGACATTTTCCTCCAGTCCATTCCTTGTTAAGTTTTCAAATTTTAGTTTACGTTTCGTTAAATTTAGCTTCTGTTAAGAACAACTCTGGATTGTATCGCTTTAATTAAAACTAAATTTTAACGCCTCAGACATTAAAAATCTTTTCCTTACTCTTCCACACTCATAATAATATTCGTCTAATAGTAGACCAGAAAAAAATTAATGATGTAATGGCTTAAAATTGCAGCTATGTCTAAGTATTTAAGAAATAAGAAACAAGTATATGTGTGGTGTTATGCAAATTAGAGACTACTTCCACTTCAACTTCAAGAAACTTCTGACGTAGGACGCGGATCACGAGCTAGACGCCGACCAACCGAATCCCACACGTGCTCAATAGGCGACATATCCGGCGAATAAGCAGGCCGAGGAAGAAGTTTCATATGTTGGGCTGAAAAGAAGTCTCTAATATTCCTTGCAACATGTGGGCGTGCATTATCCTGTTGAAATATAGCTATAGGGATGCCTTGAAGGAAGGGAACGACTTCGGGCTCTAGAACTCCACGGACGCTACGTGTGACAAAACCCTAGACCATTAAGGTAATTACATAAACTCATAGATGTCGCGCATAGTAGCTTGCAAACACGAGTAGGCGATATTAAGAATTCGGACGATATTTGGAACACCTACTGTATTGTTTTCCTAGGGAATTAACTGTAAGAATTGGTGTGTGTGTGTGTGTGTGTGTGTGTGTGTGTGTGTGTGTGTGTGTGTGTGTGTGTGTGTGTGTGTGTGTGTGTGTGTGTGTGTGTGTGTGTGTGTGTGTGTGTGTGTGTGTGTGTGTGTGTGTGTGTGTGTGTGTGTGTGTGTGTGTGTGTGTGTGTGTGTGTGTGTGTGTGTGTGTGTGTGTGTGTGTGTGTGTGTGTGTGTGTGTGTGTGTGTGTGTGTGTGTGTGTGTGTGTGTGTGTGTGTGTGTGTGTGTGTGTGTGTGTGTGTGTGTGTGTGTGTGTGTGTGTGTGTGTGTGTGTGTGTGTGTGTGTGTGTGTGTGTGTGTGTGTGATTAATACTACATAGATCATTATTCCATTAAAATCTCATTTTCGAAAATTTTCAATCAAATATTCGGCTGAATGCTTTAATAATTAAATCGATATTTTTGAAAATTTTTTTGACTATTTGAAGATATACTGTGTTAAAAAAGTATCCGGAAAACTTCCTTTAAAATACATCATCTTTAAACTTTTATCAAATATTTTTAGGACTTAAATAAATATGTGACCACAATCAAAGATTTGTTTAATTTTATCATCTGAAAATAAATTTGTTCTTAACAAGAGAAGAATTTTCCCTTCGTTAATTTTCTAAGATTTCGAATGTAACTGAGCAAAGAACATGCATTGAATTTTGTTTCCGCAGTGAAATTTCTGCTACTAACACATTTGAAATGTTGTAAAAAGCTTTAACAGTAGTGATGCGACATCGACAGCAAAACATCGATGTTTTGAAACATCGGTGTTCAAAATTAAAACATCGATGTTGATAATACATCGCCCTAAAATCATCGATGTTTTTAAAATTTAGTGTATTTAAACTTTTTTTCCCCGATTTCTTAAAATTGGTTTAGCAACTAGTAATGCCACAGCGACAGCAAAATATCGATATTTTGAAACTTCGATGCTCAAAATTAAAACATCGATGTTGATAATACATCGCCCTAAAATCATCGATGTTTTTAAAATTCAGTGTATTTAAACATTTCCCCCCATTCCTTAAAACTTGTTTAGCAACTAGTAATGCCACAGCGACAGCTAAATATCGATATTTTGAAACTTCGATGTTCAAAATTAAAACATCGATGTTGATAATACATCGCCCTAAAATCATCGATGTTTTTAAAATTCAGTGTATTTAAACTTTTTCCCCCGTTCCTTAAAACTTGTTTAGCACCTAGTGATGCGACATCGATAGCAAAACACCGATGTTCAAAATTAAAACATCGATGTTGATAATACATCGCCCCCAAACCATCGATGTTTTTAAAATTCAGTGTATTTGAACTTTTTTCCCCATTTTTTAAAACTTGTTTAGCAACTAGTAATGCGACATCTTAACCACTAGACCGGTTGGTCGGCGAGAAAAATCTAACTCTCTCAATAAGTTTTTAGATAAAAAAAATATAAAAATTACAAGCATTTTGATAATGTTATATATATTTTTTAATGTTATGTATTTCTCAACGTCATGTTAATAAGCATTCAATGTCGCCTAAAAATGTCAATTAATGAATTTCTGCTCTGAGAAAACTATATTTATCTGCATGCATCAGCCGTCACTGCGCCATGCGATTAACTTCATCGACCTTCTAATGAAATAGCATGTACGCTCAGCTTTACCTTATTTTTTTTCCGATCGCTCGGTATTGGGTTGCGGTAGCCTAGTTGGAAGAGTAACGGATTAGCAACCGGAGGGTTCAGAATTCGAATCCAGCCAAAAACCGTCGTTTACAAAAGAGTCTGGTGCATGTCAAATCTGTCGTGGCTCAATTGTCTTCATTTTGGCGTGGTGTGGACACTTGGAGAGTGGGGTGCTAGCTCATTTTCGTCATATGACCGTAATACGAAATTTCGCTTCCGTGGATATTTCCCTTCGGGTTCGATTCCGGACCATCACCAATAGCCCGTTGTGTTGCTCCAGTGCGACTTTAATTAAAAAATACCATATTAATACAGATTGGTGGATTTGAAGAACTCTCACGGGGTTGTGAAAAAATTCCTGAATCCAAAATTATTGTTTGGTTAAAGTTATTATCCACCGTGATCGAAAACACTAGTCTTCGCTTCGATAACCAATCAGCTAAATCAGGCCTCGAAATAGATTTTTTTAAACAGGTGTACCTTGTGCACCTAAGTTTTTAAATTAGGTGAACAGATTATATTTTAGGTGCACATTTAAAAAAACGTAATATAAGCTTTGTAATATAAAAACGTAATATAAACTATGTAATATAAAAGTAATATAAGCTATGTAATATAAATATGTCTATAATGTAATATAAACTATTTTATTAGTTGGGTATGTTTGAATATGTTACTAGTAGATTATAAATAAAAATATTTAAACATTTTTTTTTCTGCGAAATTATTACTTCAAATATTCAGTCATCATCAGACATTGGTGGGCAATCAGAAACGTCTACGTTTAAGGCAGATCTTTACCCATAAGGTTTAGTGTCCATCCTTCTTTTTGTATTTTTCCTTCATTCCAACATAGCATTTTCTGGATTAAAGTTTTTGCATAGTGTGTATTTAGGAATTTTAATTACGTTCCTTTAGAGCGAGAGAGGTCGTTACTAATATTTTGTTCAGGCATCAAAACAACATAAAATACGTTTCCTCCGCCGTGCACCTAGAGGGAAAAAATTAGGTGCACAATTTTATTTTTAGGTGCACAGTGCACCTGTGCACCCGGGTATTTCGAGCCCTGAGCTAAATCGATTCGTAAGTTCACGTGATTTACCCTTCAGAGATCATACACAGCGAGTCCACCCATTTGATTGGTTTTTTCATTTGTAGATCGATGTTTAACGGCAAATGAAGTCTTCAATTGGTGCGTTTCTTACAAAACATTGCAAAATCATACTGAGTTATCAAGACTATTTCTTTTATTTAAAAAAAAATGCACAATCTGTACTTTACAGCAGGAATAAAATCAATCTGACTGATCTATGAAATTGCAAACTCAGTATTAGTAAAGTTCTGAAAGTAACTATGAAATGCAATATGTATTATTGACCAAATTTCAACATCCGGGTACTTCTAGTTCGACAATAAAGTTTTAAGACTTCGTTTCTTCTAAAAGAACTTTCTTCTTAAAGGACTATTCCGATCTTTTCAAGGGAAAACTAGAGATAAAGAACGAAACTCCGTTCTTATTTTACGATTGAATGGAATTTTCTGTTGAACGTTCTAGGAAACATAAAGTGAGAATCAAAGACCTGTAACTATTTAAACGTCTTTCGATTTTGAAAGTCTTTGTCAATCTCTATCTGTATCATCAATTACAACAAGTTATATGAAGACATTAATCTTTTAAACGTTACTATTCTAAGAAAGGCAGAACAATTTCTTCCTTTGTGTGCCGCATTAAATGGAATAAAATAAAAACCTTATAATGCTAGAATAATATCTAGGGAACAAACATTTGATTTTAAAAATCATAAATTCTCTCCCCAAACTCAAACAATAATTACTGTATAAGGAACTTAATTGTACACAAAACTATTCTTAATGTATTCATCCATTAGTGTGGTACGTAATTAGCAACGCTCTGTAGCAACACGACGGGCTATTGGCGACAGTCTGGAATTAATCCCAAAGAGAATTATCTGAGACCAACCACTCGTATTTTAGAACCGGTGTCAGATGACGAGGTCAATGCCAGAGATGATACCCCACTCTCCAAACTTCCACATCACGCAAAAGTAAGGACATTTGCGACCACGACAGATTTAACATGTTCCAGCCGTGTATGCGAAAATCTTTGGCTGGATTGAGCGTATACTCCGAATGCTAATCCTTTGCTTTTCCAATGGTGTTACTGCCGCCCTCCTTGGTGTAAAGATAAATACAAACGTTTTTGGGAACGATTGAAAGCGATCCGTGATTTTAATTTTTACTGTACGACTGCAACTGCTAGAGCTTTTTTGTAAACCTTTTTACATTCATTCAGCACGTTCAAAGTATATTAATAAATGTACTAGCATTATTACCCGACCTTAGTTTGAATTGTTTAACGCAGTTTACAATTACGAGGCGTTAAAAGCCCGTTGTGGTTGCTGTAGATATCTCTTTATATTAAAAAAAAAGTTACCGCAGCCGCCGCTGTAGTAGGATTGAAAACTGTGTTGTTTAGCTCGATTCCTACACGTTTTCCCGAGAAAGTACAGATCATAAAATTACGAAATTAACATGGTTTGTTCTTCATCGTGTTCCCTGAACAATTTTGAAGATGATTTTTTTTTACGATGCGGCTATTAGTTTAGGGTTTATTAAGTGTCAAAATTGAAAAAGCGAAATTTCTAACGCAAGTGAACAAAAGACGTACAAATTTTCAAACTTAATTTTTTTAGAATACCTCGAAACGGGAATTTTTGCAGCTCGTCGAGGTTTTTTATCAATTTCAATTTGGTTCCTGATAATATTTTTTTCAGATTAGGGACAAATCGGGGCGTTTTTGTTATTTTTTTATAAACTGTCATATCTATAGCTTAACACTGTTATTTTTTTTATTTGAAACACCGAATACCTTTGGTTATACTCTTTCTTATGGTACAATTATTTTTTTAAATCGGTTAATAAATAAAGTGGATGCAATTAAAAGTTGGTCATACAATTTTCGGAACTTTTAGATCATAATTTCCGATACAAAACTAAAACTGTCAAATCTATAGCTTGATACTATTAGTTTTAAAATTTGAAAGTACCACGTTAAAACTTTGATAACACTCTTTCTTACGGTAAAATTATTTTTTTAATTAGGTCATAAATAAATTCGATGCAATCAAAAGTTGGTCTTACAAATTTCGTATTTTTTAGATCACAGAGCATTTGTGAGGTTCGGAGGTTCTCCGGCCAACACAGGGAGGAATGTCTGGCAGGGGGGACATCTTCTAGGGACGTTGGCTGGGGTGTCTATGAAAGGTCACCCCGGGTCAGGAGGAGAAAGAGGGGAGAGGAAAAAGGAAGAGAGGGATTCGACCCACGGAGACCGGAGAGAACGGACATGAGGAGCTCTCTGCTGCTGTTTTCCACTATATTGAAATGTATTCTTATTTAACCTAGAGTGATGAATAAATAGATTATATATATATATATATATATATATATATATATATATATATATATATATATATATATATATATATATATATATATATATATATATATATATATATATATATATATATATATATATATATATATATATATATATATATATATATATATATATATATATATATATATATATATATATATATATATATATATATATGAAGTAATACCCTCTCCAGTAGATGAAACGAACCACAGTCACACACTCACCAGAGATATAGATAGAACGAAAGGGTGAGGTGTGATAGCATTTTTCACGGAAAGGTTGGTTACATTTTCTGACTAATGTGTTGGCCAGATATCAAATTAGTCGTGGCAACAATTACCATAGAAACGATTTTTTTTTAAATTTGGCGAGGTAAAAGGCTTGCTTTTTTCACTGTGTTCTCAGACGGTTTACCGAGAAAGTACAGATCATAAAATTACGAGATTAACACGGTTTATTTAAAATTGTACAGGAAACAAGATGGGGAAGGTTTTTTACTAATGCGGTTATTAGTTTAGGGTGCATTGAGTGTTAAAGTAAAAAGAAAGGAAATCACTTGCGAAAGGATTCTTGTTTTGCGAAGCAAACCAAACGGAATTACATACCAATCACCTGGGGTTGGCGATCGTTAGCGAACAGAGGGCGAAGTCTTCGTTGTGACGTCATGGACCGAATTATTAAGATAGTTTTGCCGTAGCAGGTATGTAGCCGTAGCCGTATCACTTCAAATGTCAGGAAAACAATTTTTAACTGCTTTTCATCATATCTAATAATTTCTTCATTTTACTTTGAACGTAAATCGTATACCTGTATGAAATACAATACATATGTATCTCTGTTGTGTGAAAAAGTACCAAAGATGGCTCTAAGGTGACTACTACTAAAGGTTAGGAATGTCCTTAAGTTCGCTTCCTGTAAAACTGCAGTAACTCAATTCGTAAAAATAACGAATCTACGGTCAAAACTCTACCCCACACACACACTAATAGATTTTTACAAATATATTTTGACTTTATTGCACCAGAAATGCGGTATTTTCGAATACCGTCCTATCTGAAACGGAAAGATGAAATTAATTTGAAGATATATTCATAACTACTTTTTTAACGAATACATTTGTTCTTGAAAATTTATTTGGTGGCAGGCACGTGGAATCATAAAAAAACTTGTTTTAAAATTAATGTGTTCAGTAGAAAGCAAAGTTAATCTATTACAATTTTTCTAAAAACGAAAGGTCATTTTTACAGTGAAAAAGAAAACCAACGTCTGTTACGAAAGTTTGAGGTAGCAACGTTGTATAAAAATATTTACAATCGTAATTTAGCGCATTTACACATTCGCGCTCGTGTTTCGCCTCGTCGCTCGCCAATTCGCGATGGCGTTCGTTCCTACAACATAACTCGCCGAGTTTACATACTTGCCAAGTTGTGGCGACATCCGCACTGCACGTGTTGATAAATGCGCTCAATGCGAACTGAATAGACTCACTGAATGGCGCCTCATCGCCAAACCTTTGACTCGTTCCCAAAAAACCGCTTCCGATGCGAGCGCTACGAGCCGAGTAACGGGGCGATTACACATTTACCTCGCGATTCTACTAGCCATTCTTGCGAATGTGTAGATGCTGTATAAAATAATCCACCTCAACATTCTGTCGCTAGAACAAAGAATTATTAACATTTCAAAAGTCCTAGTTCGTATATTTTTAATATTAACATTATTTCGATACCGGCGAAATTCCACTTAAAATTTATTTTATTCAAACTTATATGCTGATTTAAATCTAGTTCTTTGTGGTTTTGGTGTTGCGTGTGATAAAAAAGAACAACATTTCATTAAAATAATACATGTTTAAAACTTAAACTACAGAAAACAGAAATAAAACAAAATAAAAGTTGTAAGGATATTATTTATTTCGTATGTACATACTTTAGAAGTTTATGTTACAGCAGTTGTGCTTCCTTTCCTTTTATTGTTCCAGACTAAATATATTAATTCGTGATTCCTTTTTGTCTTGATCTCACACAATTCCCACAACTTACATTTGCAAATTAGACAAAATTTAAAAATACGAAATTAATTCCGAGCGAAAAAAAACAGAAAGTATCAAACGTGTAAAACGAACACGATTTCCGTTTCGTAGCAGAATATCGTCTGTCTCAAATATTCGGAAATAGATATTTCGTAAAGAAAATACATAAGGCTCAACAAATTTATCTTTCAAAATGTTGACTAGAATGTTTCACACTTATAAGCATACGATACACATTCGCTATATAATTAAATAAAGAATCAAAGTCTATGTTTTATAAATACTCTCTTAATGACTTAAACTTGCATTGGATCACTTTTAAAATGACGCGTTCTGACTTATTTTAAATGTTTTGAGAATACTTAATCAAACGCAACTCAAATTTAATTCATTTAGAAATTTTCTTCGAAACGACATATCGAATCCCGACAAAAAAAGTGACGCAGTAAAAAAAAAAATAAAAAAATTTATATTATGTCATTGAAAAATATGTATCAGGTGCCCTAGCGTGTTATATTACTATTCAATAGAATATTGTAACGTCTTGAAGATACAGAATCATTATCGAGAATCGTGGGAGCTCACAACGGGAATCGTTCCCGAAGTCTACCCCCTGGTCCGACTGCGGAAGTGACGATTGGAGGAGGCGGGCTGGGTAGAGACAACTTTTGGAGAGAGGCTGTTGCTAGCCGCAGACGATTTGAGGAACCTTAATCTTACGGAGGCTGTATTGTATCGGTGATGGACATCGTCTTTAAATATAAAACTGTAGCTGTACATTTCTGTAAATTTTAACTCTCAATATAAGTATTTTAACCAGGAAGTGGTTTTACTTTTTCGTCGATACGGTACAGACCTGCCTGAGTGGTGGCAGGGGTGGGATGCGAATTCCGCGTTATATTTCTTAGCTACAGTTGTGATAAGACCGTCAGTGTCTTTTGGAATGTTCGTGTGGAACCTGGATAATGACGACCGCCAGTGCGTCTGATGTGTGGCTGTTTTAAAAGGGTAAGTGCCAACTTACCAGAATTTCATTGCAATTGTAAGAATCGGTGCACACCGAAAATGCATTTGTTACAGAGTTTTCTGTGTTTTGAAACATCCTGTTTCATGTTTTAGTTTAAGTCAACCTGACTTGTTTAGTTTGGAAACGTCCCGTTTCCATTTTCCTTTAAGAAGTCGTCAGACTTTGTGTTTTGAAACAACCTGTTTCAAGTGTTAATTTAAGTCAACCCGACTTGTTTAGTTTGGAAACATCCCGTTTTAATTTTCGTTTTAGAAGTCGTCAGACTTTGTGTTTTGAAACAACCTATTTCAAGTGCTAGTTTAAGTCAACCTGACTTGTTTAGTTGGAAACATCCCGTTTTAATTTTCGTTTTAGAAGTCGTCAGACTTTGTGTTTTGAAACAACCTGTTTCAAGTGTTAATTTAAGTCAACCCGACTTGTTTAGTTGGAAACATCCCGTTTTAATTTTCGTTTTAGAAGTCGTCAGACTTTGTGTTTTGAAACAACCTGTTTCAAGTGTTAATTTAAGTCAACCTGACTTGTTTAGTTGGAAACATCCCGTTTTAATTTTCGTTTTAGAAGTCGTCAGACTTTGTGTTTTGAAACAACCTATTTCAAGTGCTAGTTTAAGTCAACCTGACTTGTTTAGTTGGAAACATCCCGTTTTAATTTTCGTTTTAGAAGTCGTCAGACTTTGTGTTTTGAAACAACCTGTTTCAAGTGTTAATTTAAGTCAACCCGACTTGTTTAGTTTGGAAACATCCCGTTTTAATTTTCGTTTTAGAAGTCGTCAGACTTTGTGTTTTGAAACAACCTATTTCAAGTGCTAGTTTAAGTCAACCTGACTTGTTTAGTTGGAAACATCCCGTTTTAATTTTCGTTTTAGAAGTCGTCAGACTTTGTGTTTTGAAACAACCTGTTTCAAGTGTTAATTTAAGTCAACCCGACTTGTTTAGTTGGAAACATCCCGTTTTAATTTTCGTTTTAGAAGTCGTCAGACTTTGTGTTTTGAAACAACCTGTTTCAAGTGTTAATTTAAGTCAACCTGACTTGTTTAGTTGGAAACATCCCGTTTTAATTTTCGTTTTAGAAGTCGTCAGACTTTGTGTTTTGAAACAACCTATTTCAAGTGCTAGTTTAAGTCAACCTGACTTGTTTAGTTGGAAACATCCCGTTTTAATTTTCGTTTTAGAAGTCGTCAGACTTTGTGTTTTGAAACAACCTGTTTCAAGTGTTAATTTAAGTCAACCCGACTTGTTTAGTTTGGAAACATCCCGTTTTAATTTTCGTTTTAGAAGTCGTCAGACTTTGTGTTTTGAAACAACCTGTTTCAAGTGTTAATTTAAGTCAACCCGACTTGTTTAGTTTGGAAACATCCCGTTTTAATTTTCGTTTTAGAAGTCGTCAGACTTTGTGTTTTGAAACAACCTGTTTCAAGTGTTAATTTAAGTCAACCCGACTTGTTTAGTTTGGAAACATCCCGTTTTAATTTTCGTTTTAGAAGTCGTCAGACTTTGTGTTTTGAAACAACCTATTTCAAGTGCTAGTTTAAGTCAACCTGACTTGTTTAGTTTGGAAACGTCCCGTTTTCCATTTTCATTGTAGAAGTCGCCAGACTTGAGTGTGTTTTGAAGCATCTTGTTTCAAATTTTGGTTTGTGTTAAGTCAATCCTGACTAGCATAAAAGTCATTCTGACGTAGATATAATATCAGTTCTGATTTTTTTTGCGTGTGGTTGTTTTATACCATATTGTTATTTTAGAAAAATTGATATATCATTGTGTAATGATCATATTGGAAGGATATTTTGATAACAAGTTGTGTGAATTATACTTAAAAAGTTTATGTTTCTAATACAAGAATCATTTTTTAAACTGTTATATTGGTGAAATCAATTTTGATTTATTTAGTGTGAAATTTTTGTCAGTCATTTTGGAAAAATTCTAGTTTTGTTTTTGTGTAGGGGTATTGCACTGAACAGTTGTAGTTACATATGAATACGAAAGAACTTTTAAACTACGATATTATCGAGTTTTATGTTTAATTATCATTTGAATGTGTTATTATCATTCGGTAATTTATTTGAGCAAGTATGGAATTTAATTGTTTCCTTTAAAATAATGTATGACAAATTACTGTGAAAATTTAATGAAATACATTTGGTTCCTTATTCTGATTCAAATCGAAAGTAGAATTGATTTGTTTTATCTGAGTTAATCGATAGTATTTGATAACATAATAGTATTATTTTAATAACTGATTTTCAGTATTTTGTGTATTCTATTTTGTGTGCTTTAAGAGTTTGGATTCTAGGTTATTTTAGAATTGTGTTCTTAAAAGAGTTGTTAAATAATTGTATGACGTAAGAATTATTTTATTGTGTTTACACTGGGATCACTATGTCATTTCTTGGGAGATCTAGAAAGGAGGAGATGAAAATTTTGGCAATTGAATTAGGAGAAGAGGTTCCTCCAGATGCTAAAATGATTCACTTGAAAAAAATAATAGAAGGTTCTAAATTATACGATGCAAAACGTGTGGAAGATTTAATGATATCTCTTATTAATGAAAGACAGGAACGAGAGGAAGCTAGACGAAGGTTGAAAGAAGCTGTTTGGAGGCAGGAAAGTGCTGAAAGGGCGTGCGAATTTATACGACGGAGATGGGCTCGTATAGAACCCGATGAGAGGTTGGGAGGAATGAAAAGATCTTGCGAAGAAGAGTGGGAACTAGCCGGAGAGAGACTGAAAGCTGCTCGAGAAGAGGCAGAAAAGAGAAAGTACCAGTATGAAACCAAATTATGGGAATTTGAAATGCAGAAGAAGAAAGGGTTAGAAAGAAAAAATCAAGAGGAAGAAAAAAAGGAAGAAGTAATTTCAGTTCCAGAGTTTGAAGCTGAGATAGATATTGACGAAGGCGATTTGTTTTCTTTCCCGCCAAATGAGATGGAATCTTGTGAAGGACTTGAACTTCTGAAAATTGATTCCCAAACGTTCGTTGAAATGCAGAAGGAGAAGAGTTTAGAAAGAGAAAAACAAGAGGAAAGAGAAGCCGTTTACAACACTCCAATCTGTTTGCCTTTAGCAGAGGTGGAGCTACAAGGAATGTTCGGGCATGTAATAACCAAAGTCGTAGTTGCCTGTAATCCTTCTGACAAAGAAATACATTTGCTGAGGAATAGAACAGATACACTTCTAGAAAAGATGAAGGTGGATGATGTGCCACATCAGATGAGCACCATTCAACCACATGCTCAGAGACAAATGGATCAACAAGTGGAAGAAAAAAAAGAAGACGAAGAGGAAAGGGAAGAAGTTGTCGATTATGATTTCGAGCTCTTTGACTGCAAAGACGCCAGTGATGAAAAAATCGAAGAAATACATGATACACTAAAGGGTTCTGGGAGAAATGATTGCATGGAACTGTCATATGAAATTGAATTGACCGGAAACTGCGTTGAGGCTTCTTCAGAAATTGAAGATGAAGATGAAACTGATCCCTTAACGATTCCAATAGGTAGCACCAGCCTAGGAATTGTGACTAGTCATGTCTTAAATTTTGTTGCAGCGCAACCTAACTTGGGATTGCCTGTCACTCCATCTTCACCTAAGGGAGTTCAGACACTAGTTATACAACCCACAACTGTAGGTCCTTATAGAAATGCAACGCACATTGTTTCTCAAGCTATACCTTATTTATCTTCCGATCTCCACATGCGTGTACCGCTTTTCGCTTGTCCTCAGCCTAGAGCTAGAGAAGCAAGCTACGGGCAACTTGTGCCCATGGTTCCAACTGGACACAAGAAATTCGTTCGACAGATTGCAAATGAATCGAATCAGAATAACAAGGTGACTGCCAGAAAGCAATTCCACAGACACAAGAAAAAAAACTCTCCAACTCGGAGTACGCAGGTGTTTTAGAATTAAAAGCATTGATCCTTACCCTAGGGAAACTGTCATGAGTGATGCTTTTCCTTTACGGTTACACACCTAGCACACACACTCTTAAGTAAATGTAATTAAGTAATCTTAAGTCTTAGGTATCTTTTATTTTTGTTTTGTGTTATTTGTATTATTTCTAACATTAAATTTTGTTGTGTAAAAATTGTGTCAGTACCCTGAATTTGGTGATGCATTGATTCAGTCTGGTAAGTTGGTACTGGCCCCTTTGTGTGAGCACTTATGCTCATTACTTTTCATTCTCTTTTCGGGACTTTTCTTCGATCGAGATCTGCAGAAAAGTTTTCTTGGAGGGGAGGAGTCTGTAACGTCTTGAAGATACAGAATCATTATCGAGAATCGTGGGAGCTCACAACGGGAATCTTTCCCGAAGTCTACCCCCTGGTCCGACTGCGGAAGTGACGACTGGAGGAGGCGGGCTGGGAAGAGACAATTTTTGGAGAGAGGCTGTTGCTAGCCGCAGACGATTTAAGGAACTTTAATCTTACGGAGGCTGTATTGTATCGATGATGGACATCGTCTTTAAATATGAAACTGTAGCTGTACATTTCTGTAAATTTTAACTCTCAATATAAGTATTTTAACCAGGAAGTGGTTTTACTTTTTCGTCGATACGGTACAATATAATAGAAGTTACCACCATAAATACTTACCTAAAATTGAAAGAAGCTTATACTATTTCAATATAAGTATCCTTTAAAGTTGATGTTTCTCAAATTCTGCAATTTTGAGCTGTGTCACTTTTCTTGCAGGGGTGCGATATCATCAAAAAACATCAAGTGCACTATATAATAACAATATACGATCCGATCCCTTAGTGTTATTGAAACACAATTTATAGTTAGTTGAAGTTCATTCTTTAAAATATTCCTTTAACGAATAACTTAATTAAAGCTATATAAAAATAATTTTGAAATTTTATCAACAAGATTTTAAAATGCCTTTTATTAAGCGCAACACAAATTGTTATCTGAATTTTAAAAGTAAGTCGCTTAAAGATAGTATTCACACACTTCCTAAATCAGTCACACGAAAATGCATCTTAGTTAAAATCCCCAGCTGGGTGATTTATCTTATCCTGCCTTAAAAACATTTCCTCCGAAAAACAACGTCCTTTAACGCAATCTATCAAGATAAAGATTTGTTTATAATCGTTAACAAGAAAATGCAGTTACAACTTCAACGTCAGATTTAAAATAGTATAACAGTGATAGTAACAGTGCTTTTATCATCATTAGTTCTACTAAGCATAAAAATAAAGAGTGGTGGTGTTGTAATTAATCTATTTTTGTTTTTTTGTCCTACTTGGGGGCTCCGCCCTCTGCTCGCTAACGCTTATGCTCGCTTTAAAAAAAAAACGAAAATTTTCCGATTTTTTGATACTTTTAAAAAAATATTATCAGGAACCAAATTGAAATTTATAAAAAACCTCAACGAGCTGCAAAAATTCACGTTTAGAGGTACTCTAAAAAATCAAGACTGAAAATTTGTACGTCTTTTGTTCACTTTCGTTAGAAATTTCGCTTTTTCAATTTTGACACCTAATAAACCTTAAACTAATAGCCGCATCGGAAAAAAATCATCTTCAAAATAGTCCAGGGAACACGATGAAGAACAAACCATGTTAATTTCGTAATTTTGTGATCCGTACTTTCTCGGGAAAACGTCAAAGAATAGAACTAAACAACTTAGTTTTCAATCCTGCGGCGGTAACTTTTTTTTAATATAGAGAGATAAAAAGAAAGGAAATTAATTACATTTTAAAGAACAAAAACGTTCATGAAAAAAAAAAAATTTTGGTTTCGCTTGTATTTCATTTTTAACTCTCCTGGTGGCATATCTTTACGTCGAAAACTGCCCTTATATGGTCAATCTCTGGTGCAAAAATCTGTTCCTCCAGTTCTTGATAAGGGACAATTTGTTTTTCTTTCTTGGATCTTCATTCCCCCTTGTTGTAGATCGAGCTGTTTCTACGAAATAACTCGTCTTTAGCAAAACTGACCAGATCTTCGACGAGACATCTCATCAAAACACTTGGAAGGTCGAAAGTTTCAGTTAGATCAGGGCTCGAAATACCCGGGTGCACAGGTGCACTGTGCACATGAAAATAAAATTGTGCACCTAATTTTTTCCTGCTAGGTGCACCTAACGTTAAAAAAAAAAGGGAGGTTGGAAAAGAATTTGTTGAAAAGTACTATGAAAGATTGCTTGAACCTAAGTTTAGAATAAACTAAAACAAGACTAATTGCTTGTACATTAGATGGTGCAGTAAGTAATTTCGGAGCCAAGAGTGGGTCTACAAGCTACTTTGTGACAATTGCAGTCATCTAATTGGCATACATTGTTGTGTTTATCGGATATAATTTGCAATCAAAGATGTTATGCGAAATTCAAAATATTTGACGCAAATGGAATCTCAATGAATGACTTATTTGTAATACATAAGTATTCTTTTATAAACTCGGCTGAGCTGCAAAAAGTTGGTAAATTATTGGAAGCAAAAATTCTAAAACCTGTGCAGTTAGGATGTGTTCGTTGGTTGGTTACTTCATCATGATCATGCCATTGATATCTTTCTTAAGTTCAATGGAGGAAAAATACAAAAAGAAGGATGGACACTAAACCTTATGGGAAAAGATCTGCCAAATACGTAGACGTTTCTGATTGCCCACCAATATCTGATGATGTCTGAACATTTATAAATAATAATTTCGCAAATAAGAAAAAAAATTTTAAGTATTTATTTACTATCTACTACTAACCTATATCAACATACCCAACAATAAAGTAGTTTACATTACATTAATTCTCTTATATTACTTTTTTTTTATGTACACCTAAAATATAATCTGCGCACCTAATTTAAAAACTTAGGTTCACCTGTATTAAAGAATCTATTTCGAGGCCTGAGTAAGATGGTAGATAGTTAATTAACGTGCCACTGGAGCACACAACGAGATGTTGTCCGGATCCATCCGGGATCCGATGACAATATCAAGTAATTTCGAACCACGGTTAGATGAGATCATCATCTGAGCAGGCACCCTACACTCCAAACTTCCGCACCAAGTCAACGTGAGGACATTGGAGGCTACGACAGAATTAGCGGCACCCTCCCCCGTGCACACGACGGTCCTTGGTGTGTTCTAGTTTCGAACTCGTAACCCTTCGAATGATAATTCGTTACTCTCCCAGCCCCTTAAAAGGATACAATTATCTGCAACAACATTAATAATACATGGCCAACCAAACTGGGGAACTTCATGTTGTCACTTTGACGGATGTTTCACATCTAAAAAGCACATCTCACGGAACTAAGCTCTGTTAGTCATAACAAGAAACCGAAAGTGTAAAATAACCACGAACGACAAGTGGAAGTTTCGTTTTTCATTTTCGATCTCGAAAAGGTTGTTTGAGTTGCGCCTCATGCACCAAACACAATACAAACAACGTCAAGGGATGGGACACTGTTTAAATATACGGTGTTTTACTCACGCAGAGAGAAATACACCCAGGTTAATGTTACAGTAAGCTTTAATTGTGATAGAAATACAAAACTTATGACTCACATACACTACAATAATGGACCGAACAGCAAGATATGGTGGTATAAGGGAAAGAATGCATGCTTTTATAGGGGTGTGCTACAATTATACTAGCAGCCCTTCTGAGCACTCTTTCAAAAATCTTTGGCAGGGATGACCAAATCATCCATACAAGTTAGAACAATTCCCTCGACTATCAGGTCACGAAACACAGTATTGATAAAACGTTGAGACACAGCGGGGCAATTCACCATACCAAAAGGCATACGTTTGAATTGGTACTGTCCACGATGTGTAACAAAAGAAGTGTATGGACGACTTTGTTCTGCAACTGAAACTTGAAGGAAAGCTTTTTTCCGGTCCAAAGTATTGAACACTTTAGAATCTTGCTACTGGTCAAGAATATCCTCAATGAGTGGAAAGGGAATATTGAAACACAACCATTATATTGAAACACAGCTATGGGTATTTGTGTCCTCTCCTGTTGTTGTTGTTGTTAACTTGTGTCTCCTGAACTGTGAAACACGAGATCAGCTAAAGTGATCTGAAGTAGGACAGACACAGAAGAAGAATACAGGTTTTATTATTTTACAAACACACAAATTGACCACTGGTAAAGACATAGGGGGTAGAGCTATCCACTTTTTGGTGAGGAACCACTTGAGCGGGAGTCTGACTTCTTCCTCGGACATCACATACAACCAGCCCTCGGGCAGTAGCCCTATTCGGGAATTGAACCACGAACCCAAAGCGTGGGAGCAGAGTGCTTTTATCCACTATACCGCTTCGGCGGCTTGTCCTTTCCTGCTGCAATAATATCACCAGCTCAGCTGTAGATTTTGGACGTGGTTCCCTGGTCCGTAAGCGTCGCTCTAACGCGTCCCACAAATGTTCTATGGGGTTTAGGTTCGGACTCCGAGCAGGCCAGGGAAGACGTTTTACATCCATATCTTGATAACATTCCTTGACAGAGGTTGCAACAAGACATGGAGCTTTGTCGTCCTGGAAGGAACATTCGTCCATTCCATAAAATTTCCTGAGCGTAGAAAGAACCTGATTGTCCAAAATGTTCATGAAGGCGTCGGTGTTCAATTGACCAGGAGCTACATGCAAATGTTCCAGGCCATACCACGAAAAACACCCCCAAACAAGTAGTCGGATTTTATGCAAATCCGCTGGCGTCCGGTCCATTATTGTAGGGTTGTGTACATATATTTTTAAAATTTTCACTCAAATTACCAAAAAGCACTCATAAAGGATAGTTTTGTTGATCACGATTTTCAGAAGAGCTGAGGTTTGCACATGGGTTGTCAATACCCCAGGAGCGACCTGAGTCTAAGCTGTTGATAAAAAAATGTGTTTCCAACATAATGTATCAGATAACTGATAAACGAGCAAGGGCTTCTTTCAAGTCAGCTATCAAATCGCAAACTAGCGTTTTTAATCCTACTCGATAATAGTATGTCAATCACTAGTCCTACATTATGTTTCGTCATTTTTCCCAACACCACATGACGGATCTTCAAACCCAGCGATCGTGTGATATAAGATGAAGCTCTGCACAGTACTCCGTCTGTTTTGTTAGAAAGATCGATAGATGGCGAGTTTATTTGAGCCTCTGCGTGTGTGTGTTTCTGAAGAATGTTCACTTTTCAGTTAATTATCGACCTTGTAATGAAATAAACAGGTCATGTGCGTCGAGTCGCTGTCGTACCGATCTTTGAAGTAAAAATCACAAATCGACTTAGCCGATTGTCCATTGAAGCATAGACTTCTAATATCTCCTCTATGCATGGAAGCACAGACTACTGCTTTTGATCGTGGTGGATAATCACTTTATAACCAATCAATAGTTCAAGATTCTTGTTTTTACCCACAACCACGTGACAGATGTTCAAACCTAGCGATCGGGAGAAATAACATGACTGCACGCACATCATCCGTCCATTTCATTAGAAGGTCGATTTACTGGCCAGCATCATTTCATCAGCTCGTCTATGTTTTGTTAATTAAATGACGCTCCACAACTCCGTGGTAATTTTATTAATATATTGGACTGTATGTGTGTGGCACCTTAATTTCGAGATAATTAAAAAGGACGTAATTTAAAAAAATACAGAGGCTGTTCGCACATTTTTTAGACGATTTTGGTTAGCGGTAATAAAAAATCGTTTGCTGCAAAAGAAATTAATTGCAGTTTTACTATGTTTTTAAAAGTCAAAATTATCGTCTGCGGCTTGAGAGGTTTGTTTTTATTCAAAATGGAGTTTTTAACGAAGCAGTGGTTCGAAGGCTATATTTATGCTCTTTCCGAAGAGATATATTCATATTCCGTTATCCAAAAACGATGTGAGAGTAATGGTTTTGTGATATCTAAAGCATCCCGATAGGTAATATCGTCAACAAGAAAGGAAAAAAACGTCAAATTGGAGCCTCAAGTGGGACAAAAATTCCAAGCACGTATCCAAGGAAGAAACGGACATATTCCACTATTGCAAAGGTACGTTGTTTAATGATAAAATAAAATCCCTCAAGTCAAAGGACAGTTGCAAAATCATTAAAATGCTCGGTGTCCACTGTTAACAAAATGATAAACGTTGATTTAAATCTTAAGAAAGCGAAAAAACGCAATGTGCATCGTCTTTTTCAAAGCATATCGCTGAACGCAGGACACGATGCCGAATTCTATATGAGAAACACTTATCCAAAGAAAAATGGAAACAAATTGTCACAATAGATGAATCATGGGTGTATTTAAATCATTGTCGCAAAAAACGAGCCATTTAATATCATAAAAGGGGAGAAAAAAATTTAAGTACATGGTTCACAGAATCGAAAGAAAGTTTTTCTAAGGGATTCATGATTGTTGCTCGTTTTTCATATAGTGGCAAGTTAAAAATAAAGAGAGTGGAAAAAAATGTCAAGATTAACTCCAAATACTATCAGAAACATATTTTATCGACAATTTTTCTGAATGAAATACCATCGCTTTACCCACAGTGCCATCAATCTGTGGAACTCCATCAAGACAAAGCTAGCAGTCACACATCAAAATCCACTGTAAATTTCCTAAAAGAAGTGGAACAAAAAACCGTTATCAAGGCCATACCCTTCACTGATATCCCTACTAAATCTCCCGATGTATCACCTATGGATTTTTTGTGCTTTCGGACTTTTAAAATCTGCATTATACAAACGTCGTCCCACAACCCATACAGGACTCTGGAAATCTGATCAGGAGGAATGGAATAGAATACCTCTTCTGACACTTCAAAAGGCATTATTATCCTGGAAATTACGGTGTCGAAAGATAGTTCGGAATAAGGGCTATCTAATAGAACATTTAAAACACAAGAATTTTATGTAATTTAGTTTTGTGAATACAATATACATAGTCTAAAAAATGTGTGAACAGCCTCTGTAATAATAATAAATAGCATATAAATTAATATACCAACATGTGTTAGCCTACATGGATTGATCTACTAAAACAATTTGGAAAAGTTCACAGCAGCAGTGTTACCCAGTTTGGAACAGTAACCTATTAGGTAGGTAGTTAATTAACATCACACTGGAACAACACAACGGGCTATTGGGAAAGATCCAAGAACAATGTCTCGTGATTTTGAACCGATGTCATATGACTTAGAACATCTGAGCTGGCACCCCACTCATCTAACTTCCAGACCCCACAAACGTGAGTACATCTTATGCCACGACATATTTAACGTACACCAGCCCCGTGTACACGACGGTCTTTTAGCTGGACCTAGTTTCGAACTCGTAAACCTCAAGTTGCTGATCCGTTGCTCTTACTACCAGTAACGGATGAGCATTTGGAGGGTTGGGAATTCGATACTAGATCCAGCCAAAGACAGTACGTGTGAGGTCTGGTGTATGTTAAATCAATCATTGCCTCAAAGTCCTCACGCTGGTGTGGTGTGGAAGTTCGGTAAGAGTTTAGTAAGAGTAGTAAGAGCGGAGTAAGAGTTTAGGTGTTGATCTCATCATCTGACCATGGTTCAAAATTGCGAGATGTAGTCCTCGGGTATCCAGATAGGACCGGGATATATCCAGAAGGATATATCCCGGATGTATGGTGTAAGGGTTGCATTTAGTCGTGCTGCTCCAATCACAATATTACTTAAGTGGACATACACACAAAAAGTTTTACTAACCCAGAAGAAAGAAATACGCCCACCGAAGAATCGAATTTGCGCCGCTTACAACTCGCAGGTTGTCAGCGCTGTGGGCATACCCCGTGAGTCACGATTGCCTGGATCCCGCGCCAATAGCCCGTTATGCTTCTTCAGTTTCATGGTAATTCAACTACCTACCTAAGCCGGTATTGGTATTTTTGGAATTTTTATTGGCGTGTCACACTAGAGCAACACAATGAACTGTTGGTGACGGTTCGTGATCAACCCCCCAATGGGAAAGATCCGAGGACAACACCTCGTAATTTTCAACCACGGTCAGATGACGAAGTCACCACTTGAGCTGGCATCCCGCTCTCTAAACTTCCACATATGTACGTAACTCGAGAAATTAAGCTAGCATCGAGCGCTTACGCTTGAATAAAGTATTCAAACCTTTATCATGGGGAAAAAAGAGGAGTTCATAAAATTTCAGCCGCAGACCATTCACGCATAGCTCGTTATCCGAAGGAAGCGTGGAGGAATGTATTTCGATTCACTAACGTCACTGTTTATACAAAAATTGCGAGAAAAGTTGAAAAGTTTTCACTCCACATAAAAATTTGAAGTCAAACAGAAACGAATTGGAAGCTATTTTTATAACATACCGACTGCTATAAAAGCCATTTTGTGAAACCGCACTGTACATAAAATGTTCGAATTTAGAGGGATGCCGGGAGGCAGAAAGAAAGCTTCTTTTGGCTTGAATGACGCGTATTTCTTATTTTATATTCAACCAAAATATGGTACAAATGCGAGATATGGACCTTATAGAATTTATTCATTGGAAATAACATAAAAGGGAAATTAAATAGAGTCTAACCAAAAGATATAAAGTATTGAAGACCACAGGTCACCATCTCGATGTATTTCATTTCTTCCTTTCTAAAATGTTTTAGAATTTATTAAAGATTTTAGATATTTTAACCAACCAACCGGTATAGTGGTTAAGGTGTTAGCCTCTAGATCGGAAGGTTCCTGTTTCGAATCCAGGTTCGGGCATGGATTATTGTAAGCGTATGGTGTAGAGGCGGCTGGTGCACCTTGAATCTGTCGTGGCCGAAAGTCCTCACGTTGGGTTAGTGTGGAAGTTTGGAGAGTGGGGTGACAGCTCAGGAGTTGCTTCGTCATCTGACCGTGGTTCAAAATTACTAGGTGTTGTCTTCGGATCTTTCACTTAAGGGATTGATCCTGGACCGTCGTCAATAGCCCGCTGTGTTAATCTAGTACGACGTAAATTACAAATTACCCATTACTATTTAGATATTTAATATTAAAGCGAAGAATGGTGGTTGAATTAAAGTCCCATTCGAGCGCACAACGGGTTATTGCCGACGATCCAGGATCAATCCCGTAGAGGAAGATCCGAGCCAACACTCCTCGTCATCTGACCTCGATTTAAAATTACATGGTGCTGTCCTCGGATCTTTCCCTCAGGGGATTGATCCCGGACCGTCGCCAACAGCCCGTTGTGTCACTCCAGTGCGACGTTAATTAAAATAAGTGCCTACCAAGCCACCTCGTAATTTTGAACCACGGTCAGATGACGAGTTCAACATCTGAGCTGGCACCCTACTCTCTAAACTTCTACACCACTCCGAAATAAGTGAATGTTTAAAACTCACTTTCTATGTGGAATTAGTTGTAGCTTACTGAGTAGAAACTTTGCATAATTCATTTAATCTGCGTTTATTCAAAATGTTTTACATTACTTGCATTAAAAATATACACTATTTTTGACCCCCGACAGTGTCAGATTTATTAATTTTTAATTAACGTCGTACTAGAGCAACACAGCGGGCTATTGACGACGATCCGGGATCAATCTCCATGGGAAAGATACGAGAACAACACCACGTAATTTGTTTACTATTGTCTGATGACGAGGCAACCCTGAGAAGGCACCCCACTCTCCAACTTTCCACACCAACACAACGACAGCTTTAAGGTGCACCAGCGGCCTCTACACCATAAGCTTATAAACATCCATGCTCTGACCCGGATTCGAACCAACAACCTTCCGATCTAGATGCTAACACCTTAACCACCAGACCGATTGGTTGCAGGCAAAAGATGTACAGCTGCTAGGGTAATGGTAATGGTAATGGTAATTTTTAGTTAACGTCGTACTAGAGCAACACAACGGGCTATTGACGACGGTCCGGGATCAATCTCCATGGGAAAGATACGAGAACAACACCACGTAATTTGTTTACTATTGTCTGATGACGAGGCAACCCTGAGAAGGCACCCCACTCTCCAACTTTCCACACCAACATAACGACAGCTTTAAGGTGCACCAGCGGCCTCTACACCATACGCTTATAAACATCCATGCACTGACCCGGATTCGAACCAACAACCTTCCGATCTAGATGCTAACACCTTAACCACCAGACCGATTGGTTGCAGGCAAAAGATGTACAGCTGCTAGGGTAATGGTAATGGTAATTGGTAATTGGTAATTTTAGTTAACGTCGTACTAGAGCAACACAACGGGCTATTGACGACGGTCCGGGATCAGTCCCTTAAGGAAAAGATCCAAGGACAACACCTCGTAATTTTGAACCACGGTCAGATGACGAAGCAACACCTGAGCTGGCACCCCACTCTCCAAACTTCCACGCCAACCCAACGTGAGGACTTTCGGCCACAGCTGCTAGGGGAAAATCAAGCTATCTACGCATAATTCGTAGCAGAGCCAATTCAATCTCCGCGTCCTTGCAAATGGAATGCTACGTTCCTACTAAGAATCCATTTGTTCCATTCTGTTAATCCCTTCTGCCACCGTCAGAACATGAATTAAGAGGCGAAACTAATAGACCTAGTCGTGAAATGTCACCCTTGGCCTTTTACTCAACAGTTGCCACGAGATTGCCTATTAGAGGCTTTGAATTCGGATGAGCCCAAATCGCGTGTACTGTTGGAATGTTCTTGAAATGTCTACATTGTATACACAATGACGCGGAATTCGGAATCACAGTATCTATATACGCGTTTGTTGCATGCTGATGGAATGGACCTCGGATAGTTTCCTACGTCTGTGGGCGAAGTGATAGTTTCAAGTTTGTACACGGAAATCGAATAAGATTTAAAAACCAAAATCTTGACTTACATTGATAGGTGGTAATTTTTTAATTAGCGTCGTTCTAGAGCAACACAACGGGCTATTGACGACGGTCCGGGATCAATCCCTTAAGGTAAAGATCCGAGGACAACACCTCGTAATTTTGAACCACGGTCAGATGACGAAGCAACACTTGATCTGGCAACCCACTCGCCAAACTTACTCACCAACCCAACGTTAGGACTTTCGACCACGACAGATTTAAGGTGCACCAGCCGCCTCTACACCATAGGCTTACAAACATCCATGCCAGGACCCGTATTCGAACCAGGAACCTTCCGATTCAGAGGCTAACACCTTAACCACTATACCGGTTGGTCGGCTTGTCTTACATTGAATCAAATAAAGATGATACATTTGTATAGCCTACTTGAATAGCGTGTTTTCGTCATCCGACCGTGGTTCAAAATTACGTGGTGTTTTCATCGGATCTTTCAGTTTGGAGGTTCATCCCGGACCATCGTCAACAGCCCGTTGTGTTGCTCTAGTATGACGTTAGTTAAAAATTACCAATAGCGTTTGTTACGCATTGTTTCCAATAATGTTTTATTGACCTTGGAAGGTAAGGTAATTTTAATTAACGTCGTAATAGAACAACACAATTGGCTATCGACGACGATCCGGTAATTGGTAATTTTTTAGTTAACGTCGTACTAGAGCAACACGACTGGCTATTGACGACGGTCCGTGATCAAACCAATTCCTTTTTGCTCAAGATTTTGAAAGAGAAACATTAATTCCTTTTCCAAACCTGCTGAATCATCGTAAAGAAAATAACTCGGTAATTGACATTTACTATTTCAAAACAACAATTTTAAATATGAGGGAAGCTTATCTACGGAGGTTTCAGGAATTCAGAAATGGCATAGCGACGCTAGCCTTTGTTAAACAACCTCTTAATGCTGACGTAGCAGAATTGAATTTTGCTCCCTTTAATATACACATTGGCGTAATTACTGGAGTTAAAAAACAAAGAATTATGGAGTTAGAAAAGGAGCCTCAATGCTGATATAGAAAAATTGGGGAAAAATAAATGTGATCTTGGTTTACAGAAAAAGAGGTTTGATTCGAAAGACGTGGAGAAGGAAGACATGATAATTTTCAACACCTGGAATAGTATTCCTCACTCATTGATCAGGTAAAAAACTGGCTTTTGCTGTTCTTTCACTCTTTGCCTCTACATATTCATGCCAACCATATTTTTCAAGCATGAACCGTATCAAAAATAAATTGAGAAATCGTCTTATGGATGAGAACCTGGAATCCTGCTTGAAATTAAAAACAACGACATACGAACCTAACTTGTCCAAACTTTCCAAGGATATATACACTGTCATTGTTCACACAAAAATGCGTGTTTTGTCATATTTTTATTTTCATGTAAAAAGTAAGTTTGTCAATAAATAAGATTATTATTATATCTGGTTTTATTTAATGCTAGTAAGTTTAATGATAGTAACATGCTTTATATCGAATCCTGAAAACATGGTTCTTCAAAAGAAACTTGGCTCTCAAAAGAAATCTTAGGCTCGGTGCACACATCCGATTTTTCAACGTCCGGCACAGAAGCCCAACTATGCACACATAAGCGTAAAATGACGCAAGAAATCATTCGCGCCATTTGCAATAAATATTCTATCGAAAAAAACGAGTTTATTTCGCTTACTTGGTGTAAAAAAGTATATTTTGAAACACAAAATAGACGTTACTGGATACAACTATTTATTAATTATTATTTATATTCCATTTATTTATGAAAACAAGGTACTTGAGACCGGAGAAGCGTGTGTGGCTAGCTGCGGCGCCATGGGGAACTGCGGTACAAATTGCACGCAAGGTGGACGTGCGGCGCCGCTGCGGCGCCGCAGGCATATGTGCATTACTCTATAGGATCTAAAGTATCAGACCGCACTTGCGTTGCCGCAGCGGCGCCGCACGTTGAAAAACCGGATGTGTGCACCGGGCCTTAATCGTTATAATGCTGATCTTTGGCTCTTTTGACTGATGAGTTTGCCGTTCACTGCTCTAGTGGGACGTTAAACAACGACAAAACTACCGTTGCCTAAACTACCGTACACTACGGAAAATGCCTCTCACAACTCGATCCTTACACCACGGTGGACAATCTACGGCTACACGCTTCATCATGGCCCATGTCCGGTTCTTAAACTCTCTTATTTACTTTCTCTCAAGCCTCCCAGCAACGCCTCTCCAGAACCCAGTCGCGTAAAGGTATCCCGAATCGAGAACAGCTCACTTAGCAAGCCTTCCGCAAACACCGAATCCTTTCCACCCACGCAATTTGCATAAAGCGAGTCAAAGACTGGAAGAAAGTCGCCCCGGAATGTTGACTCCCGCGGCGGGCCAGCTCGCCTAATTAGAGCCTCCGAACCACCCCGGTTCACTGTAAATCTATTAGGCGGGACAAAGTCACACTCGCCTCCCTCGACTTCATCCGATACAGTCGACCGCAGTCATTAAACTCCAGTCAGCGGGAAACAACACTAATCGACTCAGCTGATTAACGAGCTGCAGTCCGCGACCGCCGAAATTCGATAAGATCCCGACCCCCGCGCTCCAAAAATGTCTAATTAGCAAACAGGTAATTCAATAAAAGTGTCACCGGAATCAGGTGACGGGGGCGTCTTTGTTCCCGGAATTCGAACCGGGATCAACGTTATTGGATTGGTGACTCGTCGGTGACGTCACCGCATTCTTTGAGGAAATCCTAAGCGATCGGTTTCCATGGAGACCGGGGACAATCGGGAAGACAAGATCTCGATTGAGGAGTGTTTCTCGACATCGGGTCCGAGGATTCGCTGGACTTTTCACAGTGAGAGCCGAGGGTATAAGGTTGCTGATTCGGTGCCTTAATTGGGCGATGGAGTAAAAAAGACGTACGCTTTGTTCGAGTTACTGTCGACTGAAAATGGTCTTTTTACCACTGAAATCCAATTGGAGAGTGGGGTGCCAGTTCAGGTGTTGCTTCGTCATCTGACCGTGGTTCAAAATTACGAGGTGTTGTCCTCGGATCTTTGCCTTAAGGGATTGATCCCGGACCGTCGTCAATAGCCCGTTGTGTTGCTCTAGTACGACGTTAACTAATAATTACCATCACCATTAATGTATCTAAAATTATATTTAATCATAGCGATAAAATCAGCATGTGGATCCCGTAACGGTCGATTTTGTTGCTTGCATCGATTGTTGCCTTTCAGCAATTTTTTTTTTTATTATTTCCAATGGCAAGGCAGTACAATTGCGAGGACAAATACAAATGCAATACAAAGTACAGAGTTGACCGAGGTCATTTTGGCCTTATACAAGACCAGAAGTGATGGTCACTTGTGAAGGGGCACCCAGTGGGTGGACCATCATTGTCCCTAACAAAGGACAGCACAATTTACATCCATGCCCTAACCCCGGATTCGAACCGGGAACCTTCCGATCCAGAGGCCAACACCTTGACCACTAGATCGGTTGGTCGGCGCCTTTCAGCAATAAACATATGAAATTGATTTCCGTGCCACGTAAGCTAGTGAAATATATAGATACTTGCATATCCGCTCATAGCATCTGCGCTAAACTTTGTCAATTACTCAAATCTATTGATGGAAAAGTGTTGTTATTTACATTTTATATCTTCATTTCAATCCATTTAGTATAATGAATATAGCATCCATACTCCATGTACGAATTTCATACTCCTAAATAAAATAAAATGATCCAGAAATATATACATTTTGTTTGCTATTCCTTCTTATGAATCAACTGCATGGTAAAAAGCACGCCTCAGTCGTTTTACCGCAATTAGATTCTGAACTGTACTTAAATATTATACAACCCCTTGCGTAGAGGCAATTTGGCATTTTTTAACCTATTTTCGCCCAGATTTTCTTTTCTGCGCTGATTCTATCTTCCAGATTCCTCATTACTTTCCGTTCAAGAATATGATCAAACTGTTCAAGAATTTTATTAAGTGGCGATATCTTCCGCGTAGTAGCAATATTATACAAGTCCAAAGCTCAAATCAAACATTAAAACTAAGCAGCAAAATTGGCGAATAAATACCGTAACGGACGATTTTATATTGTTTATATCCATTGTTGCCATTTAACAATAAGCAAATTACGTCGATTTATGTGCCAAGTACTTTAAATGTAGTATTATATAAATTCCCGAACACTTTCCTCCCCTACCTACCAATTTTTTTACCGTACCACCAATCTGAAAACTCCAAACATCCAATCGGACCTCAAAGAGAGTTTTGAGCTCTTCAAAATTTAGCCCAGAGTTTCACTAACTTCGGTGATATTTCAACTCTCATACTTAAAATCAAAAATGCCCATACAACACTCGAAAAAATTTGCGTTACATTTGAATTTTTCACCCTAAACTAAAGACAAGTCCTAAACTTCAAGTTTACTAACAGTCAAGGGCAGTCTACCAAAGTCAATCTTCTACATTTCATTGTACCGGAAGTAAGGGCATAGCATATCTTATCGTTGCTTGCTTGCTTCGACACACTCTTACCCATTTGTCTCTCTTGAAAACTTGCTGCTGCCCAACAACGAGAGGTGCTGTTTTCATTCCCCGAAGATGTCCGCGGAACTGGAAGACCGTGGTGCACAAATGAGCATGAATAAAACGAAAAGTCCTCCCCATGCCAATGATTTTCAGTTGCTTTCCCCTCGTTGTCCTTTTCCCTTTTTTGATAACCCCTTTGTCAGCCCCTCCACCAGACAATATGCAGGACCTTTTTAATAAGGTCAATAAAAAAATATTTCACCCCAACTGGTATTAGTCATTTTTAATGGCCGACCAACCGGTATAGTGGTTAAGGTGTTAGCCTCTAGATCTGAAGGTTCCTGGTTCGAATCCGGGTCCGGGCATGGATGTTTGTAAACGTATGGTGTAGAGGCGGCTGGTGCACCTTAAATCTGTCGTGGCCGAAAGTCCTCACGTTGGGTTGGCGTGGAAGTTTGGAGAGTGGGGTGCCAGCTCAGGTGTTGCTTCGTCATCTGACCGTGGTTCAAAATTACGAAGTGTTGTCCTCGGATCTTTCCCTTAAGGGACTGATCCCGGACCGTCGTCAATAGCCCGTTGTGTTGCTCTAGTACGACGTTAACTAAAATTACCAATTACCAATTACCATTTTTAATGAGTTATGTTGAACTTTCTTTCTACTTCTCCAGACGATCATTGAGCCGACCAACCGGTATAGTGGTTAAGGTGTTAGCCTCTAGATCGGAAGGTTCCTGGTTCGAATCCGGGTCCGGGCACGGATGTTTGTAAGCGTATGGTGTAGAGGCGGCTGGTGCACCTTAAATCTGTCGAGGCCGAAAGTCCTCGCGTTAGGTTGGCGTGGAAGTTTGGAGAGTGGGGTGACAGCTCAGGTGTTGCTTCGTCATCTGACCGTGGTTCAAAATTACGAGGTGTTGTCCTCGGATCTTTCCCTTAAGGGACTGATCCCGGACCGTCGTCAATAGCCCGTTGTGTTGCTCTAGAACGACATTAACTAAAATTACCATTACTTTTGGCCAAACTATTAATGTTGAATTTTAACTTTAATCAAATATTAATGTAATTAACACCACACCTTATCACAAAATGGTACCGTTCTCTTACGATCAAAAATGATAAATGTCTTACCACAACGTTGTCATTGGATCTTCCTCATCGGGATTGATCCCGGAACGTCACTAATAGCCCGTTGTGTTGCTTAATTGCGACCTTAATTAAATGCCTACCTACCTCTACTCAACCTACCTATTGTTTTTTATTGATTCGTCTTTTTTAATATGATAGTTAAGAGAACACCAATTCTTCTCACAGTTCAAAACATTTACGTAAACAGAAATTCATTATTTTACTTAGACATACACCCAGTACTACGATTGAGTGCAAAATTTAATGGATGATCGTTTGATCAACTTCCATCAGTTTTTGTTATTTCGTGTGAAAAATACATACTAGAAAGTAGTCATCAATAAATGAAATATATCGAGGGTATGAGGTGAGAGTGACGGGACTTTTAAAACTTCCAAGTTTTGTCCTAAGTTTTTTTTTTTTAATCCTTCACAAAGACCCTCACTCGTCGCAGTTCTTTGTACGTCCAAAAAAAATGATGCCTTTCTTGAAGTATCGCTTAGTCATTATCACGCCGCAGAACTACAACAGCGTCCATTTTCTTTTCCTTTCATTCGTCAAACACTTGATCGATTTATTGAAGAAGAAAACGCGTGGAATGAATAAAATAACAATACCTTCTAAAATAAGCAACTCTCTCTCTCTCTGTCACTTAAAATTCTTCCAACGAAACCAATTTATGAAGTGGCACGGTTTGCTAAAGTTTGAATAAGTAGTTCATTTGGATGAACGCTAAATCTATTGCATGGAAAAAGAAAATATAAGAAACTGTCAACCATAAAGTTGGAGGGGCTCTTCTAAACACCACTACATACACGAAGATTTTGTTTTAAGTGAATTGAACGGGGGAGGGCCTACGAACTTTTTTAGTGTCTGGAATGCTTAAGTAAATTATTGTTTTCAGTGATAAATTCCGATATCTTTTATATCTCGGATGTATGTTTTATAGTCTCATCTGGGAAACTCTATTAAAGATAAATCACCATAATATGATTTCGTCATCTGACCGTGGTTCAAAATTACGAGGTGTTGTCCTCGAATCTTTCCCTTAAGGGACTGATTCCGGACCGTCGTCAATAGCCCGTTGTGTTGCTCTAGTACGACGTTAACTAAAATTACCATTACCATAATATGATACATATTATTCGGTTTCATTGGTTGTTTGAAGCTTGGCTAACTGGTAATTGGTAATTTCAATTAACGTCGTACTAGAGCAAAACAGTGGACTATTGACGACGGTCCGGGATCAGTCCCTTAAGAGAAAGATCCGAGGACAACGCCTCGTCATTTTGAACCACGGTCAGATGACGAAGCAACACCTGAGCTGGCACCCCACTCACTATATCACTTTTCGGCGTTTGGCCTTTAATCTAACTGGTAGGTACTTAATTAACGTCAAAATGAAGCAGCATAACGGGCTATTGGTGACCATCGGGGATCAAATTCAAAGGTAATTTGGTAATTTTTTAGTTAACGTCGTACTAGAGCAACACAACGGGCTATTGACGACGGTCCGGGATCAGTCCCTTAAGGGAAAGATCCGAGGACAACACCTCGTAATTTTGAATCACGGTCAGATGACGAAGCAACACCTGAGCTGGCACCCCACTCTCCAAACTTCCACGCCAACCCAACGTGAGGACTCAAATTCAAAGAGAAAGATCCGAGGACAACACCACGTAATTTTTAAATACGGTCAGATGACGAAATCACACCCGAGCTGGCACCCCACGCTCCCAAATTGCACACCACGCCAACGTCACGACATTTTAGGTCACGATAGATTTAACGTCCACCGTCCCCCCATTTACAGGGCGTAATTAACGTCGAACTGGATCAACACAACGAGCCATTGGTGACCATCCGGGATCAAACTGAAAGAGAAAAATTCGACGACAACACCACGTAATTTTGAAGTACGGTCAGATGACGAGGTCACACCCGAACTGACACGCCACTCTCCCATTATCCACACCACACCTACGTGAGGATATTTGAGGTCACAACAGATTTAACGTGCACAGTGGCTGGACAGTGTTTCTAACTCGTAACCCTCCGGTTGCTAATCCGTTGCTCCTCCTACTGTGCCACCGAAGGCCTGGTCAAATCAACTGATTTCACACATAAAAGTACAACACGAAAACCCAAGAACTAGACCCGCCGTTTTCTTTGACAGATCAGCGGTAACTTTTGCAATAAAAGCGAACGTAAAAGAAAGCTGAACTGTCGTAAAGCGAGGATATTCGGACCCTTGAGGTTCGGCTATAAACTGTCAAAATGAGTTAGCAGCGATAATGGAAAATTTATACGATACTTGCCAAAGAACTGCTGACATCGGCAGCTAAGTTCCGAATTTCGCCATAGATGGATAAGTAAAATTAAGTTTTTCAGGGTCACCACCTTACGTATTTTTATTAAAATAAGCGGAAGGCCATTACATAAATAGGTATGGACGATTTATCTGTTCAGTAGCTCCATTTCCAACAGCTCTTCCAATAGATGAGAAATCGCAACTTTATTTTAGTGCAAATGCAAGAAGTACATTACACATTGGTCTAACGTAATGGAATGAATTTATGTTGATGCGAGTCGATTTGGGCGTGGAAATAGCTCTTAAACAAACAGCACATTTAATTTAATTTAAATTAAAGAATTTACATACGTCGAATAATTCGTAGAAGATTTCGAGACTAATTTAATATCACAACAAAGTGATTCGTTCCATCTTAGACCAGCTCTGCGTTCGCTCACTTTCAAAATTAACGTCGAACCCAAACTAAATTAAAAGTTATTAATCTTAAAATTAAATTAAAACTTCAATGGTTCTTCCGGTCGAGGAGTCAGGAATGAAGGTCCTCCGCTTCTCCATAAACATCGAGTCAGATACCAAAAATGATTGGACTGCTGAACACCACTCAATTCCATCCGGTTGTTAACTTTACAGACATTTCAGCTCGGGAGGATTTATACATCAACGGTCAGTTCATGTTAGTGTGGAATTTCAGGTCCACAAGATGGGATAACATAAAACTACATTGACTACAAATTCCAAGCTGAATGAGAAGAAATGTAAAGCAGACCATTCCATTGGTGGCATTTGTAAGTAAAGAGATTCACACACACACACAATACATAGCTTAGAAGAATTCCACTAATATTAATTAAGGTACGATTCCTTTAGCGCGGCTGAAGCAGAGCACTGCTACAATTGGATGTTGCAGGTTCATTGGGGGTCAATTACATCATTCTTCAGTCGATTTTTACAGGTAATACATCATATTACAGAAAACAAACAGTTCTTTAAAATGAGTTATAAAACATGAAAATCTGTTAAGTAATGAAAGTGCTGTAATACATTTAAGTCGGGACGATTATGGAACTGTTTCCCTCAATGCGTCAACTACGGAAGTGCCAACTATGCGCCAGCCGTACTGCAATAGACGCACTATAGGAATTGCACCTTAAAGCCCTTTGTACACATTCAGTTTTTCAAAGTGCGGCGCCGCTGCGGCACCGAAGCTCAACTATGCACACATAGCCGTGATAGGACGCAAGTACTCATTTCGCGCCATTTGCGATAAATATTCTGTCGAATAAAACGTGTTTATTTCGCTTACTTGGTGTACAAAAAAGTATATTTTGAAACAAAATAGACGTTACTGGATACAACCATTTCTTAATTATTATTTATATTCCATTTGTTTATGAAAACAAGGTAATTGAGACCGGAGAAGCGTGTGCGGCAAAGTTGGACCTGAGTCGCCGCAGCGGCGCCGGAGGCATGTGTGCACTACTCCATTGGATCTAATGTATCTCAGGTCGCATTTGCGTTGCGGCAGAGGCGCCGCACGTTGAAAAACCGGATGTGTGCACCGGGCCTAAGACTGACAGAAACACTGAAATTTCATGAAAATGGTAATCATTCTAGATCATGCAAAATGATTCTACGGCCAAGCAAAGCACGGAATTAGGATTTACCTTATCAGGGATTCACACAATTAACTCCCCCTTGCAAACTGCATTCTTCCAAGGAATCCAATGCTAAGGAAAGAACCAATAGAATATTTTCAAAGGATTCTATTCTGAGGGAAGGACCAATAAAACTACTCAAAGAGTTATATTCTAAGCAGAGGATTAATAGAATATTTTCAAAGAATCCCTTTTATAAGAAAGGAAGTGTTATAATCTTGCTCAAGGATTCCATTCTAAGGAAAGGATCAATAGAATCTTTCTAAGAAAATCTTACCAAGAAGGAGTAGTCCAATTGCGATAAAATTGGTGGATGCGAATAACATACATCGAAAAACAAACTATTATAATTTCAGAACAATTGAATGAATTATTTCAGAGTTTGACAGATACAAAGAGAGGAAGTCAATAAGGCAGTGGTTCTCCTCTGGCTTGTATGCAAGCTGTCACCCGGCGTGGCATAGACTGAAAAAGTTCCCGCACTGTGTCCTGCGGAATTTCTTGCCAAATTGTCTCCAACTGTTGGTCTAAATGGTCAACATTCCGGGATGGTTGAAATCGCCCTTCCATAACGTCTCAAATGTGCTCTATGGGAGAGAGATCAGGAGACTTAGCTGGCCCAGGAAGTGTTGGGTTACCTTGACGACAATATATATATGTTATCAAGGTATATATATATATATATATATATACAGCATTCAAGGTGAGAAAAAATTTCGTTTTTCTTAGTCTCTTAGGATAATCAAGTCGTGATGATTTTCAATGAATCTCACCATGTTAATAATTTTAACCCTCGAGCCCTTGTTGCATGCAATGTTAAGAGATACCTCATCCATCAAGATTTGACCAACTTTGCTATTGACGAGATATCTCGTCTTTGAAAAGCTTGAAGATAATTCATAGCAACACGTGCCGTGTGCGGCCGGGCATTATCCTGTTGAAAGTAGGTCCGGGGTGTCGCAAAAGGAACGGTAACACAACCGTTGGTGGATGTCGTCAACGTACCGCTGTGCTGTAAGTGTGCCAGAAATGACTACCAAAGAGGTCCGGCTATCAAAGGAGATGGCACCCCCCAGACCACAACGCCCTCTTGTAGGCATGTGTGACCTGCGATAGTAAGGGCATGACCAACACACTGCTATGGACGTCTCGATACCCGTCTGCGGTTGTCGTCAAGACACAGTTGGAAAAGATACTCGTCACTATAGGTCTCCAGTCACTATAGCGCCGTTAGAAGTTACAGCAGTATAAAAGTTGATCAAGCCCGGCACAATTCCTTCTTGGTGCGTCTATTTTTTGTTATCGAGTGTATTTAAGAGGAATTGTTCTGCGCAACAGAAATGTCCCAGCAATAACCTTGCTTTTTATAGCTAAATAGCTCGGCATTATTTTATTACAACTATCGATACGTAATAATCCAACAATGACGTATCCATGCATTATACCCCTTCAACAGAACATATTAAACAAAAAATATTTCTTATACTTTATCGTCATAAATATGAATTGAATTAAAAGAAAAGATATCCAAGTTGTATTCTTTTATACATATCGCTTTATGAAACTATTTCAACTGAATGGAATTTATTTCTACCTTTCAAAAAAATAGTTGAGTTCCATTACTTTTGTCTGAAGAATAAACGGCAAAATTTCTCTACATTCAAATCCAGATTTAGCAAAGAGGTTTAAACCATTTAACTGAAAAAAAATATCACAAGAGCAATTATGTGTGCTTGAATACTTTTTTTACGAAGATACATACAGTCGCACTATTTACATTCAGTATTTATTCACTTGCCCCATGTGTTGCTACAGAGAGCGACTTCAATTCAACCACCTATCTACCAGTATTTATTCAATCGTATTATTAAATTCTAACCTCATTGAGTTTATTTTTCTGGTTTTCTTTTACTAACGATTTAACATTCGATCGGTGATACGTAAAGAAATCTTTTGACAGAATAGTTAACATATTCAACAGTTCAACTTCAAACATTATACAATTGTTACCGAGAATGACTTATCACATGTAAATATATTTCTCATTTCCTCATTTCGACACTTTTTTAATTTCAAAATAACCAATTAAAAAGTATTGTTTTCATAAGTCCGAGTGTAGCAAGTTTAATGTTTTTTAATGCTTCGTTGCAAATATGTATATGTATGTATATATATATATACATACATATACATATTTGCATATATATATATATATATATATATATATATATATATATATATATATATATATATATATATATATATATATATATATATTTGCATATATATATATATATATATATATATATATATATATATATATATATATATATATATATATATATATATATATATATATATATATATGTATATAGATAGATAGATAAAAGGAAGTGTTTGTTTGTTTGTTTCCTGCATGTAAAAAGCCTTGACGGATCTATGGCATTTACAGTAATGGGATTTGGCACACAGTTAATCCTTTGGCTTCATGTCTTTATGGCTTCATGAAATTTAACTATTATTGTTTTCTTTTGAATGGCAACAGCACAAAAGATCATATTCTAAATTTAATTTTTGCGTTTTCATTTTGCGCGGAGGAATGATTTTCCAGCAGACGATAAAAAGCAAAATTTTAATTTAGTTATGTAGTTCTTTTTGCCATCTCCCAAAGAATCGACGCAACAAGAAGCAGTCGTTCAGGAGATGTGACGGGCTCGATCAACTCGAAACGTCGCTGACAGGAGACGTATAGTCTTTAGTGACGTATCCCGTTTCCAACTGTGTCCTCACGACAACCGCAGACGCGTCTGGAGACGTCAAGGTAGCGTGAGGATCCTGCCCTTACTATCGCACAACACATTCCGCAACAGAGCGTTATGTTCTGGGGTGCATCTCCTTTGATAGCCGGACCCCTTTAAAAGTCATTTCTGGCAAACCTACAGCACAGCTGTACGTAGACGACATTCTACGTCCGGTTGTGTTACCGTTCCTTTTGCGACACACCGGACTTACTATTCAACAGGATTATGACCGGCCGCACGCGGCATATATATATATATGAAATAACCAATCACAAAAGGCAGGTGGCAGTATATTGCAGTGGAGTGTATATGAAGGATGTCCTAGGGCATCGGAAAGCATTTCAATCGTTCGCGTAATGCAGAAACGTAGCGATTTATCCGACGTCCAAAAGGGCAGGATTATTGACTTTCGGGCCAAGCGTGGAAGCATTTCTGAAACGGCTAATTTTGTGAACTGTTCGCGTGCCGCCGTGGTAAAAGTATACCGTGCATGGCAAAATGGCACTATCCAAAATCAGCTGCGTGGCACATGTGGTGCACCACGGGCTATAGATGACAGAGGCGAACGAAGGCTGCGGAGATGCGTTCGGGCGAATAGACATGCAACTGTTGAGCAACTGACCGCCCAGATGAACCAAGGGGCTACCAAGAGTGTATTCTCAACAACGGTTCAGCGAACGTTACTGCGCATGGGCCTCCGCAGCAGACGCCCGGTTAATGCACATATGCTGACTGCTGTTTATCGGCGACGAAGGCTGGAATTTGCACGCCAGTACCGCAACTGGATGTCCACAGAGTGGCGACAGGTGGATTTTTCCGATGAATCACGTTTTATGCTCCATTGGACAGATGGACGTTGGCATATACGGCGTGAAACGTCTGAAAGCAAACACCCTGCAACAATTGCCGGAACGATCCAGGCTGGAAGAGGGAGCATTATGGTTTGGGGAATATTTTCCTGGCATTCACTGGGTGCACTCATCATCATGGATCAGCACAAGTACGCATCTGTCCTTGCGGACCATGTCCACCCCTACATGCGAATTATTTTCCCTCAGAATGAGGGCATCTACCAGTAGGACAATGCGAGGTGTCATACAACTCGCAGTGTATGTACGTGGTTCGAAGAGCATCAGGATGAGTTTACCGTACTCCCCTGGCCAGCAAACTCACGATTTAAACCCAATCGAGAATCTGTGGGACCACCTCTATCGGGTTGTTCCCGCGATGGATCCTCAACCGCGTAATCTAGCGCAGCTGGCCACGGCACTGGAGTCGGCATGGCTCAACATCCCAGTGAACACCTTCATAAACCTAATTGATTCTCTTCCTGCACGTCTCGCAGCGGTCCTTTCTGCCAAAGGTGGTTATTCTGGGTTTTGACATACCTGTCTGCCTTCTTGCAGGACTTTTAGAAGACGTTGGTCCACAGCAGCGTATCGCTAAGGAAAGACATGGATAACAACACGGCGTGAGGAGAGAGATCGGATCTACAAACTATCACTCCATTTTACCAGTCTTATACGAGCGCTGCGTTTACGACACGACTCCGTTTCGTTTTACCTTGAAAACGAATGTTTAAGACTGCCATTTCTTTAACTTTCTATGATGTCTAGAATCCAGACTAGGTAACTTCAGGCAAAGAAAAATGTCCACATTAAACCACTCAACCCTTTAAAAATGAACCGCATTAAAATTAACGAACCTACAGTGTAATTACACAAACTATAGTTCTCAATCGTGAGTGATAATTGTTTGTAATATTTTGTGTTTGACATATGGCACTCGTAATAATTCCATCCACGTGATGTAGATATTTTTCATTTCTAAAATGTATACTAGATGCGTTTTTATTCAGATCAGAAGAAAAATTTAAATCGCAGGATAAAGCACACAGTGTTACTTCTAAATTCGTTATCAAGACTCAAATTCAGGTATGTGCAAATGGTTACTTTTTTGAAAAGCAGGTACAGCTACACTCTACGTTTATGAGTGATGGCAACGGCTTAGCGATTTTTGTGGCGCACTTCTTGTAGCGAGTTATGATAAATTAAAGCAACCCATCTTACGTTAAGGTTGTTGTGGTTTTCATAGCAACCCCGGCAAACGGAAACTTTCAATTTTCATTTTGGATATTCAAGAAAGTTCTTCCAAAATCCGTTAAAGTCGTTTGATTTCATTGATTCGTGTGAAATTTTTTCTTTCCTCCCATTGGTTATTTTGATTTTAAAATATCCTTTGATTGCAATGGTCCTTTTAAAACGCTTTCTGTGAGTCCATTTATTTGTATTTCGACAGTTGTGGAATTTTTATTTTATTACAATAGTTTTCACGAAAGGATTAAGAATTTTGTGTTTTCGACCATTTTCGTTTTAATTATTTATTTTTTTACGAAAGAATTCTGACGTTATCAGGTTGTATTATTTCTTGCCTTTTTTCTTTTGTAAATCTTTTTTTTTTCAACATGCCTACTGTATTTAGTGCTATTGATAAGTTTCAGGGTATTCTTACCATTCGTAGCTTAGTTTCTCGGCTGTTTCACAAATGTGTTTTGATATGTGCTTAAGTTTACTACTTTTTGTGAAAGTTTTTTAAAAATATACTTTTCAAAACGTTGTGAAATGTGTTAAAAAAGTGTGTTGTAAAAAGAAAAAAAAATCGTGACAGAAAAAGAGTTAGGAAATAATTTTTTTCCTTGGCAACTTTAGAAGTGCGCCAAAAAAAAATCGCCAAGGCCATTGCCATTGCTCATAAACGTAGAGTGTAGCTGTTCTGAAAAGCATTTAGTGCATAGGTAAAGTGAACAATTTAAGGGTGGAGTGGTCGTTCACGGTAAGACGTTTGTAGCCAACTAATTTTTGTCGCCAAATCAAGATGGCGGCCGAATTCCGTGACAGCAGATAGGGTGGTCATAACAAAAACGGCAGATATGAAGAAAATCCGCAAAAGGTGAAGGTTACCATATTTGGCGACAAATCGCCTTCTTACCGTGAACGACCACTCCACCAATTTAAGTATTTTCCACAAATTGTGCAAGAAAAATATTCATTGGTCTCTATCTTTGTCGTTCCAAACTATGAAGCAGTATTATAATAAACAATTTAAAAACAACCCAACCTTTAAGGGTTTGTATACAGTGTCTTAAAAAGTTTGATTTATCCGTATTTGTAGTGTGTTCTGTTGTTTCTAGAATTCATTCCATGACAATTTTCTTATTTATTAACAACTTTATTTTTTCTAGGATAAAAGGCCCGTCTTACGACGGTGCCTAACAAAATTTATTTGTTTTGGTCAAGCTTCATTTCTATATATTTTTTTAATCAAACGGTTTGTGATCATTGGCTGTGTGTACACCTTTTTTTCACCACTATTTCGCATGACTATAAAACTTCCTGAAAAAATGACATTTTCTGTATAAAATTTATCAGAATTTAGAATTAATTTTCCTTCGACGATTTTTATTTTTACGTCCCCTGATCGTTGGATTCTAGAAATTCCCACATAAAATTGTCCGTAACCGAAAACTGGTTCTGGCAGATAAACTGCTACCTTTACCCTTTTCTAATGTTTGGTCCTGGGCGTTCCGCGATTGTTTAATTTAGTTTTAAATTTTTTTTTACTGCTAGTCACGTTCTATTACATAGACCACGTTTAGTAAATGAAAGCCAAATAAAACCCATACCTACTCATGACATCATACAACCAATCAAAACAATTAGAAACTCCGCCTACTCGTGACCCAACCAATCAAAACTTGAACAGACACGGAAACTATGACGATCTCAACATGTTATGTAACTAGGGGACTCCGCCCCCTGCTCGCCTACGCTCGCCAACCTCGGGGATTGCTTCACAAACCTACACTCCTTTCGCAGAGTTAATCTCCTGCTGATTTGATTTTCCGGTCCTTAACGTCACAGCGATGACTCGGCCCCCTGCTCTCCAACCCCCGGTGATTGCTACGCTGTCCAATTTGATTTGCTTCGCAAACCAACACTCATGTCGCAAGTGATTTCTCCTTTTTTTTCTTTAACACTTAATGTACCCTAAACAAATAGCCGCATCTGTAAAAACCCATCTCCATCTTGTTCCCTGTACAATTTTCAAGAAACCATGTTAATCTCGTAATATTCTTATCTGTACTTAATCGGCAAACCGTCTGAGAATCGAGCGAAAAAACAAGCATGACTTGACAGCGAGTTTCAAGGGCATCTAGCAAATCCCTTTAGTCTGAAAATGTAACCTTCATTTTCGTGAAGAACAATAAATGCTCTGCAGTCTAAAAAATACGAAATTTGTACGACCAACTTTGATTGCATCGAATTTATTTATGAACTAATTTAAAAACTAATTATACCGTAAGAAAAAGTACATTCTAAGGTTTTCTGCTATCTTTTAAAATTTAAAAATTAATAGTAATAAGATATAGATATGACAGTTTTAAAAAAAACTGACGAAAATGTCCAGATTTTTACCCGAATTTCAAAAAAATACTATCAGGAACCAAATTGAAATTTCGAACAAAACTCGACAAGCTGCAAAAATTCACGTTAAGACGTACTCTAAACAAAATCACGACTGAAGACTGAAAATTTCTACGTGTTTTGCACAATCGCGTTAGAAATTTCGCTTTTTCAATTTTGACACTTAATAAACCCTAAACTAATAGACGCATCGTAAAAAAAAAATCTTCAAAATTGTCCAGGGAACACGAGGAAGAACAAACCATGTTAATTTCGTAATTTTCTGATCCGTACTTTCTCGGGAAATCGTCTAAGAATCGAGCGAGAAAACCCAGTCTTCAGTCCTGCGACAGCGGCGACGGTAACTTTTTTCCATATAAGGAGATAAGATATCTACCGTGTCAAGGCAAAAAGGGTTAAGTTGACTTTTGATGGTTCGAAGGAGTCAAGTGCATCATTAGTTTAAAATATATAATATGTTTAAAGTCGAAGCTAAACTCATCTGCTAATTTCAGGGAACTCAAAATTCAAATCATAAATTATTTGTATGTATCATATTTCTTTTTGTCCTTGAATATTTATGAGAAAGAATGAAATATTGAATTTAAGATTCTTAGAAGCCATTTTTTTCCCTTTTGCGGAAAATATTTCTGGATTTTCCCGGATTTGCGGATTTTTAACTTCACGGAATATATGACGAGAGTTTAATGTTAACTAGCAAAGTAAAAGTCAACTCAATAAAGTGTTCACGGTAAAACTCAAGAATACGGTACCGGCCCGTTGCCAAATTAGCGACTAGAATTTTCGTCGCCAAACAGCTGTTTGGACAGGCTTACAACGGGTACAATATTCCAAAATCATCTCCATTTTGATGATGGGGGGGGGGGAATTGCCAATTGGCGATGGAACCGTGTTTTTTAGTTTAACCCTTCTATGGGAATAGAAATAAGTACTCTTATCGTACAGCAGATACAAAAACAATGGAATTCATTTCCCACCAATCAGACGTACTCCAGTTTGGAACTGTGGAAATCATTTGAAATTCCGCTAGTTTTAAAATTATCACTTCCTACTGGATCATAAAATTAAAAAAGGAAAAGAGAATCGACCCAGAATATTTAATCACCATTTTATTCCATAAAATGGCGATCACTTCTCCGATCATGGGAATACGATATCGCTTAATATTTCCCGAAGATATTTGTCCTTCCCCAGCAGAAGGAGCCATTTCAGGTCTTCTGGCAGAGGGGAGTGCATATGGAATGCGAATTTCTCGCTCATTAATATGTTGTGGAAGGGAGAAAGAATGCATAATGTTCCAGCGAATGAATACAGTTCCGCTTTATGACGTCGCAACTGCGAAGTTCCCTCGCCTGAGTCCCCGATAAAGTCGCCGCCGCCATCAGAGACCATCACCAACTGCAGTTATAAAGAATGGGATTTTCATAACTGAATAAGTAACGGCGCCTTTTGGAAGTATGAAGCAGGTGGTTTGGTATTCCAAGGATATAGTATATTGTACTCCGAACTGAAACCAGTAGAAACGAAACGTAGCATTTATTTTGGGGTCTGACTGTAAATTAAAATTTTTTCAATTTCAGAATCCACATCCACGTGGATAACTATAGAGTGCTACTAGTAAATATGGACTACTATAGTAACTACTAGTAAAAATGGACTACTATAGTAACTACTAGTAAAAATGGACTACTATAGTAGCTACTAGTAAAAATGGACTGAAATTTAAGGAAGGAATGTCCTATAGAAATGTGTGCAAATGTTTTATATCAAAACCTAAACACTGAAGTAGCAGCCACTTTATTATTTCTAAATATACAAGTTCTATGGGACTGAGCTGGTGTTGCCAAACCTTCATATACAAAACGTAGCATTTATTTTGGGGTCATACTGTGAATTTAAATGTTTTCAATTTCAGAATCCACATCCAAGTGGATAACTATAGAGTACTACTAGTAAATATGGACCGCTATAGTAACTATTAGTAAATATGGACTGATATAGTAACTACTAGTAAATATGGACTGTAATTTAAGGAAGGAATGTCCTATAGAAATGTGTGCAAATGTTTAATATCAAAATCTAAACACTGGAGTAGCAACCACTTTATTATTTCTAAATATACAAGTCCTCGGGAACTGAACTGTTATGGTGCTCCTTCAAATACAAAACGCAGCATTTATTTTGGGGGGTCTGACTGTAAATTTAAATTTTCAATTACAGAATCCACATCCACGTGGATACGTCATCTGACCGTGGTTCAAAATTACGAGGTGTTGTCCTCGGATCTTTTCCTTAAGGGATTGATCCCGGACCGTCGTCAATATCCCGTTGTGTTGCTCTAGTACGACGTTAATTTAAAATTACCACGTGGATAACTATAGATATTGAGAGAGAGTACTACTAATAAATGTGGACTTCTTTTATAACTACTAGTAAAAACGGACTGACATTTAAGGATGCAAATCTTCTATACAAATGTGTGCAAATGTTTTGTATCAAAATCTAAACACTGAAGCAGCAGCAACTTTATTATTTCTAAATGTACAAGCTCTTGCGGACTGAACTGGTGCTGACAATCCTTCATAAAATTATTCAGTGGTCGAAATGGTTTAGTCTCCTAGAACTTGTGCTCATGATGGTGCGTATTTAACATTCTAAATATGGATATTTAGTATTATAATCAAGTGACTGCTACAGTGTTTAGATTTTGATATAAAACATTTGAACATTTCTATAGGACATTCCTTCCTCCAATTTCAGCCCATACTTACTATCCCGGGAGCAGAAAGTGCTTAAAACTGTGACGTACGTCGCAGAACAAAGTCTTTTCAGAACAATTTTCCCTTATTTTATCAAAATTTTGGCCGATTTCTTTCTTAATCATAAGTTACGATGTTCTGCAGTGCAAAGCGCGCATTCCTTGCCACACCTTTTTTTTTCTTTTCTAGCTACGGAACAATCTCCCTACACCGCCCAAATTACCACAAACACTTTATAAGTAACACATCTTCTATGTCAAAGACAAAGTATTTAACTTCAAAAGTTATCGACAGAATTGCAAATTCTGAAAGTATGCCTTGGTATTAAATAAAGTAAGTTAATTAATTTTGATGTGTTTTATTATAAATGTGTACTACATATTTATCCGATAATTGTGTTTTTCGTCTGTTTTTGATTTGACTGCAGTTTTTAAAAATTGGTTAAAATGCCTGCAGAACAATTGCAATTGCTTGGAGTTGTGTTGCAGAACACTGAATATAATTCTGCATGTCGGCTTACTAGTAGTTACCCACATGGATGTGGACTCTGAAATCGTAAATTTAAATTTATAGTGCAGACCCCTAAAATAAATGCTGTTTTGCTTCTACTCCAGGTGTCTGGTGACTTTTGCCAGTAAAATGTTTGCCATGTCTTTTATTTCTGCGTTATTCACTTCGTATTATATTCAGTTTGCCCATTGCGTTTTATCAAAATACATATTCTAATTAATGAAGGTGAAGAAAGGCTTCTTTACCTTTCACTTTCTGTATTCCATTACTTCCAAGTCCTCGGGTGTATATCTTCTTTAGGTGCGCGCGGGCTTCGCAAACCCGATGTATTTTTTCCCATGGTGCTTACTGAATCTGGTAAGCTTAGGGATAGCTGCCACAAGGTGTCCAGGCAATCTTTCTCTATGCTTTCTTCTCTCTCCGTCCTTTCTTTTCACAATTACTTGGCATTGTCTGTTTTGTGTTTGGCACAGCTTGGACAAATATTGCCCTTCCAAAATTAAACCCAAAACCAAACCAATACTTCCAGAGTGCTGAAGGGTATTCCGTTTTGGGCAGAAGTCCTGGGGAAATATCACAGTTCGATAAAACATATCGAAATAAACAGTCGAAAGTCAATTTATTAATCAATGGATACAATAATATGCAAAAAGTTTTCTCTCTGTTCGTTTTAAATATCGGTGTGCCTTGATCCATGAAGACTTTCAAATACGAAATTACAGTGGTGTGAAAATTATTAAAATAATTGTGAAATTTACAGTAAAATCTTGTTATATCAAAGAAATAAAACATTATTTAAAAAAATATTGATACATTTAAGATTTAGTGTGCATCCCCTTGTTTTTTATTAAAGATTCGATACGTCTTAGCATACTTTGTATGAGTTTTTGGCAATTAGATTTTATTTCGTTATCATGGTGCCATATTTGTATGAGTCTTTCTATCAGACCATTCTGGTTTGTGATGTTGCATTTCTTTAATTTTTTCTTTACAATGACCCAAAGATTCTCTATTAGGTTCATATCTGGACTGTTTCCAGGCCATGGAAGAGTTTTTATATTTTTTCATCCAAAAATTTGGTCACAGATTTCGCTTTATGGCACAGAGCTCCATCATGCATGAATATGAAGTCTCCATTTGGAAACCAGTCTTTTAACTGTGGAATTAGTCTTTGTTAAAGCACTTTTTTGTACTGATACTGGTTCATCATGCCTTCTACAATGTATAAACGTCCAGTAGCCTGAGCAGACATTACGCTCCAAACCATTACTTTATTAGGATGTTTAACCGTTTGTGCTATGCAATTTGGGGAAAATTCTTCACTGGTACTTCTTCTGACATACTGACTGCTTTCTTCTGATATCGCAAACATTGATTCATCAGAAAACATACCTAAAAAATAAAATATACTTAAAAGTATGTAATTTGTAGAGAAATAAATCTTATAAAGAAATTTTTAATCAAATTTATAAACAATTCTGTATCTTTAGTCAGTATGCAAAACACATGATTTCAGGAAAAGAAATGAACAACTTGAATTTAACTGATTAATTAAAGGAAAATTAATATTTCTCACCTTGCTCCAGTTATTTTCGAATTGTTCTTGTACAACCTTTGCCCAAGCAAGTCTCTTCTTTGCCATAACAGATGTGATTTTAGCCTTTTTTTGAGGACGGCCAACACTGAGTCCAGCTGAGATGAGCTTTCAACGGATAGAAGAATCACATACATTTACTCCATACGCTTGCAGAAATTTTTAGTTCATGACTAGTTGCTCTTCTGTTAGATTTAGCAATTTGAATTAATTTCCTTTCAGTTCTTGCAGTAAATTTACTTTTCCTTTCCCATTTCCCTACTCTAGAATTTCCATATTCACATTTGGAGTCCAAAGATCTTTTTATTCTACACACAGATGCTTCAGAAATTTTTGCTTTTTTAGCGATTTTGTGTTGTGTATAGTGATTTTCTTGGATGAGACACTTTACCACAGCTAGTTTTCAAGGAGAAATGTGACTTGCTTTACCATAACCACGCAATAATCCTTTGACAAACGCTAAAAAGCTACCAATTATAAACTAATCAAAGCAGCGAAAAGAATTGCTTTAACATTAAAATAATACCGATGCCAACTCAAGAAAAGACAGAAAATACTAGCACAGCAAGCAGACGATTTTAAAATTTTATTTTAAATTAGTTTATTAATCAAACAAATTCTATAGGCAATGCAAACAATTTGATTAATTTGGATCAAATATTTTTCGTTTTAAAAAATGGCATTATTTAACAAAATTATACCCCCAAAACTATTCTAAAGGATTGAACATTGATTGGATCAACAAAACAAATTATCTTTCATGAAATATTTCAAGTATATACAAAATAAATCAAGAAAAACTGAAAAAATCCCAATTATTCTAATAATTTTCACACCTTTGTAATAGTTTTGATTGGAATTTTCATCCTCTTTCCGGATGGCAGAAATTGCAAACACAAAATCAATACAGGATTAATAGCCTCTAACTTCACTAGTGAACTCTTAGCAATTAGAGAAGCCCTCGCCTTATACCTGAATGACTCTCAAGTTGTAGATTCTACAAAAGGAATAACAATATTTTCAGATTCTAAATCAGCTTTAGAAGCTATCAAAAACGGAGAGACCAACATCACATCCGAAATTATAGTCCTTCTCGAAAGATTGCACAGCAAGGGAAAATACTGTGTCCTAAAATGGATACCAGCACATGTCAATATTGAGGGAAATGAATGTGCGGATTCTTTGGCCAAAGAAGCTAGAGAATTTGATCAGAGGTGCACCACCATCACACTTGCTGATGCTAACGCAGTGGCCAGATATAGAATTATGACTCACACATTTAAGAAACCCCTTTTAATAGAATTCGACTGTCCCAGAAATATCTCATCCACTATTGCCAGGCTTAGAACTGAGCATTATAAGGGCATGAAGATCCATCCGGACAAAACAATAACCTATGCCCATTGTAAAAACTGCCCCGAAGTCCAACTCACGCCCAACTACATCTGGGAATGCCCAACTGTTGCGGTGAATCTTTTGAAGATTGGAATGATTCCACTCAGGGACTCATTACGGGAGATCCTCTACAGCTGGGATGCACCAACATTGACAGAGGCTGTGACCAATGCTTTTGATGGAATCTAGACCGCTACCCTGCTACAATATTGCTTGTCCATGGACACGCGAACAACAACAACAGTTTTGATTTGCTAACGAATCCTTTCTCATCTATTATATGTGTACACAAACAAGACAGAATGCAAGAATTTTACTTACTGTTACCCAAATGCTCTTACAAGGGACATTTATACCGTAAAATTTACTTTATCACCGTTTTGAAGATTAATTTTAATTGGCTTTGATCAATTAATTATCGTATATCAATTATACATATATCCATTCCTTTTCACTTATATTGGGTTGACGTGTTTTGATCGTATTCGAAAAACAAGCCAGATGACGTCATATCCAGAATACGTATGACAAGTTCTTTCCATCCCAAAAACACTACCATCACCACCATTAAGCTTGGCAGCAAAAGCTTATCGGTTCTTTTTTGGCTCTCGCGCATTAAAAACAACAAAGAAAATCATGCTGGTAATTTATATTGCAACAGTTAACACTGTCTGTATAACAATCCGAAAATTTCATATTTCCGAATTCCATACTCATCAAGACAGTTTGACCTCTACAGATCTCGATATCGTAGTGTGTGGATACTCTTGCTAGTAACGTTATGCAAAACAAAATTCCATCCTACCGCTGCCCTTTTATTGTTCTGATTTCGTAACCTGGCCATTTTAAACTCAGAGCGAAATATTTTATGTTTTGTCTGACCTTCATAGAAACCTCTCAAGTGTGCCTTTTCTGGCAATAATGTTATTACACTAATGATATAATGATATTCCTTATGTGCTACTAATGTTATTATACACAGTCCAGTCACATTAATGTGACCACCTGTCAAAAGCCAGAATAACCATCTTTGGCAGAGCGAACCGCTGCGAGACGTGCAGAAAGAGAGTCAATTAGGTTTCTGAAGGTTTTCACTGGGATGTTGAGCCATGCCGACTCCAGTGCCGTGGCCAGCTGCGCTAGATTACGCGGTTGTGGATCCATGGCGCGAACAACCCGATCGAGGTGGTTCTACATATTCTCAATTTGGTTTAAATCCGGTGAGTTTTCTGGCCAGGGGAGTACGGTAAACTCATCCTTGTGCTCTTCGAACCATGCACATACGCTGCGAGCTGTGTGACACCTCGTATTGTCCTGCTGGCAGATGCCATTATTCTGAGGGGAAATAATTCGCATATAGGGGTGGACATTGTCCGCAAGGACAGATGCGTACTTGTGCTGATCCATGATGATTAGTGCACCCAGTGAATGCCAGGAAAACATTCCCCAAACCATAATGCTCCCTCCTCCAGCCTGGATCCTTCCGGCAATTGTTGCAGGGTGTTTGCTTTCAGATGTTTCAGACGTATACGCCAACGTCCATCTGTCCGATGGAGCATAAAACGTGATTCATCGGAAATAGCCACCTGTCGCCTCTCTGTGGACGTCCAGTTGCGGTACTGGCGTGCAAATTCCAGCCTTCGTCGCCGATGAACAGCAGTCGGCATAGGTGCATTCACCAGGCGTCTGCTGCGGAGGCCCATGCGCAGCAACGTTCGCTGAACCGTTGTTGCGGATACATTCTTGGTAGCCCCTTGGTTCATCTGGGCGGTCAGTTGCTCAACAGTTGCACGTCTATTCGCCCGAACGCATCTCCGTAGCCTTCGTTCGCCTCTGTCATCTATAGCCCGTGGTGCACCACATGTGCTACCCGCTGATTTTGGATAGTGCCATTTTGCCATGCACGGTATACTTTTACCACAGCGGCCCGCGAACAGTTCACAAAATTAGCCGTTTCTGAAATGCTTCCACCCTTGGCCCGAAAGCCAATAATCATACCCTTTTTGACGTCGAATAAATCGCTACGTTTCTGCATTACGCCAACGATTGAAATGCTTTCCGATGCCCTAGGGCATCCTTTATATACACTCCCCTGCAATGTGCTGCCACCTGCCTTTTGTGATTGGTTATTTCACGTTGACGTCGAAAGTAGGTGGTGGTCACATTAATGTGACTGGACTGTGTAATTTGACTTCCTTTAAAATATAGAATCGTTCGATTATCTTTTCTTTAAGAGGGGCTGGGACACAAAAAAAACTTCAAAAAGTCCTTTTTTTATTTTCTCAAAAATTTTGAAATTTAATTATTTTTCGTTTGACATCAATTTTATGATGATATCTTAAATAGAACCGAATATATAAACAAAAGACTGTTTGACAGCTGTCGGATGTTTACTGCCATGCCCACGTTTAAACGTAAACAAAGAGTGTCTTCCAATTCTTTCTTTCATACTATCTATTAATTTTTGTTTTTGAGATGGTGTAATATAAAATCCTTTTAATATTACTAAAAACTCAACTCGTGCACTAAATAAACTGAATTGAAGCATGCTTTATGTTTATTTCCATTTAGTTTTCTTGTCGATTATCACATGCGAATTTGAACTTCTGATTTTTAGTGGAAGGTAGCTGCCATTCTTTTAATCATTGTTGTATTTTTTTTAAATAGTATTGTGTTATTTAAATTTGTTATGGGAAGGAAGTTAAAAGCTGTTTTACTAAAGTCGAATGCCATGTGGGTGAAACGGCAAGCTTTGTAGTGTGTCAATAGTGATGGTGTTTCACAACACAGTACAGAGTTACAGCACAACACTCTCGTGTTGCCGAATTACAAATTTCTTCACCTCCAAAGAAAAACTGTGTTCCAGAAAATTTAAATGAGGATTATTTACTCACCAATTTCACTTATTTTGCAATCTTTGTTGAGTAACTCTTGTTGCAAAAAATGTTTCAAAACTAATCTAGAATTGCGAGTTGGAAAATATTATGGTTATGCACAAAACAACTATATTCTGCACTAACTGTGAATTTTTGAACAGTTTGAATTCCTCAGACAGAGGAAGTTATACTCATAAATCATTTGAAGTGACTCGACGGGCATTACAAGCTTTCACCGAAATGGGAAAAGGTCAGGAAGCATTAGAGACATTTTCGTCAATAATGAATTTACTCACCTTGGATTCAAAGACATTTACACCACATTTAAAACTTTACCATCAGTCCGTTTGGCTAAGTGCTAATAATCAGTTAGAATGCATCAGTGTAAAGGTGAAAAAGGGTCACCGGAGCGCAAATAGTTCGCAATCTAACGTATTCGATATTTGTATTAGTTACGATGCCACATGGCAAAAACGAGGTCGTACTTCAAATTATGCTGTAGGTTGCGTGATTGATGTGCTTACCGGGTATATCATTGATTACGAAGTTCTGTCAAAGTTCTGCCATGAGTGTGTTGTTGCAGGTAAAGACCTTGGCAAGAAGTCTCCTGAATTTGATATGTGGTATTCGAGACACTTTCTTGAATGTCAAAAAAACTACAGTGGATCTTCAGGCGGAATGGAAGTCGAAATTGCATCTCGTTTATGGTATCGCTCAACCATTTATGGATTTAGGTATTTAGAAGTTGTCGCTGAAGGAGACTCGAGTACATTTATTACTCATCAGAAAAGGCAAATATATGGACCAGATGTCAAACTGGTAAAAGAAAAATGCATTAACCATGTCGGGAAAAGAATGGGAACTGCCATTCGAAAACTTGTTAGAGTTTGAAAAGTAACAGGTAAAAAAACAGGGTGTAACATTGTGTGGAAAGAAACACGGAAGTTTAACTGATGCTGCTATCAAAAAAAATCACTTGCAACTACCAGAACTCCATTCTTCGAAAAAAAATGATATTCTGAGTATGAAACGGGATGTTTATGCCATACTGCAGCATTGCTCTTCTACGGACAGTAAACCAAGGCACAAAACATGCCCTTCAGGGAAAGAGACGTGGTGTTTCTACAACCGAGCACTTGCCCACAGTAAAACACCCGCATCTCACAAGTCCAGTATGAGTACGCCTTTTAGAGAAGATGTTGTTGAGAAAATGATGCCCATTTTTCAACGGCTAGCATCAGATTCTCTGCTTTCCAAGTGTTGCAAAGGAGAAACACAAAACCGAAATGAGTCGCTACATAGTGTGATTTGGAGCCGTTGTTTGAAAACAGTTAGCTGCTCAAAGGTACGAGTCGACATTGCTGTTGTTGTACGAGTCGACATTGCTGTTGTTGTACGAGTCGACATTGCAGGGGTGTTATGGACTTCAATGAAGGAATTAACAAATCATTAGTCCAAGTGATGAAATTATCTATCATGTCTACTGGCAGCTCAACTATTAAAGTTTTGAAACGAAAAATATGTCGACGCATCTGAAAAGCTACTAACATAAGTACAGTTGCTTACAATTGTACCGTAGAAAGGTACTATTAGCAAAAATAAACCTTAATCAAAAGTCTAAAGACAGCAACGGATTTACTTACGTACCCGGAGGTTTCTAAGATAATAAAATTTCACTTTGTAACTGATTTTCAATAATGAAACTTTAAAGTGATTTTTTCTTCTTAATGGATTTTTCACACTTTCCCAACTTTCTTCAGGAGTTTAAAAAATTATTGATATATTTCAAAATATTAGTGCTTTCATAAATTATAAATTCAAAAAATAATAATTTATAATTTAAAAAAATTTTAATATTTTTTTTAATGCATGTATTAAAAAACTGTGAAGACAAATTTTTAATTATATTATCTGCTTTTAGAAAATATATATATTGTGTCTTTTCATGAATAATTTCTCAAGTTCTATCAAAAGTAAAAACAGTCACTTTCTTGAAAATTTAAAAAAATTTTGAACTGATATCAAGCTAATTTTTTATTATAGTATTTGTAAATTAGATGCTATGTCTGTATTAAAAATTTCAAAATAAATTCAAAACATGAGAATAAAAGTACATAAACATCTACACTATTTCACAGTAGATGGCAGCACCAATCATCGTATTAAATCAACAGAAAGTTAGAACATGTTTCTTTACTTCTCTCCTTTTCAGCACAAGGGTAAAATTGAGAGCTTCCACAAAACCTCAAAAACTGTGCAGTTATGCAACAAAGAAAGCCGCGAAAAAATTTGGACTGTAGAATATCTCTTAACTTAGCTCTGTGATTTAATTTTGCACTTTTCTTCTAACACTGAAATCTAAGGAAGATGATGCTACCCCGAGTAACACAGACACATATTTTAGATGTGATAGGAGATAGTCGATAGCTATCTCATACAGTTACACGAATAAAATACTCAGATGTCCATGGGGAACTATATTTATTTCTTTTTCTCTCAAATACCTGCTGTATGTACCGCGAATGAGACAATCAGCTCAATTAGAGAACATTGGAGTCCAATTAGTGAACACATTTTTGCCTCTGTAAAACCATTTTATGAGCTTGTTGTTATGGTGCATTCACATGATTTAAGAATGTATTATTTGACGATGCGTTAGTTAGTCTATTCATGGCATGAATAGCTTCTTAGAAACTTATATTTCAATAATGAAAAGACAAAACGTCCCCTTGTAATTCAAAGACCTGTGATTCTTTAGTAGTCTAAGGCTGGTGAGACACGGGACGATTTGTGAAGCGCTACCCAGGACGCACTTTCGTCACGATTTGACTCGCGACCTAGGTGTCGCGTTTTGTAAGGTACATTCGATTTCCTTCCTTGTCAGGAAGATGTGATGGAACGCAGATTCATTTTATTCCTCCAGATCGCTCGGTCTGAATATCCGTCACGTGATATTGGGTGAAAGCACGAGTGGTAATGTAGGACCAATTATTGATTTGTTAAATACAATGAATGGGTGTGATTAAAAACGCAGGCTTGTGCTTTGATGGTAAGTCATATCCCAAGCCCAAGTGACCTAACTTTCTGAAACCTTAGGACAATAACTCCACCTACATGCTCCGCCTATTTTATTAGACGGTCCAATGCTCCAGTCTGGGCAGTCTGGATAAGTGTAGTTTGGAATTTGTTTAGTGTTTTGTAAAATTCACACATGTTCCAAAATTAATTTGTTTTCAAAAACATTTCATGCATTTTACTAAACATGTAATTGATGTCATTCAAGTAGAATCCTATTTTTCCTACAGCGAAACACCTCAACACGATCACCGGAAACATGCTTCGTAGCTGGTGGTAACGAACCTGAAAAAGAAATAGATCCAGACCATCGCGGAGGAGCGAAACGTTACAAAACTTGAACTGCTTGAAATGGCAGAGCTGCCAAAGGTACAATTTTTAATATACAATGAGGTATACGAATTTAAGTTTATATTTGTCTTCAAATGTCAAGCGATGAATCATCATTAGACACTAAAGACCCAGAAACTTTCTAATCAACAATCGTATATACTACATACAATGAGTGTTTAAGATAGAAAAAATAAATGAACTTTAAAAAGGGAAGGTGTACTTTCAAAAGCACCAAAATCAATAATAAATATTTTTTTTTTTTTCATTTTAGAGATAAAAGATTTACAGTTTAGAGATCAATTCCCGTGTGTGCGGTGAAGAGTCATGGTTGCCTTTCAAAATTTCCTCGCTAACGTGAATTTACCGTCGATGAGGGAAAAGTCTGGTGAGTTTATGATCGCATGGGGGTGGAGGAATGTCTTATAGCCCCTTGTTTTTGTTCTGTACAGCGTCGTTAACAAGGTACGGGAGGAGAGGTAATTGTTCTGGTCCCTTCGACAAGAGAGAACTATTGGACGCGAACGGACTTAGAGCTGTTCTGCTCCAATGAAACCGCGGGATTGAAACCATTTTGTCTTTCACTCATTTAGCCTCGAAAACTGCCTTAATTTGTTTAATTTATAAATAAGTAGCATAACTTTTGAAATGTGCTGCGTGTCTTAAAGCTGCTTTTAATTCCATAAAGTCCACTGGTCACTTAAATTTATCTGACGACGTTATAGTGAATAGCAAAAAGAGTTTTCAATTTATTTTTTTGCGATCATTCCTTCTCTTTCACACTGTTATACTAACTAACTAACACCACCACACAATTCACTCGCATCAAAAACTCCCATAAGCGTCTCTTTTTGCGTTTGCTGGTATGATTCCGTCATAGAGGTCGATAAAAAGTAAAGAAACTCTTGAAGCGGTCTACGGTCAAAGAAGTATGGCGACACTTGCTCTTAGATCTTGATTTGGCCAAACCTCTTCCTAAAGCGTCGAAATTAAAATTTACTCACTTGTAAATCCTGTGGGTAGATAAGCTGACTAACAGTTCTCAATTCGCAACAGAATCTTGCTCTCCCAGACGACAATAGCAAAAGCTTGGGGACCCATTCATCTTCGGATGCTCGAGACGACGTCTCTCCTGAAGATGGCGCTATTTTGTTCGTCAAACCACTGGCAACCACGCCCGCATCAGTGAAAAAGCCCAGCGATCCGTCCCTTCAACATTTCAAGGTTGACGTCGACCCGGTCAGCCAAGGGAGTGTGGAATCTGAAGAGATGCCGTGTCTGATGGGAGAGAAGCCCCAATCGTCCGACAGCGATGAAACCTATGGTGCGTTTATCATAAATTTCATATTTTCGTATCCGTGGTGTCTAAATTATGAGTTTTTTTATCTGAACAAGGGGCCTTTGAGAAAGGATCCAATAGGACCACTTGGCTGAGGTCCGTTCTGAGTAGGCCTCGAATTGTCTTTTTTGACTCGAACTCTACTTTTCATTACAGTACAAAGTCCAAAATCCGGACGTCTTGCTAACAGGCTTTTTGTTTGTTTGTTTTTCTCACTTTTTTACATATTTCCGACAATTTTTTAAAGGACCTGGACCTAATTCGTGAAACAACGCAAAGTAACCGACATGTTCAGAGTAAATACCACACTGAAAAATTTGAAGATTTGCAAGTAAAATTCGTAGCATTGTATTAAAAAGGTTTTTTTCCTGTTATAAAAAATTATTCATATTTATACATCTGCTGTTTTACTATTGCAAACGCAAAATTCGCGTATAGAGTTTAAATTAAGAATTATTTTGCCAAAAAAAAATGCAAATAATCCGATAAACGGAATGGCCGAGGTCCGGTGGATTCTGGATTTCGGACTTTGTATAGTATTTTCCATTTTTTCTTTCCTTGAGGCCTTCACCCTCAGAATGGTTTTGACGACGTATCTCGTCCATCATGATCTGATAAATTTCGCTAATGCCGAGGTATCTCGTCATCGAGGTACTACCTTTTTCTTATGATGACGAAATCGAGAGATCTGGTCAGTTTTTCTAATGACGAAAGCAGACGAGATCTTGATAAACAAGATCGACTCGTCTATCAAAATGTGGTCAGTTTTGCTAATGACGTGGTGCCTCGTAGAGACAACCACCAGGTGGGTTGAAAATGAAAGTGGTTTGTCTCTCACTTGACCTCTCAGCGGGCCTGTCCGAACAGATAATTAGTTTCTGAATCTCCTCGCACGGAGGAAAAATGTGCGTATAAAGTTATTCCTTATATCTTCTTCTTCTTTCTATTCCCACTGATCTGGATCAGATCAGGTCCATGAGTCCCTCCACCCTCAATCTCCTTATAACCACACCAGGGCTACTCAGCAGGTCCTCCCGCGATAACGCAATGCATCCTATCAAATGCTCGGCGGTGGCCTCACTTGTGTTGCATTTTGTACAAGTATGGAAGATTTTGTTTCCCCGGGAGAACCTTGAATCCTAAAGTGTCCAGTTTTGAACCTAGATAAAGCTGTCTGGTCCCGCCTTTCACCACCAAAGCTCAAAGCACCACCAGGGCCAGGGCTACAGTACCAAGGATGGGGCGGCGGAAGTTTCCAAGACGAGTTGACAAGAGCCCTACTTCTGAAGTATATTTCATGGAAAGTCAGAGGCTCAGCAGGACACAGGAACAGTGATGATCGCTTCTTAGCCAGTTCATCGGCAATGTCGTTATATTTAAGGTCTACATGAGAAGGAATCCATTGAAAATGTATAATGCAGGACTTAGATAACATTTTAAGTTTTTCAAAAACACAGATGGGGCCCCGCTGGTCCACAATATACCTCCAATTTTCCAGGTACTGACTATAGCACTACGACTATCCACCAGTATCCAAATCTCCCCGCATAGCTGCCTACCTAAAGAAAAATGTAAAGCCATGTCAATAGCCATCAGTTCTGAGCCAAAGACGGAACTAAAATCAGGATTACGCTGTTTGAGCAAGGTTTCTACAGTGCCAGATTTAATAACTACCCCGCTTCCAGTGTGGCCATTTTCATTTTTACTGTCATCAGTATAGACCCAGATGGGATATTATTGATTACCTCAAGAGCAGCTTGTCTTAAGAATTCAGGATGTTGACAAGATTTATTAGTGTGTGTCAATAGTTCCGTATGGAAGTACACCCCGGTCGATAGATCAAGAGGAGAGGCAGTGGGCATTAGAGAGTTAGTAGTAACAGAGGGTTGCAAAACACCTAATATTTCAACACGTCCAAGAGGACTATGCCTCTTCAACCTCTGGACATTCGTCCAGTCACACAGGAAATTAGCGTTACGATGCTGGTCACGGTAGCTATATAGTTTACTAAAGTACTTTATAAGATAGGGATACTTCTATCCCGTAACGGTTGCAAGTCGGCCTCGTATAGTACTATGTTGGATGGCGTGCTCCTACGTGCCGCACTGAGCTGCACTCTCTAGTTTCTGCAAGTTGGTAATCGAGGCAACATGATAGATTTGAAAACCATATTCTAGAACTGGACGAACCAGAGAAATGCATGTAGTTCTTAGGGTCCTAGCATCTGCGCCCCAGTCGCATCCAGAAATAAATTTTTCCCGTCCTTATCTCTAAAACTTCATCACTCCTATCAACACACATATTAAATTCATGATAGTATCTGTATGTATTTGTTCAACCAATTATCTATTTCTAAATAAAGTTACGAAAACTTAGTCAAAATAGCCTTTTAACTATGGTATATTTTTGATGCAAGCAAACATACCGGATGGTGAACGAAGATTTTACTTGGTTACCCAAATGGCTCACGTATGACGCATATCGCGAGTGAAATCATGATTTAAATCGCTGTGCCCTGGTGACAACACCAACTTTAGTTTTCGACTCCATTTTGTTTTGCTCCTGACTGTGGCGGGTATGAGGACCCATGAAATGACCACGGACTGTATGTTTTTTAATATCTGTATTATTCATTTTGTGGAGGTTTTACCCGGTTAATCATTTTTCACATTCTGCATTTCCTTATAGGCTCTTACGATCCAACCAATGGTTTGAAATGCTCCAACACTCCCAAACCAGTCAAAGGTGATAAATCATGGATCCAGACAGTGAGGGGAAAAACACATTGGGAACAGAATTCCAGCGCTAGTACTCTCTATACTAATACTACCACAATGGACGCTTGGATTGCTGACGGAAGCGACGACAGCCTCCAGAATCCACAAGAAGACGACATGAAGCTATTGCTCAGTCTAAATGACGAGGAAAGGTAAGAAATGTTTTTCTTTCGACCCTTAGATATTAAGCGATTTAAATTACTGGCTTCTGAATTGGTTTTTCGGCTGTATCTCTAGATGTTTTAACATCCTTTCTCTAAAACACGCTCTTCATAGTGATAGAAATTCGAATTTTATAAAGTTTATCCTCTTTATTTAAGCGTTTTGAACTGAATTTCGTTAGCAATAAACATTTTCATGTTTTTTTCGTCTTACATTCTGAAAATTCAGTTGCTTTTAGAAAAAAACTGTCATGGTATAGCAATAGAAAACTCTAAAAACGAAACCTGGCTTTCGAATTAAAACTTAAATGTTCTACACTCATGCGAAGTTTATCGTAAAGCTTCGAAAATATTTTACCTCGTCAAAACTTTAGTTCAGGTGCTGTGACCTCGCCATCTTACTGTCGATATCAACACATAGATACAATGCATAGTTGCTCTTACATTTTCTAAGCTGTGCGATCTGATAATAACGATTGAAATGAAGTATACTAACACAAAATAATGGTGCATAATACAATTTAGTTTTTTTTTTTTTTTTTTTTTTTTAAGTATTACGATACATATGAAGTGATTTCTCTTCTGTAAAAAATATTCATACACACTTTATCGACTATTTTAGTGACATGGAAGAGTTTGAAAAAACGATAAATTTGGAAAGCCAATGTGGCATGGAAGAGTTCAAAGAAACGACGAATTTAGTGTGCCAATGCGACAATGAAAACGTCACAATGCGTAAAACAATCGATTTATTAACTGGTGACGATACAGATAATGAAGATTTCACCAATGCTTGCCCGAAACCCAACGTGTGCAACAAAAATGAGCAAGAAAATGTTGCGGGGGATAAACTCAATGAAGAAAATAAAAGCAATGACAAGACTTTGTCCCGTGTCCAAATTGAAAACTATGACAAGGAATCCATCGAAAATTTGAGTAAGCTTATGAACCAACGATCCTGTACTCCGAATACAGAAAACCTCAGTAAGGCTGAGATTGAAAGGAAAATTGAAAATGGTTACTCAAACATTCTAAAAGAAACCAATGAGACAAAGATGGAGGCGAAATTAACTCACGAGAAACACCATATTGATGATGAAACTAATTGCTTCAAGACCGACTGCAAGCATCACCTAGACTGCATAGAATGTGGAATTCGGAAAATAAGGATTGAATATGGAATCGGAAACAGTTGTGACGGTAAGGACGTTAATGACATGCATGAGGACAAGATCTTCACCAGAGGTTGCAGGGGAGCAGCTGACAGCACCAAAAATTTTAACAACAATGAAATCAAGACCGTGTTATCGAATTTGGAGAGCACGTCTGAGGTGATGCAGAAAATAAACACCGCTGAGGATCCATTGAACAGTCCTGATGGAAAAACCAACGGAAATGGCCCTCAATGCATCAGTGCGGACACAGTTATTTCATTGAATGCAATGCAGGAAATTCAAACGGAGAACCCGCTGAGTTTGGACAGCATCGTCTCTTCGCTGCTCAGACTTGAAAAAAGCTGCGAGGAATCGAGAGAAGGCCAGAAGAAAGAGGAAGCAAACTCGTTTCGGAAAGCGAAGAAGCGTGTTACCTTCGCAGACGAAAAGGAATTGAAGAAGCATTTGCAAAGTATGGAACCCATGATTGCAAAACATGAGCCAGACTCGAAAGAAATTCGAGAAACACAGCCAGATTGTAAGTGATTGACTTAATTTATTTCCTTGCCCAAGTGGCATTATTAAATTTAATTGTGATTCATTTGCAAAAATTTCTAATGACATACATTTTGCTTTATACCGTCATGATCTTGCTCAACAAACTGAGATGTTTGTCATGTTTTTTTTTTTTTGTCAGGTCATGTTTGGTATTCATTTGCTAATTTATACATTTTGCTTGGATGTTGTTGTGATGAACGAATTTGTTAAGGCACGGTTTGTAAATATATTTTAAATTAAGATTTTGTGGTTTGTTTAGGGTTTTTTTTTATGTAACTCAAGAGAGAGCGTCATATTTGACCATAGCTGCGCCAAACACAAGACAAACGGTGTCAAGTAATTATGAAAAGAAAGAAGGGAGAGAAGAAAGTAGAGAAAGATCGTATGGCATCCTGGGATAACGATCCCCGTGTTTGCCAGAGACAATAAACACCATAGGAAAAGAATAGATCACTAGGTTACCTAGGGATCGTGAAGCCCGTTCACACTTAAAAATTATGTGCCCCTGAGGGCTGAGGGAAATCAATATTTGAATTCATTACGAATTTATTATACGCAGCAATATAACAACCGATTTTGTGATGTTTCAATGCATACTGCAAATATAAGTAAATAGTCATGAGTTATTTTAGTTGATAAGACTTGGGATATCAATTTGTGCGGATTCTGAATGAAACTTTTGAGCGTAGTTTTTCATCTTTGAGAAACATCACCGATCAATATGAACAAATTGAAGATCTTAGACCTTAATGGGGTAAAAATAAGGTTATAAACGTGAAAACCAAATTGAATGGCAAAGTAATAATGTTTATTATTATAAACATTATTATACTATTACTATATAACTATTTATTACTATACTACTATAACTATCTATTATTATAAACAGAAGTACATGGGAAATTTTTGTCAGTTAATTGCGAGTTTTTTCTTCATATAAACACTGCTTAAATTGTCGCTGTAACCCAAATCAACGAAAGTAATCCTAATTATGTCACTTTCCACCAGTAGTAGTAGTCATAATTAGCTACTTTACTTTCCGTCAATCGTTAAGCGTAACTTTTCGCTAATTTTAAGAACGTGTTACCTGAATGTGTTACTGTTAACTCACAATTGGGGTAAACATATGGGTAAACCATATTTCGTAACTTTTTTTATCTATTTATTATGAATATTCACATTTCATCTTCAACTGAAATAAAAATGTATAAAAGGTATTTCGAAAACTTCTTTATTGGTATTAATTCTTATTTCCTATAAAATGCATGTTAAAAATATAATGTGCGCGTTCTGCCAGAACTGCATAGAAAAACAGTCCCAGCATCTCACGAAACTTTTCATGAGCTGCTCCCCTCATGAAATTTTTATTTAAACTAACTTTGATTTCAACCTGTTATAACGCTTGCCCGTGTTTATTCCTTTTATTTGCAGTACCCACAGCGTTGCGTTTCATGACTGAAGTGTATCCAAATCGAGGTAAGAAATCAAGATTTAGCTGCGCAAAATAATTGGTATGGTTATTGTATCCTATGAAACTTCAAAGGTAACTGCCGTTCCGTTTCTAAATAGAAATGTCGGCGATGTTTTTATTTATAAAGACCGAAAATTTAATTCAGGGTCACACACACATACGCGCGCGCGCGCGCGCGCGGGAAAAAAAAAAAAAAACATTCTGAAAACACTCTTAAAATCCAGTGGGAAGCTAATTTTCAACATATCCCGGATAGTCTCAAAAATTATAAAAGGAAGTGTTTGTCTGCTTGTTTCTTGCATACAAAGTTTTGACGAATCTATGGCACTACAGTAATAGGATTTGGCACACAGGTAGTCCAAATTTTTTGCAATTTTAGGGTCGCGGCGAATTTTAAAATGTAATCTAGAACATTTTAAAATGAATTTAATGAAATTTAATTATCATTGAATGCAACACCAGAGATCACAGATTCTAAATTTATTTTATTCGTTTCCGTTCTCATTTTGAGCCGAGAAATGATTTTACAGCAGACGATAAAAAAAAATAATAATAATTTTAATTTAAGCAAGCAAGTTCTTTTTTTATCTCCTAGACCGTTAAAGAAAGAGTAAAAATTTCAACGGATTTGAAATTTGCGTAAAATTTCACAATAGATCGATGCCTAAAAAACATGATTTTCTTTAAATAAATAATATTTATAAATTGAATATCTTTTATATTTTCGCAAGATACTGTGACGTCACGCCATCTTTCGCGTTCCAAAAATGAACAGATTACATTTCCTGCTTTCTTACGATTTTAGCGAAGGAAAGCAAAAAAATAATAACAACCATTTTGGCTGGCATTGTTTAATTCTTTTCTGTAAAATCGGGATCGTTAAAGATAGATTTAAAATGTCAACGGATTTGAAATCTGCGGAATATGTGACACGATACAGATACCTTATACGTTTGATTTTATTTCAATAAATAATTTTTCAATTAAATATTTATATTTTCGCAAGAGATTGTGACGTTACGCCGAATTCCCATTTGGTTTACGAAGCAAACCAACACCACGGGTAACTCCGTTATTACTGTTATCCAATTTGCAAAGCAAACCATAGTTCAAATATTTATAATTTGGTTTGCAAAGCAATCCCAACACAATGGGCAACGCCATGATGACTGTTATCCAATGGGCTACGAATTCCCATTTGGTTTACGAAGCAAACCAAATGGGAATTCGTAGCAATCATCGAGAGTTAGCAAGCGGTGGTCACACCTGACCCCACGAAAAAAACTGTCACGGGCAACGACGCCGTGCTGAACACGCAGTGGCTAGTTCCAGATAAAAGGCAGTGGCGTTATTTCGAAGACACAGGCCAAGACTGTTTTGGTCGACATCTTCATCGTATCGCATTTCTTCCTGACTTCCCTTACTGCAAACTCAGTGACCTTCATTAGGAAATGGATAATTTTTCCATTCCCAGGGCTCCTAACAGGTTTCAAGGTCCAAAAAGGTGACAAAAGTGACAAATTAAACCAAAAAGGTGACAAAAAGTGACTAATCGAGTAGAAAAAGGTGACAAAAAGTGACTAATCAAGTAGAAAAAGGTGACAAAAAGTGACTAATCAAGTAGAAAAAAGTGACAGAAAGTGACTAATCGAGCAACAAAAAAAAAGTAACAAATAACAATAATGCTAAACATATTCTAGTATAAAGATAAAAAATAAAAAGATCCTCCCAAGCTACCCCTATCTTTTCTTTGAAAGGATATTTTTATTTTCTTCATTTAAAAATTACATAATTTTAAAATATTAACATAATTTTTTTTTAATCGGAATTATGATTTTTTAATTTGTTTATTTTTGCCACAGCTTGAAGAATTTCTTCCTTTTCTTTGAAAAATTATGTCTTAATTTTTTTTGTTGAAAAAGACTAAAATTAATTTTGTCTTTTTCTTCTCAATAGAAGAATGTGCATTTTTTTAAAGTCTGTCTTTGCTGACCAGCATCATCTGAGACTTTAGCCTTTCCTTCAATCATTGCTTGAACAAGTGCTGCTTCCTTTAATAATTTTGAAGCACTACCCAACGGCTCATCCTCTTCCTTACGCATAATTTTAAATTATTGTTCTTCTATCACCATTCCTTTCTTTGCCAGCTGCTTTAAAATTTTTTCTCTGCTTCCAGTTTATATTTTCCTTCCCAGTCCATCTCTAAATTTTCTTGTGCCTTACGTTTTATATCTCTCTTTATTAAAATAAAGTTTCCGCAGCCGCAGGATTGAAAATTGTGCTGTTTAGCTCGATTCTTAGACGGTTCCCTAGAAAGTTCGGATCAGAAAAATATGAAATTAACATTGTTTGTTCTTTATTGTATTCCCTGGACAATTATTAAGATTTTTTTCCGATGCGGCTATTAGTTTAGGGTTTATTAAGTGTCAAAATTGAAGAAGCGAAATTTCTTCCGCGAGTGAGCAAAACACATACAAATTTTCAGTCTCAAGCCGTGAGTTTTTTTTTTAAAGTACATCTCAACGTAAATTTTTGCAGCTTGTTGAATATTTTCAAAAATTCCAGTTTGGTTCTTGATAATATTTGTTTTTGAAATTCGGGAAAAATCGGGACATTTTCGTTACTTTTTTTTTAACTATCATATCTATATCTTATTACTATTAGTTTTTAATTTTGAAAATATCACAGTATACCTCAGAATATACTCTTTCTTACGGTGCAATTATTTCTAAAATTGGTTCATAAATAAATTCGATGCAATCAAAAGTTAGTCACAAATTTCATATTATCTAGTTCACGGAGAAGGTTTCGCAGTCAGGTGTGGGTTGTATTTTTGACTATCGGGTTTGCCAAATATCAAATTTATCATAGCAACAATTGCCATAAAACAGTTTCTTTTCATTTGGCGAGGAAAATGGCTCGCTTTTTTCACTCTGCTCTCAGACGGTTTACGGACAAAGTACAGATTGTAAAGTTAGGAGATCAACACGGTTTACTTAAAATTGTACAGGAGAAAAGATGTAGAAGGTTTTTTTACTGATGCGGCTATTAGTTTAGGGTGCAATAAGTGTAAAGTAAAAAAAAAAGTGAAATTACTTGCGAAAGGAGTATTGGTTTGCGAAGCAAACCAAACGGGACTACGTAGCAATCCCCGAGGGTGGTCAATCATAACCAAAGAGGGGGCGAAGCCCTCTCGCTGTGACGTCACGGACCGGAAAGTCAACTCAGGATTATACGAATTATTAATTATACGAATTATTAATTACAGAATTATTAATTACAGAATTATTTCTTTTCCCTGCATCAAAGCGATTTCCGGAGTGAACCAATGATTACGCGGAGTTGCGGATTTTCGATTCTTTATCGTAGAAACTCTGGAAGTTTCGGAGCACTTGGCAACTCTGCTAATGTCTCGCAGTCTGAAGAAATGGTTCCAGTAAACATCAATATGCTTCATTCTAAATCCTTCTTCCTCAAATTCTCTTAAGTAATTTCCACTCATCTAGTAGTATGTTTGTTGGGACATCCCATAGCATTGCTCTTGAAAATTCTAATACTTGTCGAACACTCTCGCTACTGAGTCTCTCAAGAGGACCAAGACAGGATAAACTTTTAAGGAGAGATGAACTGAAGGACTTCTTCAAAAGATATTTAACACTGGCAATGTAATGATTCTGAGCCCTTAGAAAAAATAAATTCCTTTCCTTCTCTTTCATATTCTGCAGCGCTCTAGAAATTTGATCTCCAATCACAATATCAGCCAGAGGCAACAGTTTCTGAGGACATTATCTTCCAATTTGGCCATTTTCAAACCTCGAATAAATTCCTCTTTGTAGATCCTACCCAAAATTGTTCTTGTCAACAATTCAAGTTGAGAATGCAGGGTTAAGTTTTAGTGGTTCCTTTTTCTGGAGAAATTCGGTCACACAATTAAATATACTTGTACTTGATACGACAAATATCACTTCAGCCTTCATAGTTTCTCTTCTAAGTAAATGAACAATATTTTTATTGCCTGATCTTTGTATCATGTTTGGCTTCTTTATTGGAATATAGTCAAGGAAATACTTTCGCACTGCAATCCACTGTTCAAGTAACCTTTCAGCAGCTGGCTTTAGGCTTATCCACATGCTTGAACAATGCTTTATGAAATGGTGAGTGGGAAGTTTCAAGTCTTCTTGAATTTGTTTGTATGTTGACCAACGCTCAGGCCACTGATTAAAAAATCTGTGAATAGTTAAAACTAGTTCAGACAAATCTTCCCCAAACTCTTTTAGACCTTTAAGAAAAGCCTTATGTATTGTGTGAATATTACATTTCCCAATATTAATTAGTTATTTTTTTCGGGTAGAAAGTAATGAGTCATTAATAGTTTCTGACTTTCTCTAAAAAAAAAAAGAATTTGTAAAAATCAACTTCCGATGATAACAGAAAATGCTTTTCAATACGTTTGCAACGCTCTTTTAATATTTAACCCTCTGGATAAAGAGACGGACGAAATTTTGCAATCTCTAGTTACGGAGGGGTTCGGAATCTTTCAGATCTCAAGCTCCTGAAGAAACGGCTGAAGTCCATTAAGATTTCCACGCACTCATTTCTGTGCCACAAAGAGAGCAGCGTGTGAATAGCCTCCGTTCCGTAGACAGGAATGTCGGGGTTCTCGATGGGGAGCTTCGAGCGCTTAGAATGTGTGAGAGGTTGATGATGTATCCAATTAAAAACTTGGCCGAGGATACCTTCGAGTGTAAATTATCATATATATAGAAGGTTCCACCGTACTTTCAGAGTTTACCCTAACGTATCTATACCTTCTAGACCATAATCAGACCCACAATATACCTGGGATCCTCCTGGGTTAATGTTGCGTTAATATCAGCTTGATTCGTCCGGTCTCTTCACCTCTCCATTCTCGTCTTATTCCAGAATCCGAAAAAAAAATGGGTCTGTTGAGACCGCTTTCATATTTGTGTGGAGGATGTTATCCCTCCTTTTAAGTGACCACTGGCATTGATCACAATTTACGAACTGTCAGCGTCTGACCTCTTGGAGGGTTACTCCTATTGTTTGACCCTGTCGACCGGTGATATCTATCTTGCGCCAAATGATACGCCACACAATTCTATGAAAGGAAAACGTTAGTCGTAAATGCCACTCAAGTTCTATCACTCAAGTTAGGTAATTAGGTAAGAAGGGTCGGACATGCAGATGGCCCTGCTTCCCTTAAACTTCGCCGCTTCGTTTTACTGATAGCCTTTTTCTGTGGGAAAATTTCCAGAACTTGCTGCTAATACACCGCGAGCAACATTAAGTATCATTTTACAATTTAAACGGTAGGCTTTTGAATCCATTCTTGCGGTGGAATGTAGCGCGCATTTCGAAATTGAATTCGTACAAACCCTGTTTTTTTTTAGAGAAAATGAATTTTTTTTATCTGTGCACCAAAAATGTTTCTTCTCTAAATAAGATTTAAGAACTTAAAACCCCTGAAAAGGTGACAAAAGGTGACAAAATGTCAAAAAGGTGACAAAAAGTGACAAAAAATAAAAAGGTGACAAAAAGTGACAAAAAATAAAAAAGGTGACAAAAAGTGACAAAAGGGGACGTGTTAGGAGCCCTGCATTCCTCCCTGGGCGTGTTTCGTTCTTGTGGTCGATTTACTTGAAATTGTTTGGTTTAGCTAAGTAAAATATGGCCCTGGTCCCATAAAATTCAACCCATCTAGGTTTCATTCCTCTTTGGGAGTATTTTGTTCTGGCGTCAATAAAACTTTCCTATGTCCCTTTACTTGAAGTTGTTTTGCACAGTTCAAATATGACCCTTGCGCCATAAAACGCAAACCAACCCATCTCGACTACATTTGTTTGTTCTATTGTAACCCTCCATTGAAATTCTCATATCAACGACAGGGACATGCAGAAAATAGCCCATGCCCTATTTCTCTTCTGGGGTCAATAGTGCCCTTTTGCTAGGTCTTGATCGTGAAATGTCATAGTAAAAAGGATTTACCCGATTTACAACATATTTATAAGTATTTTTGCATCAAATCTCTACTGTGCACCATAGGTTTCCTTTCTTCGTAACCTTATTCAGGAGTTATTTGCTGGTTTAAACACCTGAATCCTGTATGATAAACAGTATCCTATAACACCGTGATTCATTTAGGTTTGTATGAACAGTTATTCCACAGTGGCGTACACAAGGAGAGACCCCCATAGACTAAAAAAAAGGCCCTACATTTTTAATTTCAATTCGGATTGAAATTCACGTTTCAGGAGCGAATCAACCCTATTGGATTTTGGTGGCAGTTATCTCTTTCCTCAAGTCGAAACAGGAACGGAAACGAAAGGAAAAGAGTGTGAATTGAAGTAGTTTAAAAGGGGACCCCTAGAGCTTGATAAATTGCGTGCTTCCGAAATGTCCATGACTCGGCGTAGTCTTGCTGACCCTGGTGTCCCGTTACATTTCCTTCCGAGCTACCCCCTTAATGGTATAGGGGGAAAAAAGGGGCCATAAAGTTGAGAAAAAAAGACACTGTGGACTGTTTCTCTCTCTCTGGTCAAGTCTTGACAGGTTCGGCAATAAGTAGAAAAGAGATATCATTGCTCCAACTGGTATCAACAGGAAACTCTTTCTAATTGGATGAGGTTGGGGGCAACGGATTTCTTAGAAAACTATTCCCCTTCTTTCTTTTGGAGTATTTTATTTTCTTCTCACTTCTTGCTCTCAGTTTGACCATCACATTTGGACAACACAAAAAAATATTTTGTTTTGAAAGTTGATTTTTAAACAAGTTTTTCGGGTGAGTACAAATGTGTTCTTTTAAATTTCATTGTTTTTTCACTCCGTTTTGATTCTATTGTTTATATTTCTTAATGTAGTTGCTTTTTAATATTCTGCTGTGCTTATAAAGTACAAATTACACCTAAAACTTTAAGCTATTGCAAAAGTCCTAACCAATAATTTTTGTTTAAAACTAAAACAGAAATATAAGCTAATATAAAACGAAATATTTTTCATTTTCTACAGAATTATAGTGCGATTGAGTTGGAGGTTTCTGAAATAATTTTATACGGTCTTCTAAACTAAGGTTTGTTTTATGTGTATGAAAAATATATTTTGGGGTCTTCAAGGCCGTAATGTTAAATGCTTCAACAAACTTTTAAAGGGAAAAACAATTCATGAATATGTAATGGTCTTCTGAAGTAAACTTTTTGAAACTAAATTAACGTCATATTTTTTCATCTCTATTTTTTTTTTAGTTGATTCTACGGGGAAGGCCCCTTGACAGGATTCTAAGAGATGGTAAAGTTGTGCAGTTAACAAATAGATTTAATTTTGTCATGTGTTTACAAATGGGAACAAATGTTAAAATTGGAAAAATATCTGTTTTGATAGATTCTTATATAATATTTCAGAGAGAGAGAGAGAGAGAGAGAGAGGCGGAATCGAATGGCGAGGCGACATTAAATTTGTTAAAACACGACTGGTTGGTCTGGGTTTTGTGCTGACAGTCCTTTTGGATAAGTATTCAATAACTCACAAATAGATTACCAGTTTAATCTTTATTTCTCATAAAAACTCTAGCGCTGGTGTGGGACACTCAACCACCCGACGCGACAGACTACCGACGAGTTCAAGATGGACAGTTCTTGTCACTGCACAAGTTATCAAGAGAATATATTGTTTTGCATCACTATCTTTCACAAATAGTGGACCAGCAAAATCAACACCGATAGTTGAAAATGGAGCTGATTGTTCCACTCGTTCAGCTGGTAGTGGGGCAACATTCTGGTTTCCTGGAGAAGAATTAAATCTCTTGCAAATGACACATTTTTTGAGAACTGCTTTTATAGTTTGCCTTGCTTTTAAGATCCAATAATTTTCTCTCACTTGCACTAGTGTGTGAGATACACCCGAATGAAATACTCTTTCATGGGATTCCCAAATCAATAGTTCCGTTAATTGTGATTTAGAGGGGAGTATGATAGGATGCTTTCCGCCCATTGTAAAGTGGTTTTTCTGTAACCGTCCCTTTACTCGCAGAACATCTTCGTGGTCTAAAAACGGGTTTAAGCATAATAATTGTGAGCCTTTAGAAAGAGGTTTACCATTCTTCAGGAATGTAATTTCTTTGAAGTAAGAGTCATTTTTAACAGTTCTTACCCAAAACTGCTCAGCACTATTGAGTTCTTCAGATGTAAGAGGACCCTTTTGACTGTTTTTTCCTTTGAGTACATCCACGAAACGTCGTACCCAAGCAGTTACTCTCAATAGTTTGCGAAGGTTGCTAAATTTTCCCGGATCAATAATGTTTTCATGAACAACTGCAGAGCTAACTAAAACTTTCGACTTATATTCGGATTCGATCTCACTGCCTATGGAGTCATATTCAAATAACTTTACCTTGGGCCAATTACTTGACTCTGGGGTGGTTGATCACCGCATGGAAAGCATGGCCACACGCTGTAAACTTTGTATGAGGATGAAGGTTTTTCACATACCCTATTAATGTCGGTTTTGTTAATTTGTTTTGGATTTAAACATCATTTTTTAATGACTCCAACATGATTCCATCTTATAATTTATAAAAATTCAATATTGTTTTTATCTTTGTTTTTTTTTTCTTTGTTTTGTTTCATTCATAAGCCTAATTGCTACTTTCCTGCCACATTTCGTATCAATCAAAGCTGTATCAATCAACCCGAAAACAAATTTTTTCGACTGACGCGGTATCACACCTCACCCTTTCTCTACCTCTATATCTCTGGTGAGTGTGACTGTGGTTCGTTTCATCTACTGGAGAGGTCAACACTTCCTAGATATTTTCATCTATTTATTTGGAATTCTAGGTTACATAATAATACATTACAACATCGTTTAAGACAGCAGCAGAGAGCCCCTTATCGTCCGTTGTCTCCGGTCTCCGTGGGTCGAATCCCCTTCTTCCTTTTTCCACTCCTCTTTTTCTCCTCCTGACCCCGGGTGACCTTTGACAGACACCCCAGCCAACGTCCCTAGAAGATGTCTCGTCCCCCCTGCCAGACATTCCTCCCTGTGTTGGCCGGAGAACCTCCGAACCTCACACGCGGTTTCACACTTTTACCAACGATATAATAGATAACTTTCATGATTTTTGGGGTGTTCATTTCATGTCACAGTGAATCTATCTATGTGGCTCTTATTTTCATATATAACAGGTCTGTTCCTCCCTGTGCTATATGATATTCTTGTCGAATTCCTGACTCCAGAAGGTATCCTTTTTTATCTGTAGCTGTGGTTTCTTTGTTTTCAGAAGACGAGGACGTACTCTCCGATTCAATGATTACTGAATCCATTCCTCTGCCTCGATCACGAAAGGAGAGTCCAAAGGCAATCGAGATCTATGATGAGATGGAAATCATTCAACTAGACGACAATAGAGACTTGCATATTCTGAAGAATTCGGTCACTCAACACAAATCGCTCAAGAGAACAGATAATCAAGAATCAACTATGAAACAGGATCTAAGTAAGAGGCGGTCTAATATCTAATTTATATACTTATGAATTTAGATAATGAACGTTAATAATTTTACTGGCTGCTGCTGTTGTCGTTAACCTCCACGAGCTCCAGCTAGACCAAATCTACCAACTCCATTCACCCACACAAAATCCTACACCAAAAGAGGTTCAGAAAACAGGTAATCTCGTGATAACCCCAGTCAAACAGGATGAATATTGCGACCACAGAGTACTCCATACCGCAACACGACTCGTTCAAACCTTTCTTCCCATCCGAAATCACGCAACAAATCACTAAACAGCATCAAAAAAGCACCCGGTCAAGAAGGAATCACAAACAAAATGTTAAAGACCTTCCGATCACAGCAATTCTCATAGCCATCACCCCTACATCATTAACACTGTCCTTAAACTAAAACAGTTCCCAACATCATGGAAAACAGCCAACATAATACAAGTAAACCTCGTGAAGCACGGTACTTCTGTGGCAACTTAGCCACAGATCTTGTGATAATCCCTACGGAAGGGAATTTGAAACGCGCGTCTTCCCTACTCGATGGGGAATTCGCCAGATTGATATGGAACGTGGTCGAAGGAATGTTACTAGGAAGCTACGTTGGAATGGACCTATCCATTTTCTTTGTTTTATTGTCATCGTGTTAGTGTCCTGTCTTTGTTAATAAATAGATGTTAAAATAGAACTGGAATTGGACTAAAATTTGATATGAACATGCAACCTTATGATGTGCGAGTTTTGGACTCTATGTAATAGATATTACATCACAACTTCTGTCACACGAATCTTCTATATATATATATATATATATATATATATATATATATATATATATATATATATATATACATATATATAAAATTTCCATGTCACAATGTTAGTTACCGTACTCCTCCGAAACGGCTTTACCGATTTTTACCAAATTTTATATGCGTATTCAGTAGGTCTGAGAATCGGCTACTATCTATTTTCCATACCCCTAAGTAATAAGGGTTGTTCACCCTTAAAATTTATTTTTTTAATTTTTTGACGAAATTTTTTGTTTTTATTTTTTTATAATGTGGCATTAAAAAATACATACAACCCTTAATTTTTAATTTTTTATCACCAACCCCTATTTTTTATGGCCATTTTAGTAATTTAATCATTTTTCATCCCGCTCGATAACTGATCAATTATAGTGTTTTTAACTGTACTTCGATTAAAAATCTAAAATTTTTTTAAGAAAATAAGCATTTATTTTTATTACTAGGGGGCTCCGCCCCCTGCTCGCTTACGCTCGCCAACCCCCGGGGATTGCTGCGCAATCCCATTTGGTTTGCTTCGCAAACCAACACTCCTTTCACAGATGTCATTTGGTTTGCTTCGCAAACCAACATTCCTTTCACAGAGTGAAACTATCTGAATAATTCGTATTATGCTGATTTCACTTTCCGGTACATGACGTCACAGCGAGGGCTTCGCGCCCTGCTCGCTTTCGCTCGCCGACCCAGGGGATTGCTACGCAATCCCGTTTGGTTTGCTTTCTCAAACCAATACTTCTTTCGCAATTGATTTCACTTTTTTTTGCTTTAACACTTTATGCACCCTAAACTAATAGCCGCCTCAGTAAAAAATCTTCTGTATCTTGTTCCCTGTACAATTTTAAGTAAACAGTGTTAATATCAAAACTTTACGATTGTACTTTGTCGGTAAACTGTCTTGAGAACAGAGGGAAAAAAGCGAGCCTTTTTCCTCGCCAAATAAAAAGAAATCGTTTTTATGGCAATTGTTGCTACGATAAATTTGATATCTGGCAAACCCGATAGTAGAAAATGCAACCCACTGCTGTTTGCGGAACCAGCTATGCGAACTGAAAAATACGAAATTTGTGTCACCAACTTTTGATTGCATCGAATTTATTTATGAACCAATTTTAAAAATAATTGTACCGTAAGAAAGAGTACATTGTGAGGTATACTGCAATATTTTTAAAATTAAAAACTAACAGTAATACTATATAGATATGACCATTTTAGTTTTGTATCGGAAGTTACGATCTGAAAGTTCCGAAAATTGTATGACCTACTTTTAATTGCATCGATTTTGTTTATTAACCAATTTGAAAAATAATTGTACCATAAGAAAGAGTGTAATGTAGTGTATTCAGTGATGTTCTCAAATTTAAAAAATAATGGTTTTTGCCGTAGACATAATGGTTTTAACAAAAAGTAGCGAAAATATCCGAAGATTCCGAATTTTGTATCACGAACTTTTGATCGCATCCAATTTAATTATTAACCGATTTCAAAAATAATAGTACCGTAAGAAAGAGTATATTCTGAGGTATACTGCGATATTTTAAAAATTAAAAACTAATAGTAATTAGATATAGATACGGCAGTTTTAAAAAAAAGTAACAAAAATGTCCCGATTTTTCCCGAATTTCAAAAAAATATTATCAAGAACCAAATTTAAATTTCAAAAAAAACTCGACGAGCTGCAAAAATTTACGTTGAGAGGTACTCTTAAAAAAAACTCACGACTAAAGACTGAAATTTTGAATGTGTTTTGCTCACTCGCGGAAGAAATTTCACTTCTTCAACTTTAACACTTAATAAAACCTAAACTAATAGCCGCATCGGAAAAAAATCTTAATAATTATCCAGGGAATACGATGAAGAACAAAGCATGTTAATTTCATATTTTTCCGATCAGTACTTTCTCGGGAAACCGTCTAAGAATGGAGCTAAACAACAAAAATTTCAATTCTGCGGCGGCGGCGGCGGCGGTAACTTTTTTTTAATATAGAGAGATTAAAGTTTAATCCTGATATATGCTTAGTGTTACCAATCTTAGATTCTTAAAATTTGCCGCGCGTGTATTTGGCACGATTAGTTCAGTTAATCAAGTTTTAGTTAGACAAGTGATTTACATAACCTTAAAAGTACTCAACACGTGTCACGAGCTCCAACCAACAACGGCTTTTGTGTTGTAAATATACTTTTTTTATATATTTGAATTTTTTACAACTATTGTTTAAAATTTTTCTTCACAAAACTAATATTTTCGCTATAATCCTGGCCGATGCTGATGCACGTGTGAGCATGCAGCAATTGCGTCAAGAACAATCAGAAGATACACGAGCAGAGCGCAATGAAGTTATTTCATTAATTCTATTTATATGTGTTTTGTACAGTGAGCAATGCCAAGAAAACGCAAAGGGGCTGATTTGAGCCGTAATACAAGTAGGTCCAGAAGTATGAGAGATAAAAGATCCCAAAGAACCGAAGAACAAGTCCAGCAACAAAATGCTGATGTACGTGTGAGCATGCAGCAATTGCGTCAAGAACAATCAGAAGATACACGAGCTGAGCGCAATGAAGTTATACGTTTAGAACAACGACAATCACGCCGTTTTACGGTTTATAGACGCAGAACAAATGACCAACAACGCCAACAGGTACATCGTGCATTTACATCTGATTCATTTTTGCGTCTAGCATTCCAGTATGAGCCCGATATTGAATATTATGCTCATTCAAAAGTGGTAATTGGTGCTATGGATAAGGAATGTCCGCATTGTCATGCTCTCAAATTCAAAAATGAGCCACCTGGGATGTGTTGCGCGTCAGGAAAAGTGCAACTACCTGAAATTGAAACACCACCTGAACCATTGAACGGTTTACTTATCGGCACGGATCCAGATTCTAATGTATTCCTGAAGTCAATTCGAACATTCAATTCATGCTTTCAAATGACATCGTTTGGAGCAACAGAAATAGTTCGAAATACTAATGCTAATGGTCAACAATACAATTCTACATTCAAAATCAGAGGCCAAGTTTATCATAAAATGGGCTCATTGCTGCCAATGCCAAACGAACCACGTAAATTTTTACAAATCTACTTCATGGGCGGCGAGGATTCCGGAAGCGCACTTGCCAATCGCGTGAATGCACGTTGTGACTATAATAACCTTGATTCATTTTTTGCCAGGCGCATCGTCAGCGACTTGGACGCTCTATTGAACGAGCACAATGAATTGTTGAAAATATTCAAATCACACATGCACAAATTACTAAGCGATAATCACGCTATTGTCATTAATCCTGATAAAACACCAGCTGGAGAACATATTCGTAGATTCAATGCACCTGTTGTTGAAGACGTTGCTGGAATCATGGTTGGCGATCGTACACGTACACGAGAAATTGTGATTCGTAGAAGAAATAATAATCTTCAGTTCATTGCTGATACACATCGTTCATATGACGCTCTCCAACATCAGCTAATATTCTGGAAGGGGCAAGACGGATATTGCATAAACATAAAACAACGAGATCCCGTATCAGGTACTTCATTTATTATGAACTTGATCATTAACCATTTAACAAAACAATTAAATTATTGAACGGAATTAATTTAAATTAATATTCATAAATATATTATTACAGGAGCTGAAACAAACAAGAACGTTAGCTCGAAAGATTATTATGCGTACCGATTAATGATTCGGCGCGGCCTGGACAACGTCATTCTACGATGTCGTGAGCTTTGTCAACAATTCATGGTCGACATGTAAGCGAAGATAGAGGGCGAACGACTACGATACTTACGAAGAGTACATTCACTTACGAGACGCTATTAACAACAACGCCGACGTCGCCGAAATTGGTAACTCTGTCATTTTACCATCATCGTACGTAGGCAGTCCACGTCATATGCAAGAATATATACAGGATGCTATGGCTTACGTGCGCGAATATGGACGACCGTGTTTATTTATCACGTTCACATGTAATCCAAAATGGCCAGAGATTACATTTTTGCTATTGCCTGGCCAAAATGCAATACATCGTCATGACATTACAGCACGTGTATTCAGACAAAAGTTGAAGTCTCTAATAAGTATCATTACTAAATTACATGTATTCGGTCCCACACGTTGCTGGCTGTATTCAGTTGAATGGCAAAAGCGAGGATTACCTCATGCGCACATTTTGGTTTGGTTAATCGACAAAATTCGTCCTGAAGAAATCGATAGTATCATTTCTGCGGAAATTCCAGATCCGTCTACTGACCAAGTGCTGTTTGATATTGTTACAGCAAACATGATCCATGGTCCATGCGGTACTCTTCATCGTTCATCGCCTTGCATGGCAGATGGAAAATGTACTAAAAATTTCCCTAAAGATTTCACTAATGATACGATAACAAATACCGACGGATATCCAATATATCGTCGAAGAAGTCCCGATAATGGCGGACAATCATTTATTTAAAATATCAGCAATACAGACATTGACATTGACAATCGTTGGGTGGTGCCGTATTCGCCTCTGCTAAGCAAGACATACAATGCTCATATTAATGTTGAGTTTTGCAGTTCTGTGAAGAGCATCAAATATATTTGCAAGTATGTCCATAAAGGCAGTGATATGGCTGTGTTTAGAGTAGAAAATACTAATGTAAATGCTCCTCCAATGGATAAAAACGATGAAATTACGTTCTACCAAATTGGTCGGTACATCAGCTCCAATGAAGCTGCTTGGCGTATCTTCGGTTTTCCAATTCATGAACGGGATCCAGCAGTTGTTCAGTTAGCCGTCCATCTTGAAAACGGTCAGCGTGTATTTTTCACGAACGAGACAGTGATTGATCGTGCTACAAATCCACCTAAAACTACACTCACTGCATTTTTTGAATTGTGTAATACTACGGATGATTTTGGTGCCTTTGCAAGAACATTACTCTATTCACAAGTACCACACTATTTCACATGGGCTCAAACAAAAAAATGGATGCCCCGCAAGCAAGGCTCACCAGTTGATGCATGTCTCAATTTATTTAAATCGAACGCTTTGGGGCGATTATTTACAGTCAATCCCAGACACACTGAGTGCTTTTATCTTCGACTGTTGTTGGTTAATGTTACTGGCCCATTATCATTTCAAGATATACGTAAAGTGAATGGGCAACAGTATCCGACATATAAAGACGTATGCCTTGCACTCGGCTTGCTGGAAGACGACAACCAGTGGGAGTGTATGCTTGCTGAAGCTGCATTGAACTGTACAGCAATACAAATTCGTCTACTATTCGCTATAGTGTTGACTACATGTTTCCCAGCTCGAGCACAGATATTGTGGGATAATCACAAAGATTCAATGACTGATGATATATTGCATCAACATCGTACACGGTGCAACGATCTAACGATAACATTCAGCGACGCTATGTACAATGAAGCATTGATTGCTATTGACGATCTTTGCATTGTCATTACCAACTTATCACTCACTCATTTCGGTATGAATTCGCCAAATCGAACTGCATCTGATTTAATTAACACTGAAATGAATCGTGAACTGCAGTACAACACTGTAGAAATGGCAGCGATTGTTACTCGCAATGTCCCACTAATGAATGACGAACAAAGAACCATTTATGACCGCATTTTGCTCGCAGTTTCAGCAGGACAAGGTGGGTTCTTCTTTTTGGATGCACCGGGTGGAACTGGCAAAACATTCCTTATTTCACTAATTCTTGCTGAAATACGATCAAATAATGGCATCGCATTGGCCGTTGCATCATCGGGCATTGCGGCAACTTTATTGGATGGAGGCAGAACAGCTCATTCAGTATTTAAGCTGCCACTAAATATTCAAAATAACCCTGACGCAGTGTGTAACATTAAAAAACAATCGTCCATGGCCACCGTGCTGAAACAGTGTAAAATCATCATCTGGGATGAATGTACTATGGCACACAAACATTCAATTGAGGCGTTGAACAGGACATTGAAAGATATTAAAAACAACGACAAACTATTTGGCGGCACTCTGTTGGTGCTTTCAGGTGATTTCAGACAAACACTTCCCGTCATTCCATGTTCAACATACGTTGATGAGATCAACGCTTGCTTAAAATCATCTCCATTGTGGCGTAATGTTGAAAAAGTACAGCTGAAAGTAAATATGCGCGTTCAAATGCTTCAAGATCCATCCGCTGAAACATTCTCAAAACAACTCTTAGATATCGGTGATGGAAAAGTTGCTACAGATGAAACTGGATACGTAAAATTACCGACCGATTTCTGCACAATCGCTGATTTGCAAGATACTCTCATTGAACAAATATTTCCCGATGTACACACACAGTACATAAATCATGAGTGGCTTGCAGAAAGAGCTATTTTAGCAGCAAAAAATGCAGACGTTGACAATTTAAATTTGAAGATACAACAGTTGTTGCCAGGGAACTTGGTATCATACAAATCTATTGATACAGTTTGCGATGCCAGCGAAGCTGTCAATTTTCCCACAGAATTTTTGAACTCACTGGATTTGCCAGGCATATTAATTAATTTGGTAATTTTTTAGTTAACGTCGTACTAGAGCAACACAACGGGCTATTGACGACGGTCCGGGATCAGTCCCTTGGATTTGCCAGGCATGCCACCGCATAATTTACAATTGAAGGTTGGATCTCCAATTATCTTGCTTCGTAATTTAAACCCGCCACGGTTGTGCAACGGTACGCGATTAGTCATTCGAAAATTGATGAAAAACATTATCGAAGCCAGCATTTTAAATGGCAAGTTCAAAGGTGAAAATATCTTAATACCACGGATTCCTATCATACCTACAGATGTGCCAATTCAATTCAAACGAATTCAGTTTCCGATTAGATTGGCATTTGCAATGACAATCAACAAATCCCAAGGCCAAACGATGTCTGTTTGTGGCTTAGATTTGAGTACACCATGTTTTTCACACGGGCAATTGTAAGTAACATGCTCTCGAGTCGGTAAACCATCCAGTTTGTTTGTGCTCGCTAAAGATGGGCTAACAAAAAATATTGTCCACGCTATAGCATTAAAAGATTGATGTTGTTTGTTAGTGTTACTGTCGTAATTAATATGTGATATGTAATTTTAAGAAATAAACTATAATAACTTGAAAATAATATTGTTTGGCGTTTGTTATTTTTATATTCCCTTATCGTTCATAGCGCTCCATGCCCATTTCACGCATATACCACATACTTACACACTTATAATAAGTAAGTTACTTTTTGTCTACACTAGAATTTATCTAGAAACTAGAAATAATTTATAAGGCAAAACAACGTTTGCCGGGTCAGCTAGTATATATATAATTCTCTTACGTGGCACGCAAAAAAGACGTTATTTGTTATCGCGTTTTGGCAACATTGTACGATTGTTTGTTTATCCCGAAGCCTCGCGATTCAATTGAATTTATAGCGTTTTCGGATGAAATTTTATTGAAAAAAATGAATTTTAGTTGAGCTGTTGCAGTTAATAATAGAAATCAAAGAAAGCGGAGGATCTTTTCAAGGCCATTTAAAAAAAGGTCCTTTTCAAGGCCAACAATTGTAGTTCAATAAGACGATTGCACTGCAACTGTCGCCAAAAACTCAATGAAAAAGTGATAGGTGGCTCGAGTGCATAGGTAAATTTACACACAAACAACATGCTGGGTATTCAATTTCCAAACCAGCGCTCACATTTCGAGTCAAAATTTGCTCAAAGTTTCCATTTGAATTCTGATTCTATAGGTATTAAAAATCTTTTCTGAAAAACAACAAAAAAATTTAGTTTTGAAAAATATCTTTTTGGAATATCATATTTTGTAAACAATTCCTTCTGCTAGGACACATGTCTTCATTGATGCGAGCGAAGCGAGCATAGGTTCGCTCAGCGAACCAATGAGGATTGCGAAGCAATCCTCCTGGGGTTAGCGAGCAGGGAGCGGGCCCCCTAGTTCTCTATAATACGTACAAAAATTGCGGCATCCCTCGTATAACACGCCCTAGGTTCTTTATATTACACGGTTTACAGTAACAATGATAATCTATATGAATAAAAATGGAGTGTTTGTTTGTACATTGAATATTTTCGACCCATTTCAAGTTTTTTATTCGTTTTGGACCCTTCTGATACCAGATCCGCCTCTTGCGCGTTTGGTGTCTGTCTGTCTGTCCATCTGTCTATCCATCTGTCATGAAAACTCCTGGAAACGTTATAATAACTGTCTATCCATCAGTCACGAAAACTCATGGAAAGGTTATAATTACTGTCTATCCATCTGTCTGTCTGTGTGTGTGCCCTATACACGTCCACATGGTTTATACACTCATTGCCATAAAAATTTGCGCACCAAGAAATAATTGTGGGATCGTAACGAACTTGCCATAAAGGTACATGTCGGCCAGGTATGCAAATGATTAGAAATGCAGCAGCGTGATTGCGCATTGCGTAATGCAACTAGAGGGCGTTGAACTTCGTTCTCCTTGGAGTATAAAACAGGTAAGCAGAGCTTGTTTGAGTGTACTTAATCTTTTGCAAAGGAAACGCTGAGGTATCGTTACGCCGCCATCGAAGACAATATGAGCAGCTGTCAGAGTTCGAGAGGGGAAGAATCATCTGGATGATGTAAGCTGGGTGGTCAGCTCGGCGAGTAGCTCGTCAAGTTGGCCGTTCTGATTTTACTGTGAGGAGGTGTTAGGAACAGTGGACAGAAGAGATGTCATTTACACGGTCGCCAGGCTCAGGACGCCCTCGACAGACCAGTCGTCGAGAAGATCGTCACATCATACGAAACGCACGCGTAGAGCCAACTGCCTCATTGGCCGCTATCCAGACACAGGCAGCACCTTCACTACGGGCCCCTGTGTCTTCCCGAATCATCGCAAGGCGCCTGGCTGAAGGACATCTGGTATCGCGACGCTCATTACGTGTGCTGCCGTTTGGAGTGGTGTCACGCACGACGGGATTGTACTGCAACGGAATGGAACCAGGTGGTCTTCAGCGACGAATCTAGATTCAATTTGAGCAGTGATGACAATCGTGTTCGTGTGTTGAGGCCCCGTGGTGAACGCCTCAATCCTGCCTTCGCTTTACAGCGACACACCGCTCCCACAGCTAGTGTGGTGGTATGGGGTGCCATTGCTTACGATACACGGTCACCCCTAATATTGATCTATGGCCCAATGACAGTCCAGCGGTACGTCCATGACATCCTTCAGCCACATGTGATGCCACTCATGGCAGGGCTCCCAGGAGCCATTTTTCAACAAGACAATGCTCGGCCACACACAGCAAGGGTGTCACAAAACTGCCCCCGCCACATTACCACCCTTCCCTGGCCTGCTCGATCCCCAGATTTGTCACCAATCTAGCAAATCTGGGATCATTTGGGACAGCAAGTTGGACACCCTACGAGTTTGGTCGAACTAGAGGCGCGTTTACAGCAACTGTGGAACGAGATGTCTCAGGACATCATGCGGAACTTGTATGCCTCAATGCCCGCTCGTATCGCATCGTGCATTCGCGCTAGAGGGGGTCCAACAGAGTACTAAAACCCGTTCATTTGTACTTTTTTCTGCAATAAATGATCCTTTTTCTTTGATTTTCTAATCACTTATATCAAAGTAGTACTTACATGTGTAAAATTTCGTTTCATTTTGACGACTTTTTCTTGGTGCGCAAATCTTTATGGCAATGAGTGTATATTTTCACGAAAATTGTGTTTTCCATGTAACACATAACGTGAAATTGGTTTCTGTATAACACGGTACGCATTATCAAATATATATGACCTCTGAGTTTTGGTTAACATGGTTTCTATATAGCACAAGTACCCTATAACACGATTCATATATAGTACAGAGCGCAATATCAAAATTTGTGGGTTTCGTATAACACGGATTCTCTATAGCAAGGCACTAATCCACCAGGCTAAGGGTTACCTGTGCCAATCCTTAAACCTAGCAAAAACCCAGCCGACCCAACCAGCTACAGACCACAATATCACTACTCCCCACACTTGGTAAAATCAATGAAATCATTATACTTGGAAGATGCAAATACTTCATCACGCAACACAAAATCATGATACCACAGCAATAGAGATTCACACCCAAACTATCCACCACGCATCAATTAACGAGTAACAGAGTACATACACAAAGAGAAAATACAAAAAAAACAGGTACAATTTTCTTCGACTTTGGTAATACAGGACGCCGGCTTGTTTTAATTAACGTCGCACTGGAGCAACACAATCAATCCCGAAGGGAAAGGTTCTTGAGCGTATCGTAATTTTGAACAGCGTTCAGATGACTAGTTCTCATCTGAGTTTGAAACCTGCATTTGACGTGCACCAGCCCCCACCTACACGGATTGGTTGGATCGAGTTTTAAACCCACAACCCTCTAGTTGCTTATCCGCGTATCTGCCAACTTCAGATGCCGGGTCCCCATGGCAATAAACAACACCAGCCAATATTCAAATTTAATTTCTAGAAATTCACTCATCTTTTGCCATTGTTAAAACAATTGGATATGCTACTATGCGAAATAGTTATCTCAGTTAGAAAACTAATTCATAATATTCATTATCGTTTACTTTTATTGAATAAAATATTAATCAATTTACTTAAAGGTTTTGTAGTCGAAGAAAAGAACGAAAGTATTCTCTGAATTAAGAGGTTAAGTTTAGTTGTTTTTTTTTTAAATCATTTCATTCATCAAACAACATTTTCGGGGGGTACCTCAGTTATGTGTTATAATTTTCCTTAATTGAATTTGTTCTATTGTTTCAGAGCCCACAGAAAAATCAAACAGCAAGTTTTCAAAATTCTGCAAGTCGTTGAAAAAGAAAATTGATAAAATTCTATGAAAATGCAAAGGAGTCTATGGACTGTAATGCTACGTCCCGCACAAACATTTCTTTATTTGAAGAATTTATTATTCGATAATTCTTTGAGACTTCTATATATTCGAGACTTTGATCTGATGTGTAATGGAGAATGAAATTTTAAAATAAATATAAAAAAAAATAGTAGTAAGGAATATAAAAAAAAAGTTTCCTTTCCTATATTCCTTCCTAACTTTTCATTAGTTACCTGTCTATATTAAAAAAAGTTATTGCCGAAGCAGGATTGAAAACTCGCTTTTTTTCCCTCGATTCTCGGAAGGTTTCCTTCCTGAGAAAATACGCATCAGAAAATTTCGAAATTAACAGGGTTTGTTCAAAATTGTACAGGACTAGGGGGCTCCGAACCCTGCTTGCTTACGCTCGCCAACCCCCTTTCGCAAGCGTCTTGGTGGGGGTCAGGTGTGAATTAGAAGTATATGGGGTGTGAATCTATATATATAATTCTCTTACGTGGCACGCAAAAAAGACATTATTTGTTATCGCGTTTTGGCAACATTGTACGATTGTTTGTTTATCACAAAGCCTCGCGCTTCAAGTGAATTTATAGCGTCATCGGATGAAATTTTATTCAAAGAAAATGAATTTTAGTCGAGCTGTTGCAGTTAATAATAGATAGCAAAGAAAGCGGAGGATCTTTTCAGGGCCATTTAAAAAAAGGTCCTTTCCATGGCCAACAATTATAGTTCAACAAGACGCTTGCACTAAAACTTTTGACAACAAACTCAATGAAAATGCGTGGGTGGCTCGAGTGCAGGAGTAAATGTATACACAAACAACATGTTGTGTATTCAATTTCCAAATCAGCGCTCACATTTCGAGTCAAAAATTGCTCAAAGTTTTCTTTTGAATTCTGATTCCAGAGGTACTGTAAATATCTTTTCTGAAAAACAGCAAAAAATTTAGATTTGAAAAATATTTTTTTGGAATATCGTATTTTGTAAACAATCCCTTCTGCTAGGACACATGTCTTCATTGATGCGAGCGAAGCGAGCATATGTTCGCGTAGCGAACCAATGAGGATTGCGGAAGTAATCCTCCGAGGGTTGGCGAGCGTTAGCGAGCAGGGGGCAGGCCCCCTAGTGTGTTTTAGTAGCCGCATCGGAAAAAACCTTCTCCATCTTGTTTCCTATACAATTTTGAACAAACATTAATTTCGTAATATTCTGATGCGTACTTTCTCGGAAAACAGTCTTGAGATTGGAACAAAAATAATCGAGTTTTCAATCCTGCGACGGCGAAACTATCTTAACAATTCGTATATTCTTGATTGGACTTTCCGGGTTAAGACATTACAGTGAGTTTCGCCAAGGCCTACAAGAACGATCTAACGTTTCATCTTCGCGACGAACAATTCATACACTTTCTCAAAATTATACTTTTCATCGCATCAAAAATTTATTTATAAGCCAATTTTACAAATAATCTCCACTATTATAAAAGGAGGTGTTTGTTTTCTGTGATGAAAGTCCTGACGAATCAGTAATGGGATTTGAAGGTTCATCCTTCTCTTTTTTTTTTTTTTTTTTTGCAATTTTTAGATCGCGCCTAATTTTAAAATTCACTCTAGAAAAATTTTTAATGAATTTAATTATTGTTGTTTTCCTTAGAATGGCAACACCATAAAGAGATGGCAGATTCTGAATTTATTTTTTCCGTGTTTCCGTTTGAACGCTGTCAGCCGAAGAACAAAACAAATAAATAGTTTTAACTGAGTTATGTATTTCTTGCAAGACGAACGGGGAAGAATGACCTTCGTCTGATTAGAGATATCAGATTTTATTTCCTGCGCTCAAACCTTTCCACAGCTAAGTAAAGCAAAACTAATAAAATAAAACATTTTGACTGGCATTGTTTAGTTCTTTTTGGTAAAATTAGGATCGTAAAAGATAGATTGAAAATTTTAACGGATTTGAAATCTGCGGGAAACTTTACACCAGTAAGATACTTTACATTTGATTTTCCTTCAATAAATAATTTTTCAATTAAATATTTACATTTTCCTAAGATTGTGACAACACGCCGATAAGACCTCTTCGCAATTTGAATTTGAAAATGGCGAGGCCATCACGACGCGTCGCCCATGGTGTTGGTTTGCGAAGCAAACCTTAGTTCATAAATTGGTTAGAAACCAAGTTGGAATTCGCAGGGAATTCATTCCAATAGGCTAAGAATTTCCATTTGGTTTGCGAATCAAATCAACACCACGGGGTTGGTTTTCCAACAGGCTACGAATTCCCATTTGGTTTGCTAAGCAAACCGAATGGGAATTCGTAGCAATCACCGGGGGTTGCGGGCAGTGGTCACACATGACCCCACGAAAAGAACGCTACGGCTAGTTCTACGCTTTGGCTAGTTATATGATAAAAAGTATCCTTGAGAGAGAGGTAAAGCACACGTGTATTCAGGCTATTGGGGTTGGTGCAGGATCATTCCTGGTGGGAATGATAAAATCTGCCTTTTGTAGGTCTTTTATACGTGTGCTTCTTTTCTTCGCCAGTCTAAATCAGTACTAAGACGTACAAATTGGAACCTCCATAAATCCAGCAATTGCATTTCAAAATTAGCAGCGTCAATATGAAACTGAACATTTTAATTCCTTCACATTGGCAGAGGATTTCTAATATTATAAAAGGAAGTGTCTGTTTTTTTTTCGCGGCCGCAAAATCCTTACGATTCAATGGCACTTACAGCAATGAGATTTGGCACACTGGTAGTCCAAAATTTTGCAATTTTTGGGCAGCTTTGAATTTTAAAATTTAATCTTGAAAATTTTTTAATGTATTTGATGAAGTGTAATTATTTTTATTTTCTTTGGATTGATTGATTGATAGTCGTGTTTTATGGCGCAAGGTCGAAAAAAGGACAAGCTGCGACAATATTTTCTTTGGAATGTCAACCGCATAAAGATATAACAGATTCTAAATTTATTTTTCCCGTTTTCATTTTTAGCAGAGGAATAATTTTCCAGCTGAGGATGAAAAAGAGTTTTAACTTTAGTAACGTAGTTCTTTTTTCTATCTCCTAGAACCGTTAAAGATAGAGTAAAAATTTCAACGGATTTGAAATCTGCGGAAAAATTTCAATTCAGCTAGAAAACCTAAAAATGTGATTTTCTATAAATAAATAATTTTTAAATTGAATATATCTTCAACGATTTTGAAATCTGAGGAAAGTTTTACACCACACAAATTAATTCCTTACACCACGGGCATCGCCGGGCTAGCCACGCAGTGGCTAGTAACGTATAATCATGAATAGAATACAGTTGACTTACAAACCATGATGAAATCCGTTAAAGATAAAGTAAAAATTTCAACGGATTTGAAATCTGCGGAAAAATTTCAATTCAGCTAGAAAACCTAAAAATGTGATTTTCTATAAATAAATAATTTTTAAATTGAATATATCTTCAACGATTTTGAAATCTGAGGAAAGTTTTACACCACACAAATTAATTCCTTACACCACGGGCATCGCCGGGCTAGCCACGCAGTGGCTAGTAACGTATAATCATGAATAGAATACAGTTGACTTATAAACCATGATGAAATCCGTTAAAGATAAAGTAAAAATTTCAACGGATTTGAAATCTGCGGAAAAATTTTAATTCAGCTAGAAAACCTAAAAATGTGATTTTCTATAAATAAATAATTTTTAAATTGAATATATCTTCAACGATTTTGAAATCTGAGGAAAGTTTTACACCACACAAATTAATTCCTTACACCACGGGCATCGCCGGGCTAGCCACGCAGTGGCTAGTAACGTATAATCATGAATAGAATACAGTTGACTTACAAACCATGATGAAATCCGTTAAAGATAAAGTAAAAATTTCAACGGATTTGAAATCTGCGGAAAAATTTCAATTCAGCTAGAAAACCTAAAAATGTGATTTTCTATAAATAAATAATTTTTAAATTGAATATATCTTCAACGATTTTGAAATCTGAGGAAAGTTTTACACCACACAAATTAATTCCTTACACCACGGGCATCGCCGGGCTAGCCACGCAGTGGCTAGTAACGTATAATCATGAATAGAATACAGTTGACTTACAAACCATGATGAAATCCGTTAAAGATAAAGTAAAAATTTCAACGGATTTGAAATCTGCGGAAAAATTTCAATTCAGCTAGAAAACCTAAAAATGTGATTTTCTATAAATAAATAATTTTTAAATTGAATATATCTTCAACGATTTTGAAATCTGAGGAAAGTTTTACACCACACAAATTAATTCCTTACACCACGGGCATCGCCGGGCTAGCCACGCAGTGGCTAGTAACGTATAATCATGAATAGAATACAGTTGACTTACAAACCATGATGAAATCCGTTAAAGATAAAGTAAAAATTTCAACGGATTTGAAATCTGCGGAAAAATTTTAATTCAGCTAGAAAACCTAAAAATGTGATTTTCTATAAATAAATAATTTTTAAATTGAATATATCTTCAACGATTTTGAAATCTGAGGAAAGTTTTACACCACACAAATTAATTCCTTACACCACGGGCATCGCCGGGCTAGCCACGCAGTGGCTAGTAACGTATAATCATGAATAGAATACAGTTGACTTACAAACCATGATGAAATCCGTTAAAGATAAAGTAAAAATTTCAACGGATTTGAAATCTGCGGAAAAATTTCAATTCAGCTAGAAAACCTAAAAATGTGATTTTCTATAAATAAATAATTTTTAAATTGAATATATCTTCAACGATTTTGAAATCTGAGGAAAGTTTTACACCACACAAATTAATTCCTTACACCACGGGCATCGCCGGGCTAGCCACGCAGTGGCTAGTAACGTATAATCATGAATAGAATACAGTTGACTTACAAACCATGATGAAATCCGTTAAAGATAAAGTAAAAATTTCAACGGATTTGAAATCTGCGGAAAAATTTTAATTCAGCTAGAAAACCTAAAAATGTGATTTTCTATAAATAAATAATTTTTAAATTGAATATATCTTCAACGATTTTGAAATCTGAGGAAAGTTTTACACCACACAAATTAATTCCTTACACCACGGGCATCGCCGGGCTAGCCACGCAGTGGCTAGTAACGTATAATCATGAATAGAATACAGTTGACTTACAAACCATGATGAAATCCGTTAAAGATAAAGTAAAAATTTCAACGGATTTGAAATCTGCGGAAAAATTTCAATTCAGCTAGAAAACCTAAAAATGTGATTTTCTATAAATAAATAATTTTTAAATTGAATATATCTTCAACGATTTTGAAATCTGAGGAAAGTTTTACACCACACAAATTAATTCCTTACACCACGGGCATCGCCGGGCTAGCCACGCAGTGGCTAGTAACGTATAATCATGAATAGAATACAGTTGACTTACAAACCATGATGAAATCCGTTAAAGATAAAGTAAAAATTTCAACGGATTTGAAATCTGCGGAAAAATTTTAATTCAGCTAGAAAACCTAAAAATGTGATTTTCTATAAATAAATAATTTTTAAATTGAATATATCTTCAACGATTTTGAAATCTGAGGAAAGTTTTACACCACACAAATTAATTCCTTACACCACGGGCATCGCCGGGCTAGCCACGCAGTGGCTAGTAACGTATAATCATGAATAGAATACAGTTGACTTACAAACCATGATGAAATCCGTTAAAGATAAAGTAAAAATTTCAACGGATTTGAAATCTGCGGAAAAATTTCAATTCAGCTAGAAAACCTAAAAATGTGATTTTCTATAAATAAATAATTTTTAAATTGAATATATCTTCAACGATTTTGAAATCTGAGGAAAGTTTTACACCACACAAATTAATTCCTTACACCACGGGCATCGCCGGGCTAGCCACGCAGTGGCTAGTAACGTATAATCATGAATAGAATACAGTTGACTTACAAACCATGATGAAATCCGTTAAAGATAAAGTAAAAATTTCAACGGATTTGAAATCTGCGGAAAAATTTCAATTCAGCTAGAAAACCTAAAAATGTGATTTTCTATAAATAAATAATTTTTAAATTGAATATATCTTCAACGATTTTGAAATCTGAGGAAAGTTTTACACCACACAAATTAATTCCTTACACCACGGGCATCGCCGGGCTAGCCACGCAGTGGCTAGTAACGTATAATCATGAATAGAATACAGTTGACTTACAAACCATGATGAAATCCGTTAAAGATAAAGTAAAAATTTCAACGGATTTGAAATCTGCGGAAAAATTTCAATTCAGCTAGAAAACCTAAAAATGTGATTTTCTATAAATAAATAATTTTTAAATTGAATATATCTTCAACGATTTTGAAATCTGAGGAAAGTTTTACACCACACAAATTAATTCCTTACACCACGGGCATCGCCGGGCTAGCCACGCAGTGGCTAGTAACGTATAATCATGAATAGAATACAGTTGACTTACAAACCATGATGAAATCCGTTAAAGATAAAGTAAAAATTTCAACGGATTTGAAATCTGCGGAAAAATTTCAATTCAGCTAGAAAACCTAAAAATGTGATTTTCTATAAATAAATAATTTTTAAATTGAATATATCTTCAACGATTTTGAAATCTGAGGAAAGTTTTACACCACACAAATTAATTCCTTACACCACGGGCATCGCCGGGCTAGCCACGCAGTGGCTAGTAACGTATAATCATGAATAGAATACAGTTGACTTACAAACCATGATGAAATCCGTTAAAGATAAAGTAAAAATTTCAACGGATTTGAAATCTGCGGAAAAATTTTAATTCAGCTAGAAAACCTAAAAATGTGATTTTCTATAAATAAATAATTTTTAAATTGAATATATCTTCAACGATTTTGAAATCTGAGGAAAGTTTTACACCACACAAATTAATTCCTTACACCACGGGCATCGCCGGGCTAGCCACGCAGTGGCTAGTAACGTATAATCATGAATAGAATACAGTTGACTTACAAACCATGATGAAATCCGTTAAAGATAAAGTAAAAATTTCAACGGATTTGAAATCTGCGGAAAAATTTCAATTCAGCTAGAAAACCTAAAAATGTGATTTTCTATAAATAAATAATTTTTAAATTGAATATATCTTCAACGATTTTGAAATCTGAGGAAAGTTTTACACCACACAAATTAATTCCTTACACCACGGGCATCGCCGGGCTAGCCACGCAGTGGCTAGTAACGTATAATCATGAATAGAATACAGTTGACTTACAAACCATGATGAAATCCGTTAAAGATAAAGTAAAAATTTCAACGGATTTGAAATCTGCGGAAAAATTTCAATTCAGCTAGAAAACCTAAAAATGTGATTTTCTATAAATAAATAATTTTTAAATTGAATATATATCTTCAACGATTTTGAAATCTGAGGAAAGTTTTACACCACACAAATTAATTCCTTACACCACGGGCATCGCCGGGCTAGCCACGCAGTGGCTAGTAACGTATAATCATGAATAGAATACAGTTGACTTACAAACCATGATGAAATCCGTTAAAGATAAAGTAAAAATTTCAACGGATTTGAAATCTGCGGAAAAATTTCAATTCAGCTAGAAAACCTAAAAATGTGATTTTCTATAAATAAATAATTTTTAAATTGAATATATCTTCAACGATTTTGAAATCTGAGGAAAGTTTTACACCACACAAATTAATTCCTTACACCACGGGCATCGCCGGGCTAGCCACGCAGTGGCTAGTAACGTATAATCATGAATAGAATACAGTTGACTTACAAACCATGATGAAATCCGTTAAAGATAAAGTAAAAATTTCAACGGATTTGAAATCTGCGGAAAAATTTTAATTCAGCTAGAAAACCTAAAAATGTGATTTTCTATAAATAAATAATTTTTAAATTGAATATATCTTCAACGATTTTGAAATCTGAGGAAAGTTTTACACCACACAAATTAATTCCTTACACCACGGGCATCGCCGGGCTAGCCACGCAGTGGCTAGTAACGTATAATCATGAATAGAATACAGTTGACTTACAAACCATGATGAAATCCGTTAAAGATAAAGTAAAAATTTCAACGGATTTGAAATCTGCGGAAAAATTTCAATTCAGCTAGAAAACCTAAAAATGTGATTTTCTATAAATAAATAATTTTTAAATTGAATATATCTTCAACGATTTTGAAATCTGAGGAAAGTTTTACACCACACAAATTAATTCCTTACACCACGGGCATCGCCGGGCTAGCCACGCAGTGGCTAGTAACGTATAATCATGAATAGAATACAGTTGACTTACAAACCATGATGAAATCCGTTAAAGATAGAGTAAAAATTTCAACGGATTTGAAATCTGCGGAAAAATTTCAATTCAGCTAGAAAACCTAAAAATGTGATTTTCTATAAATAAATAATTTTTAAATTGAATATATCTTCAACGATTTTGAAATCTGAGGAAAGTTTTACACCACAAATTAATTCCTTACACCACGGGCATCGCCGGGCTAGCCATGCAGTGGCTAGTAACGTATAATCATGAATAGAATACAGTTGACTTACAAACCATGATGAAATCTGTTAAAGATAAAGTAAAAATTTCAACGGATTTGAAATCTGCGGAAAATTTCAGAATTGTTCGATACATAAAAGTATGATTATCTTTAAATAAATAATTTCTAAATTACAAGTTTTATATTTTTTTCCATACGAAATTGACCTTTGTTATCGAGATTCCATTTCCTGCGCTCAAACAATTCCAGAGAAGGAAAGCAAAACAAATAAAAAACATTTTGACTGGCATTGTTTAGTTCTTTTTTTGTAAAAACTGGGTCTTTAAAGAGATTTAAAATTCGACGGATTTGAAATCTGCGGAAAATTTGAGACCAGATGGATACCTTATGCGTTTGATTTTCTTTTAGTAAGTAAATTTCAACTGTGCATTTATATTTTCGCAAGAGATTGTGACGTCACGCCGATTGGATCTCTTCGCAATTCGAATTTGGCCGCATTTTACAATGACGAAGCCATTATGGCGTTGCCCGTGGTGGCCGTTAACCAATAAGCTACGAATTCCCTTTTGTTTTGCAGGAATTCGTAGCCATTACCGGGTGTTAGCGAGCAGTGGTCACACCTGAATAAACACCAAATAACTGTCACGGGCAACGCCGTGCTGGCCACGCAGTGGCTAGTCTCTACTATTATAAAAGGAAGTGTTTGTCTGCTACTTGCCGCAAAATCCTGACGATTCTATGGCACTTACAGCAATGAGATTGGGCAAACAGGTAGTCCGAATTTTTGGGTCGCGGCGAATTTTGAAATTCAATCTAGAAGATTTTTAAATGAATTTAATATTTGTATTCTCTACCTGGTTCTTCAAACGCGTTTCGTCCGGACATAAAAAGAATTACCACAATCTTGACTTTTCTTCCCACGTAACCTTGCAATCAGCCTTGGAACCATGCCACTTTTATTTCATCGCCCCGTAGAACGCTCAGAAAAATAATTTTTTTCGTTTCCGCTTTGATTTTGTGCGACTGAGGAACCCTTCGCGTTAAAAAAAAAATAAAAAAAATAAAAAAAAAACAGATTACATTTCCAGTCCCATTCAATTTCCGCTTCCATTCTCCTTTTCATTGAGACCAAGAAATAAAAAACACTAGCCACTGCGTGGCTAGCCCGTGGTGTAAGGTCTTAAGCTTGTGTAAAATTTTCCGCAGATTTCAAATCCGTTGAAGATATATTCAATTAAAAAATTATTTTTTAAAGAAAATCATATTTTAGGTATCAATTTAAACTGAAATTTTCCGCAGATTTCAAATCCGTTGAAATTTTTACTCTATATTTAACGGTCTAGGATATAGAAAAAAAGAACTTCGACTTCAGTTAAAAGATTTATGGTCTGGCTGGGAAAGCAATCGCGCAAAATCAAAGCAGATTCGAAAAAAATAATTTTCACCGAATTAAGCGGATGAAAAAAAACTTGGCATAGTTCCAAACCCTGACTGCAAGGTTGCATGAGTAGAAAAAGTTATCCGCGTTTGAAAAACCGATGGTGAATAAAACTATGAAATTCATTCAAAAATCTTATGGATTGAATTTTTAAATTCGCCGCGACCCAAAAATTGCAAATAATTCGAACAACTTGTGTGCCAAATCTCATTGCTGTAAGTGCCATAGAATCGTCAGGATTCACGGCCCCAAACAGATAAAGACACAAACACTTCTTTTTATCATATTAGAGATATTAACCGAGATTGTTGAGGTTTTTTTTTTCGTAAAATCGGAATCGCTAAAGATAGATTAAAAATTTCAAGGGTTTTGAAATCTGCGGAAAATTTCACTTTAAACTGATACCTAAATATATGATTTTCTTTAAATAAATCATTTTTAAATTGAATACATCTTCAACGGATTTGAAATCTGAGGAAAATTGTATGTATATATATATATATATATATATATACATACCAGATTAATACCTTACATCCCGGCGTTACCCGAGGTGTTGGTTTGCATAATAAAAGCTCAAATAGTTTGTCCTTTCTTCGTTCAAATTATTTTTATGTATTGCCACATACGCAACCCAATTCCCACTGACTATCCAATTGTATCTTAAATTCGTACTCTCTTTGAATTAACTATATTTTCTGGCAACGCGTTCCATTTGTCTATTACCCTAGTAAAGTAGTAGTTTTTCGTTAAATCCCGATTAAAATGTGCCTTATTCAATTTATACCCATGGCCCCTTGTTCTGTTATCCCTATTGAAATTTAAGCCCTATGTGTCCCTTTGTTTTACCAACTTGAAAAGCTGAATCAAATCCCCAATCCTTCTTCTTCTTTCCAGTGTATATATGTTTAGCTTCTTAAACGTTCACTATAGTCGAGATTTGCTATCCCCTTTATTATTTTTGTAGCTCTGTGCTGAACCCTTTCAATTAATTCTATAGCCTTTCTCATATATGGAGCCCAGAATTGTACAGCATATTCTAGATGTGGTCTTACTAAGCCCTTATATAACGGCAAGATTATATTCTTAACCCTTGAAGTTAGTCTTTTTAATGTACACCACTAACCTATTAGCCTTTTTACCCGCAGCTGAACATTGGTGGCCCATTTTAAAATCCCTGTGAATTATCACCCCAAGATCCTTGTCTGTTTCTCCCTCCTTTACCTTTATTACCTCTGCATACAGTACTCGGCTCCACTGTTCCTGTAACCCATATGTAGAACTTGACATACCCCATTTTACAGCCCATTCGGATATCTTATCAAATTCTCCATCTGTAACTTGGTATCCACTGTCTCCCATATTTTAAGTCGTTTACAAATATACTGATTCTATTCTTGATCCCCTGACCTATATCATCTATGAAAATTATAAATAAAATTGGTCCCAAAACTGATCCCTGAGGCACCCCACTTATAACTTCTGTCCACTGTGAATAATTTCCTTTTACCTGCACTCTCTGCTTTCTACCCAGTAACCAATTCTTTATCCATATCAATGTTTTTTCCTGAATCCCCAGCCTTTCCAATTTAAACAGTAATGCCTCATGAGGTACTTCATCAAAAGCCTTTTGAAAATACATGTACATGTTATCTACACTGCTCTTATTATCCAGCTCCTCAGTAATTTTTTCGTAGAACTTCAAAAGGTCTGTAGAACATGACCTGCCCTTCCTAAACTCATACTGATTCTCTGATAACAGTCCCCCTTCCTCCAAGTATAACATTATATGCTTTTTTAACAGAGATTCAAATATTTTGCAAATTACTGATGTTAGACTTACTGGTCTATAGTAGAGTGCCTATATAATAAGAGTGGCGACAAGGGACCAAATTTGGCCCAATGCACATGCGCGGCAGCCATTTTTCTACTTTCATCTGCCGCCAGTAATGAACCCTGATGATCTGATTGGTCCACGTGACATGGCAGTAGATTTTGGCGATATCACTAATTTTTTCGACATTCTAGTTCTGTCGCCAATTAAATAAGCAACCCTTGTAGTAGAGGCGCGTACCGCGTTTTTATTTTGGCAAAATGGTTTTCATTTTTCTCGCAGAATGTGTTCGTTCGTTCGTATTCGATCTATTGATTCAACTTCGCTATCCAGATGGAGATAAATTGTAAGCAAGGATTAGATTCAGGTAAGTAACAATGTTTGCATCTGCTTTCTTTGCTATTTTCATATATTTCTATTTCCTACTAGTTTTCCAAATGGTACATTCTGTTGAGTCTACTTGATCTGGAATACTACCCAGACTTTGAGGTTGGTAACTAAAGATATTAAATCATTTGCTTCTATTTATATGCATTATTCTTTTGATGATAGTTCATATTTCTTTTTGAAATGCATAAAGATCAATTCGCTTTAGCTATTTTTCCTACTTCCATCTTAAAACAGAACAACCTTATGATGAACGCTCTCTTCTTGTCAAATGCTTATTCTATTGCTATTTTGGTCTGGATTGTTGATTAGATTGGTTTATGTGGCAAATATATGAGCTAACGACCGTAAGGCTTAAGAGACACATTTAAGGAATATCTAGGTTAGTGACAGCATTTGTTAAATTTTTTCTTGTAATTCATATTGTTATACTAAATGCAAATGGCATGCAGTGCTGTTATTATAACTGTTTTATCTGCTCTTGCATATTGTGTTTGGTAATGCATATTTTCTACACGCTCAGCTTCAGAACACTACCCTTTGGCCCTGTTTGTTAATGTGGATGTACCTGGAAAATATGAACTAAAATTTAGGTAAGTATCTATTTTTGTATCTGCTTTCATTTATAACTATTGATATACTTGAATTTATACCTTGACTGTTCTTATTTCTTAACTGTCCTAACTAACCTATTTAGGTACAATGCTGATGATTTTTCTCTTTACACGCATATTAGTATACGATTGCTTTCTTATTGTATCGTCAAGACTAACTCACATAATACAATCTAAATTCTAATCCTCATCCAAAAGTGTTAATAATAATGTGCTAATATTTACTCAGAAAGCTGGTTGTTCTAATCAATGAATAAATTTTCAAAACTTAAGTGTGTGTGCACATGCAAATGGATTCTTTTCAATTATCAGAAGCATTGAGTGACTCCAAATTGTAGATTTATTTGTGAAAGAGAGTGGAAAAGAAAGAATACAACTAAAGATTCTATAGATTAAGAAATAAGCTTGCCAAAAAAGAAGCTACTGCTGGCTTAGAAATAGCTCTGCTTTTGTTTTAAAAGTTAAAATTCATCTGCTCAATTGTGTAATCAATAATCGACATTCACTAGTATAATGTTTGTGATGAATACAATTTAATCTGTGAGCCAAGAATTGTACAGTACCTAAGTAATGTAAATACACTAACTACGGTTAATACAAATTATTTTTACTGTCCCATGAATTTCGTCTTAACAAGGTTTGACTACCTATATTTATGCTCTTGAATATCACATTTATGATTCGTAATCCATGTTTTCTGCACGAGTGTATTTTCAGCATAACATTTCCCTTGAGCCAGTTTTACAATGATGGAGAATTTCTATTTATATTGATGCTTGTATTGCAGAAAAACCTCAACATAAATTACCAAGAGTGGGATCACCTTTTATCATAAGTTTTATCCCAACAATCTTCAGGATTTTCAACTAGTTACCACCGTCCCAGTCTAAGCCATTCAGTGTATCGCCACGTAATTTTGAACCATGATCAGATGACAAAGCAACATCTGGAATGATACCCCACTCTCCAAACTTCCACACCAACCCAACGTATGGACTTTCGACCACGACAGATTTAATGTGCACCAGCCGCCTCTACACCATATGCTTACAAACATCCAGATTCGAACCAGGAACCTTTCGATCTAGAGGCTAACATACACCTTAACCACTATACCGGTTGGTCGGCTAAACAATCTTCATAATATGAAAATCTGTGAGAACAAAATGTGCATCCACTTTTATTAAAATGCAAAATTTTCTTTTATCTTTAAACATGTTTTTTTTTTTTTTTTGCACTTAAATCAAATGGTAGATTTTGTTGAGTGAGCATTTTATTGCATGCTATTCAATAGAATTTACTTTTTGGTTGTTAAACAAAAATTTTAAATAACGGCTTTTTTTTAATTTATGAACTGTTACGTATTCTTTTGAGCAAATTTTTTTACCTGCTGAATCTCAACAATAGCGGGTGATAACAGTATAGCTCAGGATATAAACCTAGGTAGATAATATTTGTACCCATTTACTCGTATTGTATTTATATTGTTTCGATTCTGATTCATAGTGCATATTTTATGTTATCGAGAGTCAGATTCAGCTAGGGTTTTTCCTGTTGCTCAATAGAATATGCTCTCTCCTCTGGTTGGTAAAAAAGAGATTTTTGGTAATTTGCCTCCGTTTACCATTTAAAGTATTAATGATCTTTTATATTGTGTGTAATGCGTGTTCTCTTGTGTTTACATCTGTAAATAGTGGATTTGTTTGTGTTATCTAAAGAAATAACTTTTTGCTGTGAAATAAAAATAAATTTGTGCTTTATAAATTTTGTTTCTGGATATTGCTCTTTTTATTTTGAATGCTTACTGATTTTATCCATTAAAATGGTGGATTTTGTTATGTTCAGCCACATGATAGAGGTAACTTACATTTAACTTAATAAAATAATCAAATATTCTGTACAAAACATTCATGTATATGAATTTTGCAAGAGGATAGTTAAATGAAAACTGCAGTGTCTATAACTATCAAATGCAGGCTCTGGTAATGTATGAAAAAGAAACTTCTATAATGAAATGCTTCATCCAAGATGTATGCATCATTTATTTTATATCTGATTTAAAATTTATCTTCAACTTTGAAGAAATTTCACCAATGTTGCTGTTAAGCCTATTGGCTCTACCAACTTTATATAAAAACATTTAACAATAAAAATAATGTAGAAGTTCTTTGTATTTCAGCAGAACAAATAATATATAATAGCTTTGGAAAGGCATACATAAACAGGAAACTTTCTAAATAGCCTCATGACTATCAAAATAAACAAGAGGGCTTCTATGATCAACTAAATATTGACACTAAATTTTTTACATTGCAAAACATTTTGAAGAAATAAAATAAATTTGTGTTATATTTTCCATCTTAACAAGATTTGTAATTAATGAGGCTGCTTTAGCACACTACTCTACTGCCCCTGATCCTAGTTTGTTAATTGTAACACCTAAATTACCATTAACTTAAAATTTGAAGTTGTGTAACTGTAAGTACTTTGTCATGCATTTTTTGTAACTTGTTTAAATATTGTATTCGATATAAAATACTTTTTTAAATATTTGGGTAAATTTAAAAAGTAGAAACCTAATGATGAAAACTTTAGAGTTTGAAAGATAACAAAACAATTTTGAAATTTGGACTTTTTTTTAATTTTATGCAAAATTGTCCAAATTTTAAATCTATTATAAAAGGAAGTGTTTGTTTCACGGCTGCCTTACATCACGCAGTGGCTAGTTTGTTATAAATTACACGTTTTTATTAGAAAATAACTTTATCGTTAATGAATTCACAAAACAGAAGACAATACCTATAGTTTTATGTGTACAAAAGATTAGTTCTGAAAAAAAATCTGAGAGTACCAAGTACGAGTAAGTGTAACAATAAATAGAACGAACTTTACAGACACCTGTTGAAATTTCAAAGTTTTATGTCTTATTGCAAATTTATCATTCCATATTGGTATGAAAAAAACATGATTTTTTAAAATTAAAATAATCGAATTTTATGGTTTTAAAATTAATTCCTTGCCTGTACAAGTCTAAATTTCTTGGACCTTAGGTAATGAAATCAGTTTAGTTTCTAGGTAGTTTTGTGATTTTTATGTTAAACATTAATAGTATATATTATCTATAACATTATTGTAATAGGAAATATAATTGGACACATTTTTTAAAGATTAAAATGCAACAGAATTTAGCATAGTAAATCACATAATGGAACCGCGTAAATTGTTTCATCTGGTTCTAAGCCAGTTACTTTGATTGTAACCCATAACCAGTGACGTGAAAATTTTGAACTTAGATAAATAAGTTTGTTGGATCACAGACACCACTCATAATTTTTATTCTTCTGTATATTAAAAAACTTTCTGCCGCAGGAATGAAAACTCGCTTTTTATGCTCAATTCTCAGATGGTTTCTCCAGAAAGTACGCATCAGAAAATTGATAAGGTTTGTTCAAAATTGTATAGGGAACTAGATGGAGAGTAATTATTTTTCTTATGCGGCTATTACGTAGTTTAGGGTGAATTAACTGTCAAAGTCGAAAAAAAGCAAAATTCTTGCGAGTGAGCGAAACACGGTACAAATGTTCAGTCTTCAGCCATGAATTTTTTTTAGAATACCTCTAAACGCGAACTTTTACACCTCACCGAGTTTTTTTAGAAATTTTAATTTGGTTCCTGTTAATACTTTCTTGAAAATCAGGACACTTTCGTTAAAACTGCCATATCTATAGCTTATTACTATCAGTTTTTAAATTTGAAAACATCACTGGAAACCTTAGAATTTACTCTTTCTTGTAGTACAGTTATTTTTTAAATTGGTTAATAAATAAATCCGATGCAATTAAAAGTTGGTCATACAAATTTCGGAATTTTTAGATAGTAATTTCCGATACAAATTAAAACTGTCATATCTATAGCTTAATACTATTAGTTTTAAAATTTCAAAATACCATATGAAAGTTTAGAATACGCTCTTTCCTATGGCATAATTATTTTTACAGTTGGTTCAGAGAAATAAATTCGATGCGATGAAAAGTATAATTTCGCGATCGTGTACACATTTTTCATCGCGGAGATGAAACGTTAGATCGTTTTATCTGGTTTTGTGACGTCATGGCCCGAAAAGACGCTTGAAAGGGGCGTTGGTTTGCGAGGCAAATCAAATGGGATTGCGTAGCAATCACCGGAGATTGGCGAGCCGGGGGCGGAGCCCCCTATTGTGTAAAATATTTCAAATCATACACATTTCAGAATTGTTCATGCATGTATTGATACATGAATATAACATGTATGACATCTCTTTAGTTCTTTTCACACAAAATAATTAATTTGTTCAAATTTACTAATTCAGAAAAAATCAAGTCAGTAATAAAAAATAAAATTAAAGGAATCATAAAAAAAATTCTTACTTTTCATTAATATTCAGCTTGTAAAATTAACGCTATTTGAAAATATTGTTATTTGTGATCAAAAATATGACGAAATATAAAATGAACACAAAAACTTTCAATCATAAATGCTTAGTTTTGAAATTCTCTGAGCATTGACAAGTATTTCGTATACTCCTTGCACACCAAAAAGGGCTTATACATAACATAAGAAAGTGAAGTTTTCTCTATGAACAGCATTGAACAAGTGTTATAGCATCCCCAGAACATGCCAGTCCAGTGGAATTTTGAACTTGCAATTAAAAATTCATCATTGCAGTTTTTCATCACAATTAATCCAATACATGTTCACTTCAATCCATACTCTATTTTCTCAACATACTCAATCATCAGATGAGTGAATTGGCTTTTGACGTTGAATATGTCTCACCTTTCGAAACCGGTATACCATGCTTTATTTTTTAAATTCACATAAAAACGTAAATGCGAAAAATTTGATAACTTGAAAGGAGAAGAAAAAAATGAAAGAGATCACGTTCAAAAGAGCATTAAACAAAGAATGTTATAAATGTTCATTAATCTTGCGCTGACGTCATCCGATTATGCACTGCGTGAAGTTCACGAAAATGCGCACTGCCGCTCACATTAATTTAGTCTAATTCTGGCCTACTTTGTTTGTTTGAGGTGTCATTTGCTACGTCTCTTTGCATTTTATAAATAATAATAGAAATAAAATTTTAATATTTAATACTTGTTTAGATTTTAGACTTCAAAGTGTGGAAATTTCGCAAATATTTCAAAATGTCCCCCCCCCCCTAAATTAAACACAACAAAAATTATAGAAGCGTCTATAGAAAGAGAGATGAAGAGATAGAGAATCCAAGATAAAAGTTCTGGAATCCGATGCTGAGCGTCAACGGGCTCGGAAGGAACGCCATTAAGTTGAGGCTTCGTGCCGCTCACATTATTTAGTTTAGCTCCGTCCTCTTTTGTGCGAGCACGACGTTTGAGGTGTTCGTTCTTTCGTCTGTTTGCTTTATACATGGTAATAGAAATAAAACCTAAATATATTTAATACTTGTTAAATATTTTACCAAAGTGTATAAAATAGAAATTTTTTTTAAATATCCAAGTATATAATAACCCCTTGAAGAATTAGAGGGAACGCGTCAACAGGAAGAGGGATAAAAATCCAAGAAGTTCATTCAATCCAATCCATTCCATGAATGCAGAATGATTAAGCTAGTAGTGCAATGGAATTCCAAAGGATCAATGCATAAAATTTAAATTAAAGTTACCAGAGAGAGAGAATATATTCAAAACATAATGAAAACATTAACATTGTCGAAAAAAATTTTTGTGCAAAATTGGAATGGCTTTTGTAATACTGCCAGAAAACCTTTTCGTTGTGACTAAGTGTCTTTATTTTTTCATGAACAGATTACAATACCAAATAACATTAAATGAATGCAAGTTACAATTTGAGTGAGTATATATTGAGCTTCTTCACCTATTCGTCGATTTTCAGTATAATTTTTTGTGTGACGAGCAAATTCTTAACATTTGCAAAAATAACATGCATTTTGTTCATAGTTATTTCATTTTCAATATTATCAAACACAATATAGGAAGGAAACTTGATCACTTATCACTTGATTGAAATCAGCTGATTTAAATTCACGTGCCTGTTTAATGTGGTCAAATGAAGTTTAATGGATAAGAAGAACAAACTGGTAGCCAAGCTCTGGCCTTCAGTTCAACAGGCTGTGTTCAGATCAGATCCCGTAATAGGCATGGATGTTCATAGTAGTTGACAATCCATTTTAGCCTATTATGGTCCAATTAGCTGCAGTGCCGTATTTCTAAATAGGCTAAGTAGGCTGCAGCCTAGGCGGCAAAATTTTCAGGGGCGGCAGTTTAGCAATTTATTCAAACGTTAAAATGAAGTATTTCAGACGTTAAAAATATGATTTAGTCCTTCTACATAGCCTACTTTCTAAAACTATAACAAAATATAAATTCACAGCACGTAATCTTGTATTATAACTTTCTTGTAGTGCAATCTAATTTGGTTTGATAATATTGGCACAAGCGCAGCGATTCGATCGGACAACACGTGTTGTTGGTGGAAGGCCCAGTGGCTCCGCTGTCAGTAGTGTAGTGTCAGTCTAGTCTGTCTGAGTCTGACGCTGTCATTCATGTCTATCGGTGTGCACAACGGGGTCGTTGATGATTGTGTTGAGCAAGGCGTGTTCGTGTTGTTTGTTACGATTTTGCTTTATAGTTAAGAGTATTCCAATACATAACGTAAAGTTTTTAACAAGTAGGCTACTCCCTATTAGCTACTATGAATGACGGTAGGTAGAGACTCAGTGGCGCTGAATACAAAAAACGAACAAAACTGAAACTTCAAGAACAAGAACGTGTTCTGAAACAAACAAAAAAACTATATACGTTTTTTAAAACTAATAGTTTGCCAGTGGAAGAAAAGAACGATAAAGAAGATAAAGGGGAACATGAAAGTGCTCTAGCTGTTTGTGATGGTTCTGTTGGGGACGACAATGCTTTCTCTGGAACGAGTTGTTCCAAAACAGCCATGTTGTTATCAGAACCTACTGAAATACAAGTAAGTTCTCACAATCAGATTGTACCCGATAGATTTGATGTTAAAAGTCAATCTTTAACAGAAAATAAAGAGCCAACATTAGCAATTTCCTTAAATAAGGATCCAGCTTTGTGGATCTTAAATGATGCTACTAGAGATCTAATAGCAAAAAATGGCTTTGACCAAAACAAGAGATGACGCGTGCCAAAGTTTACGAGAGTCTTGGGAAGAAGTGTACATTGATGTGACAGGAATTTCAAATGACACAACAGAAAAAGCAACGACTAGATGTGAATCCCGAGGAATACTTCGAAGATTAGAACGTTTTGGGACTGCGTTTATGGTGTGTTTCTGGAGCACAGTACTTCACAGAATCGATTATGTTAGCAAAGCCATGCAAAGTGGAACTGTGGATGTTTTGTTGGTCAGAGATTTCTATGGCTCTCTTGAAGAATATTTTACGGAACAGAGAAACAACTTTGATTACTTTGAGGAATTGGCCATGTATATAACCAAAACTACATTTTATGAAAAAGATAATAAAAGACAGCCAAAAAGAAAAGTTTGGCCTGACGAAGACCGAAGTGGAGAAGTTAACTTTACTAGCAGGGATGACCTTAAAATAAATACGTTTTTACCAATTGTAGACTCTTTTGTTTGTGAATTCAAGAAAAGAAAAATGGCCTATGACGAGTTTCAAGACCGATTCTACTTCTTAACTCAGTTGTGTGATAACAATACAGATATGGAAGAGGAACTGAGAAAAAAGGCCACCAACCTTTACCACGTCTACACAAATGACTTGGATTCGGATTTCACTGAAGAGTGCATCCACTTTAAAAATCACTGTGCTGTGGGTAATAATCACCCATCTGATAAATCGTTGGAAGGAATTTCGAAATTTCTGAGGTGTAATTCCTTACAAGATGTTTACCCCAATTTGGACATTGCTGCAAGGATAAGTTTGTGCATACCTGCTACAATCTGCGAACTAGTATTTCTGAAATACGGTTAAACTCACTTTCATTACTTTGTATTGAGGCAAATACAACAAAAACACTTTCATATGAGGACATTATTAACGAGTTTGCCATTAAGGAATCTCGTAAGAAAGATATGTAAATTTGAACATGAAGATTAATCTTCAATTATAAGATATGTAATTACGTGGGGTGAGTTGTTTTAGAGAAGTTTGTATATTTTTCAACAAATAAACCATTAATTAACTACATTTTGTGTAATTACATTTCCGTGTAGGATAACTTAATTCAAATTGGATACAGCTCTTCAATTACGCAAAAGATAGTCATTAGTATTAAAATATAAAAATATGTTTAAAATAGTGATCTCTGATCTCCAAGAACAAATGAATTAATTAAGTTCGAAACCCATTTCATTTTTTAACGAATCTTAAAAGAAGCAAGTAAAAAAACCGAAGTAGATAACTAATTTGATTATATAATTTATTATGTTTAAAAAAGATGAAAACATCAATGAACTCTATCCTTTTATAGTATAAAACAAATGTATTTAAGCAAATATGAACTATAGAGGGGGCGGCAAATGGATTTTAGCCTATAGGCGGCATACTCTTAAATCCGGCCCTGATTAGCTGTTGTGATGCAAAAGATTATACAGACGAAAACAAACCAAAAATAATAACTTCTAGAAGTAAAACAGAGATTGTAAAAAGTTTGTGTTTCTCAAACATTAAGATTTTAAAAACAGCATTTTATTAAAAAAGCACGGCATTGGCCGTGACAGTTGTTTTTGTGAGGTCATGTGTAACTACTGCTCGCTAACCCCCGGTGATTGCTACGAATTCCCATTTGATTTGCGAAGCAAACCAAATGGGAATTCGTAGCATATTGGATAACAGCCATCATGGCGTTGCTCGTGGTGTTGGTTTGCTTCGAAAACCAAATAAAAATTCATAGCCCATTGTAATGAATTCCCATTTGATTTGCTTCGCAAACCAAACTATGAATATAATAGTTTGTTGCGCGGAATATATTGGTTTGGTTTTCTAAGCAAACCAACACAATGGGCAATACCGTGATGGCCACGTCATTTTCAAATGCGACCAAATTCGATAACGGCCATAATGGCGTTGCTCGTGGTGGTTTGCTTCGCAAACCAAATTATGAATTATGCCTCGTCATTGTCAAATTCGGCCAAATTCCAATTGCGAAGAGATTTAATCCATCGACCTTAAATGAAATAGACGGATCATGTGGGCGGAGTCGCTGTCGTAAGATCTCTGAAGGGTAAATCACAAATCGACTTATCCGATTGGCTGTAGAAGCGCAGACTAGTGTTTTTAATAACGGTACATAGTCACGTTAACCAATTAATAGTTCAGGATACCTGCTTTTACCCACAACCACGTGACACATCTTCAAACCGAGCAACTGTAAGAAATAACTTGAAAGTGCGGTCGCATGCTCCGTCTATTTCATTTTAAGGTCGATGATTTAATCGGCGTGACGTCAGAATCTCTTGCGAAAATAGAAATATATTTTGAAAAATTATCTATTAAAAGAAAATGAAATGCAAGGTAAATTTACTAGTGTAAAATTATCAGCAGATTTCGAATCCGTTGGAATTTTCAAACTATCTTCAACGATCCCAATTTTACAAAAATAAACAAAACATTTCCAGCCAAAATGAATTTTTTTTTTTAATTTTTTGCTGAAATTGTAAGAGGGTAGGAAATGTTATCTGTTTATTACTTGAACGCGAAGTTTGACGTGCCGTCACAATCTCTTGCGAAAATATAAGAGATATTCAGTTAAAACAATTTTTATTTATTTAAAGAAAATCATATTTTTAGGTATTGATCTAATGTGAAATTTTCCGCAGATGTTAAATCCGTTGAAATTTTTACTATATATTTAACGGTCTAGGAGATAGAAAAAAGGAACTAAATAACTCCAATTAAAAGTTTTTGTTTTTTATCGTCTGCTGGAAAATCATTCCTCCGAGCAAAATGATTTCATTCATGCTGCATTCAATAATAATTTTTACATTTTATTCATTTTAAAATGTTCTAGATTAAATTTTAAAATTCACCAGGACTCAAAAATTGCAAACAAATTTGGACTACCTGTGTGCCAAATTACATTACTGTAAGTGGCATAGATTCGTCAGGAATTTGCGGGCAGAAAACAAACAAACACTTCTTTTAATAATATTAAAGATATTCAACTAGTAACCACCGTCTCAGCCTAAGCCATTCGTTATTTTGAACCACTGTCAGATGACAAGGCAATATCTGAGCTGGCACCCACTCTCCAAACTTCCACACCAACGCAACGCAAGGACTTTCGACCACGACAGATTTAAGGTGCACCAGCCGACTCTACACCATACGCTTACAAACATCCATGACCCGGATTCGAACCAGGAACCTTCCGATCTAGAGGCTAACACCGTTACCTACTTCCTTGTATAATATAGTAGAGATAATTATTAATAGAAGTTAAGTTCGTTCGAATTATCCTTAAATATTCCTACAGTTAAACATTGTGTGCACAAGAAATGCAATGTTGAAATGAAGTTCCAAGATTGTTGGTTGCTATGAGGTTATTAAAAAAATTTAGTGATTTTTTCACAAATGTTAATGTGTCCTAGCAGTGAACAAAGGAATACTGGAACCTTTTTCTGCTCATAAATTTAAAGAACTCTCGAATAATCAGAATAAATTGGCGAGTTTTTGTAGGAAAAGAAAAAATAAGTTGTCTAAACGTTCTATAGTTTAAGAATTTTAAACAAAAATTAATTTTTCAAAAAATTTTGTGCAGTTTTAACTTTTTGTTTTAAATTTCACAACGTGACTATTGAAGGAGATCGTTTATGAAATTATTCTCTAGAAATGAATTTATTAGTATTTTGAAGATCAATTTGTCAACACACTCCCAAAGAAAATATCCGAGCGTATTGATTTTCGTTTGCAAAAATTCAAATATCGAATCACGTTAAAAACTTTCGAAGTTCCTATTCTTTCCGTGAAAAAAAAGGGGATATATCGAGACCCCTTCTCTCACCACAAACAAAACTACCTTTAACGGTGGAATACATTTTCCCCTTTCGTTTAATTATTCAATTCGTTTGTTGTCTTATGCGTTTACATCTCATATACCACATTTGAGTCGTGAGTACGAAATGAAAACAAGATTTTGAAAAGGCGGGAAACGAAGGAAAAGTTTTATCTTTCTTATACCTCCCCATACCCCCTATCACAAACTTAAACTCTTCTACCTGACAAAAAAGACTACTATTTTTGGCAATTTATGGCAGATTCAAATCACAAAACAGTCGCCAGTAAAGTTCAAATTCCAGTGTGCGCTTGCGCAGTTTGCTAGCTCCTAAGAGCCAGACTAGGCATATACCCAAATGGACGGTTCATTACTGGCGGAAGACGCAAGTATTTTTCTACCAGAATCGGTTGCTGGGCGAATATGTTTCTTCAATCGGTTTCCCACATTTCCTCCTCTCTCTTTCTTTTGGCGATAGTGTTTATGTCCCGTAATTTTTATGCTCACGACTTATTGAACTTGTTTTCGTGAATATTAACAAGAAAATGAATAAAGTTAAGCTTATAACTTCAGTGTTAAATAAAATAAGATCTGATGTGTTGTCTCTCTCAGGCACAAGTTTTTTCTTTAAATTCTTTCCATGCTGTGTGATAGAAGGTTACGCATTAATTTTATAACATTAAATAAAAAATAGATTTGAAATGTCCTATTAATGGATAGTTCCTTAAAATAAAACTTTCTTTCAACCAACTGTTCAACACATGTAGTTTTTTTTTAGTGTGATTAATCGTTTCCTTACATTAACCGAACCAGAAAAGATACTGAACATTTTTATTTGACCTTTTTAATGCATAACACAAAATTTTAACCCGCTTAAATTCAATTTTAAGTTTCATCCATTTATACAAGTCAAAAGACATGTAATTTCAAAAATAATCAACACCATCAGTACACATTTGTTAAAAAATCTACCACATTTTCATATGAAAAATAGAATTAACAGATTGAAACTAATTATGAGCAAATATTGGCCTAAACATACAAGATAAAACCTCAAGATAAAAAATAGCTGACAGCATTTCTACGCATTTATATCCAAATTCACAGATAAATGTTGATGTGGTGGTTTTGTTCCGAGATCTAGCAGCAAAATAAAGATGAAAGTTTGCATCAAAAATAACACTTTTATATAAACATTTCTTTTATTCTTTTTATATAAAGCATTGCTACAATTTACTCTCTGCTTTTCTGATGATTCAATTCGGCTTAGGTTATTGAAAACCTATAATAAGGAAACAGCTAAAAAAAACAACGCATTATCAAAAGTTTAAAACTTGCTAACTGCCTTTGGCGCGATGTTTACATCGCCAAAGTAGCGGGAAACAGCATGTTGTTCAAAAAAAGCTATTTACTTAAAAAGTCTTCAAATTTACACTGACAAAACACTAAAATAATTATAAATAAACATTCTAGAACACGAAAAAGCTATATTTTCTTTTTAATTTAATATACACACGTTTTTCTCGAACACACAAAAAGTTCCCATGTTAAGTCTACGGGAGCTGGGAAAAGACCGCTTCGGGCGGTAGAAAAGGTCTCTAAGCCAATCAGAAAGTGTTTCCCGTATGTCGCCACTCTTATTATATAGGCACTCTAGTCTATAGTTGCCCGGATCACTTTGTATTCCCTTTTTGAAAATTGGAGTTGTGTTGGCCAACTTCCAATCCATTGGTACCCAACCCGTGCTACATGTTGAATTAAATATCATGTGTAAGGGCCGGGTGGCCTGCTCGTTAGGGCATCGAGCTCGTGACTGACTGATGATGAGTTAGAGCCCAGCAGACCGAAAACTCCCGTGTACGCTAAAGGTGGCTGGTGCACGAAAAATCTGTCGTGGTCACAAAGTCCTCCATGTTCGCATAATAAATCAATACCTCTGGGGTGGCGAACCAGGGATTCGTTGATCTCTGGTTTGGATCAAAATTACAACCGTGTGCCTGAGTACGATTGAACGTAGTGAAAAATGTGACCTCTAAGTAAAAACGAGGCGTGTCGATGTGCTGCCATCTGTTGACTAAAAATTCGAGCTAAGTCGGACTTCCTCCCAATGGGGCTCACTTGCATGGACGCCTCTTGCCGTCATCAACGTGTCTGCCAGTGCAGGCAAAAGAAACAATAACAAATATCATGTGAATCACGTCCCCCAATTCTTACGCGCATTCCACTAGTACTCTCGGATATATATCGCCTGGCCCTGGTGCTTTAGATGGCTTAATTCTTTTCAACTGATGTACTATTTCTTCCCTGTTAAATTTGCATCCTTGGAATCCTTTTTTAATTTATAGTTACCGTTGAAAACCCCCAGAAAAAAGTCATTTAACACGTTTGCCATTCCCACCTCGTCTTGGATTAATTCACCTCCCCTCCAACGTGCCAAGTGTAGTACTAAATTTATTTTTACCACTTGCATATGCAAAAAATTCTTTTGGGTTTATATTTATTTCCCTTGCTAGTTTTTCCTCCAAGGACACCTTTTGCTTCCGACTAATATTTTTAAACTCCTTACTGGCTTTCAGATATGCCTCCTTGTCTCTGTCGTTACCAGTGCTTTTATATACCCTGCATGTTCTTTGTTTTAATTTTAAAGCTTTGTGTGTTTCCCCTGAAAACCACATAGGGAGCCTGTTTCTAGATTTTCCTGAACGTTACATGTTCTATTATCACCCTAACTTATTCTTTAATTCCTCCCATTGTTCAGAATGATGCGGTGTTATTAATCCCCCTTTGAATATATCCTTTAACTCTTCCCTTATCCTATGAAAATTTACCTTTCTGAAATTATCCTACTATTGATTGTGTATGCCGACTGAAAATTTATACTTAATCTGATCATTCTCCCAATGGTTCACCTATAACCAAATCCTGCACCCTATCGTCATCATTGCTGAAAATCAATTCCAATATTGCAACCCCCCCCCCCTCCCGGTACAAAAAACAATTCTGCCTCTTTCCCATTTGTAGCTAGATTGTTTGTCCAGTCAATATTTGGATAATTAGTCCCCTATAATAATTAATTCTCATTTTTGACATGCTTCGTTTATCAGGTTGCACATACCCTTTTCCTGCTCTGCACTACAAACAGGTCTATATATATTACCCAGAATTAGTTCTGTCTTTTACAACGGTTTAATTTTTAATTTAGTTCAAACAATTTTAAAAAACAAAAATAATTTTTCAGATCTGATTTTAGTATTCTTTTCTTCTTTATAAACAGATGCCCATTTATTCATCTCAGAACACTCTTAAGTTTTCAGTACTTTATTGCTCTTCTACTAAACTTTATACACATTTAATAACACCAACTTGTTTCCTTTCTTCATATCACACGAGGCAAACTTATTTCCAATTTAAATAACTTTATCAATGATATATACCAGCTATAAAGGACTTGAGCCTCCTCAATCAGAATACGAGATAATACAATGTGATATGCAATGAACTATTTAAGGATTTGTTTTGTCATCCAACAATTTTCTATAAATTGGTGCCTTTGACATTTAAGAATTGAGCAGTGGCCTTTGCTAGAAATTGGATTAATGTGAAACAGTTCATTTTACAGGACTGATGGTCTTTGAATGTTTCTATTATTTAACAACATTTACAAACACAAAAATTCTTCGGTATTAAGAAAATTTACATTTAAGACTATTGTTATTGTTTTACTATATTCAATCAGTTAGGAAACACCAGATACTTTAATAGCATTATGTTATAGTAAGTTTGGAGATAGTGTAAAATTACATAAAAGTTAATTTTATCTAAATTAAATGTTTCCATTTATGATTGTGTTTACTGTCACTTCAAAAGATTTCTAATTTTTAGAACCTGCATTCATCATTTCAGATGAGATGAAGTGGACCTAAGTATCACTTCACGCATAATATTTGGAAGCAAAAAATTACTTCACAATTGAAGGAACATAGTGTGTAGATTTACCAACAGTAATTTTGCCAATGCAAGTGCATACTAACTTATATTTAATACTAAAAAATATTTTACATATAAATACTCCAGCTACATTTTTTTAAGCGTGAAACAAGTTTAATAAAGCATGCGTCTATTAATTTTTTTAAATTTCACTGAATTAAACATTTATTAATGAAAAATGATTTACAAAATATCTGTACCCCTTTTGTTCTTTAAAATATTACCAAAGAACATCTTTTGAGAGTGGTCTGAGAATTCAAGTTCAGTTTGATGAAGATATCAAATTCAACACATACCTGAAGAGATTATGAGCAGGAATAAATGTAAAAGTTCAAAGAAAACGAAAATAGTTTTCTTGAAATCTTTAGGTGATATCCCTCTGGAAGCGCTCTACGTTCTGCAACACCAGCTTGACATGAAACCAGTTTTCACCTTGACTAATAAAATCTTTTCTGGGATTCTTTCAACCAATATATGTAGTTTTAATTTGTGTTATAAGGGAAAGTAATATTGCTCATTGGAAATCTTATGATGCAGAGAATTAGGAATTCAGTCTTAAAACCAAGTAAATGCACTTAAGTTCTCGTGAGGTTGAAATTTGTCATGCTATAAAATTGAATTACGTATCTATTGCATTTTGAGTGTTTATCATAGATCTTAAGGTGGAAAATAAAGAGTTACTAACCATTTAGGCATAATTTGTATGTATTGTGATTTATTTGAATGTATGTATTAATTCATATGCATATATATGTTGTTTTATATTACATTAATAGTAAATGTGAATGGTGATTCAGTCATATTGAACAAACTATATTTCATGCAAAAGTAAAATGTATGATTTCTAAAAACATTGAGCTTCTTTTGCAACAGCAATGAACTGATGTATGCTGCAAGATATATTTTCTTTAAAATGCTTACAAGATTTCCCATATCTAATGCATGCAATAATAAAATTCATATTTTAAGAATGACATAACAGTTGAGTTGTATTTCTCACCAAATTTACAAACCCTTAATAAGTGATTAAAATTATGAAGATAAAAAATGACAATATTTCTTGCAGAAATGATTTTTTTTTTTTAATCCAATGGTAGGCATTGTTGATTTGTAATCATTTTGTCACTACAAGGCCAGAAGTGATGGCCACTTGTGAAGGAGCACCCAATGGACGACCATCATTACCCCTAACAAAGAACAGTACAATTTACATCTATGCCCAGACTCCAGATTCGAACCAGGAACCTTTCGATCCAGAGGCCAACACCTTAACCACTAGACTAGTTGGTCGGTGGCAGAAATGAGGAAAATACCATAGGTATCGTCAACACATTCTCTATATAAATAATGCAACAAAATCAAGAGAAAAACTGGACAATGAGTTACGTGTGGTAATATTAAATGCAATTCCTATCAGAATTCTGTAACTCCAAGTACAGCTCCTGCGAGAAGATAAATCAACCTTGGATCAGTTGAGTTCCGAATAGGTATGAAATTGTGTTAAAAGGCAGGCACACACTCAAAAGCATGAATGGCAATTGATATACTTTATTGGCAATGTTTTTGGTAGCAAGTTGTTTTAGGAAAAGGAAACCCTACTTTATTTAGGATTATGACTCCCTCATGATTATTTGAATCTCATTAAAAAAAAAATTTTAATCATATTTTATTTTAACATGCTTAAACTCAGATTTGCTAGCACAAATGTGATCTTTTATAAAATTAATATTAAGAAGCCTGGTTCCTTTGACTTAAAGCTAATAAATTATTTAACTTGAACAAACGTCTATAACAATTTTTCAGAAAAATTCTTTGTGGTAGAAAGAATTATCACTAGTGTAGATTCTTCCACTTTTAAAATTCTTTGCCACTAAGCGTCAAAAGCATTGCCAGTCTTCATATCAAAGCTGCACCCCAATGTTATCAATCGTGTATCTTTCAGCACAAAACTATAAACAACAATCCACACAAAAGGTGGCTGTGGTAGAAAGAATTTGTCACCTCCAGAACTCTTATTTAATAGTCATTGAAAATCATGAGACACAACTGCCTTCTTGCGGGATCTGCACTATACTCTGTTTCACCTTAACTTGTCAGTATTGGGAAAGGCAGAAATGATGTTCATCCGCATGAAAAATAATTCCAACTTGATTTGGAATTTAAAATAAAGAAAATGCATATAAACGTGTAAAAATTGTCCTACAATGAAGGAGTGATTTTTGAACCTTTATAATCGGTTATTTATTTGTAAAAAGCATTTTTTTTGACCGAACCGAATGAATATATCCGAAACGGAATTCTAAACCGGTTTCCATGGTAACATTTCTGGCGAGCTAAATACGCTTTCCGGCCAAGTCTGCGCCATTTCGCTCTGCGTCTTTGCTAGCATGTGTATTTACGTTCATATCTCTCTTGTGCTATTTTATTGGAGTGTGTTTGATACTCTGAACATGGCTGAAAAAGGAACGTCACCATCCAAGCTGTATACGCCATCAAAGCAAGGAAAATCAATTGGTAGTGGAGCTCGCAGGAACATATTGAATGTTTATTCTAGACTTCGAGAAGAAAACCATAGTGATTCCATTAACCAAATCGTCGGAAAGGTGTCTCAACTAACTGGTGTTTCCAAAAGAACTGTTTTTCGTTTGAAAAAAGAAAAGAAGACGACAAGTCCTTTGAGTACTCCAGGAAAAAAACGACCTTATGCCGTTGGAAAAAGAACAAGAATGATGAAATATGACAACTTTACTTTATCGTGCATCCGACGAAAAATTCATGATTGTTTTCGTCGAAATGAAATTCCTACATTGGACAAAGTTCTAAATGAAATTAACAATGATAAGGATATTTTTTCGACAAACATTAGCCGAAGTACACTGTACAGGATACTGAAAGATTTGGGATTTTCCTTTGAAAAGCGAAAAAGGCAGGCTATGCTTTTAGAAAGACACGACATAATTTTATGGCGAAGAAATTATTTACGAAAAATTAGAGAACTGAAGAATGAAAATGCTTCAATCTATTATTTAGATGAAACATGGGTGAATGAAGGACACTCACAAAGTCGAGTATGGCAAGACAAAAACATCAAAAGCACCAATGAAGCTTCCTCTTCAAGTTTGACAACAGGCTTGGCTGCACCAAAAGGAAAAGGAAGAAGACTCATCATTACCCATATCGGAAGTGATGAAGGATTTGTACCTGATGCGGCTGACATTTTTGTAGGAAAAAAATCCGGTGACTACCACGAAGAAATGGATGGTAACCATTTTGAGAAGTGGTTTGAAGATATCATGCCTAAATTGAAACGAAACAGCTTTGTAGTGATGGACAATGCCCCCTATCACTCGGTGAAGAAAGAAAAAATTCCGACGACATCTTGGAAAAAAAGTGCAATTCAAGAATGGCTATCGTTGAAAAACATTACGTGGAACCAGGACATGATCAAGATTGAACTGTTGAAAAAAGTTAGCGAAATCAAACATATGTTTGATAAATACAGAGTTGAAGAAATTGCCGAAAAATTTGGACATAAGGTTTTGAGACTTCCCCCGTATCACTGTGAGCTTAATCCCATTGAAATGATATGGAGTCAAGTAAAAGGACACGTTGCCAGGGAAAACAAGACTTTTAAACTGAACGATGTGAAGGATTTAGTCATCCAAGGGATTGAAAAGGTCTCTGTACAAAATTGGAAAAACTGCATAAACCATGTTACTGAAAAAGAGAAATACATGTGGGAAGTAGATGGACTTGTGGATGATATTAGGGAAAGTAAGAACTTGGTAATTTCTTTTAATAGTGAGTCTGATAGCGATTCGGAAATGTTAAGTGATGATGATGTGTAAATTCATGTGATGAATAAGTATATTATAATGTAAATAGATTTGTTATGATGTTTGCTATGTTTTACATATATTGATGATGTATAAATGCATGTGATGAATAAGTAAAACGTAAATATAGTTTTCTCATTGTAACTACTATTCATGAAAGAGATTGGTTTCTTCTGTACACTTTCTTGTAAACTATTTTAAATTATTCATAAAATTAATAATTTACTACTAATCAACCCGACACCGTTCCGCGAGTTTCAGAATATGTTTCACACATATAAGGTTTATTTTTTTTAACTCTAATTTTTAAAATGGTTTCATTTTTTTTATTATTGTATGTGTATTCACTATATTTGTATTTTTTATATTCTATTTATTTATTGTGAATGTATTTTATATCCTCTATGTTATATGTATTTTTATTTGTTATTTACTTTCTTTAATATCAGAATAAATTTGATTTAATTTGGAGACTATATTTTGCTGTTAAGAAAAACACATATTTTAGCAGACGACGCACTCTCCCCTACCTTGTCCAACCAAATGTAAGACCAAAGGAGTAATTAAATTGGATTAATTTCCTTTAATAAAATTATTAAAATTGAAAAAAGAAGTATTAATCAAGGTGTTTAGCTTTCAGGTAAGTAAATTCAAAAAATGAATTTTATGGTTCATCACATCTTTAAATAGACTGTTTTTTTAAACAACATTTATTGTAAAAAAATTTTAAATATATATATTTTTAAATAACTAAAAATAATACTCATTTAGAAAAATCAAAACGCATTTATATTAACATAGAGTAGCTTTTTGTTTAATTAACAAATGTAATGCAAGAGCCATTAGAAATTAAAGATCTGTGAAACGTATAGAATTTCCACGTGCATTTTATCTCTCCTTGCCAAAAAGGGCGAATTTCCTCGCTTATAGCTGACTTCTTCTGACATTGTAACCCTAGTTTCTACGACAACGGCTGTGATGCGGTCAACGTAGCCTTTACTCTACTGACAAGTTAAGGTGAAACAGAGTATAGAAAATTTCCCTGTGGTTTGTTAACACTGAAAATCCATTTTATATAAACTTACAACTTTTATGCAATGAAGACCATTATCCTTAATGAAGAATATTCCAAACTAAATTGTTAATCCAGACAGTTAAGAGCAATTTAATGGAATGTGCTAACATGATTTCAAAGCTAGAATGCATTATTTTTTTAACTATCCAAAACAATCTTACTTTTAAAAACCACACATATGTAGATTATAATTTTATTAATAAAATTTAGACTTAGATAAATCAATTCTATTAGTATAAAATATTCGAAAACAAAAAACTTTTTTAAAAATTAACGAGAATTTCATAAAAACTTCATCCTTACCTTTTTCAATTGTATAAAATTGAACCAGATTTATGAGGTTGTAAGATGAAATATCTTCAGAAGGCATTAATATTAGAAAGCATTAACAGCAACATTTCCAGTTCAAAGGATTCTCTACTTATTTAAAAAAAAATTATGCACAAATTTATACAAGTGTACTTGCAAACCATTTCCCTAGCTAAAATTTCTTTTCTATTCATGAATCAGAAGAACTTCAAATGCTTGTCATAGATTTTGCTTCTTACTGACAAGGTTTGTGCAAATGGAGAATTCCATGTTTAATCAAGTAACATCAGACAGAAAAATATTTGTTACTTGCATTTCGCATCCCTATAAAAATTTGTTTTACATAAAGAAATATTGCAATCTATTGAATATAAATTAGAATATATTCTTGTGGCTTTTCAGCAGGTTAAGTTTGTTGTTCAGTCATATTTTTTTTTACGAATGGGCTAAATAGACCGGGACCTACATGCTTTTCAGCAGAGTATTAACAGTTATCACTGCGATGCATAATATACATAATTCCCAAGGTATACTTTTTCTTTTGCATAAAGCATTTACACACACCACTAATGTGTTGTATAAACTAAAGCCTGGTCATCATTTCTTCTCTGATCAAACAACAATCAGCCCACATACCAAGATAAACTAGTGATGTTAGGCATGCAATATTACTTTTCAGACATAATTTACTCATCATAACTTCACTTAAGCCTCAATCAATTATAAAAATCTTCCAAATTATGATTAGATTTCATTGTACCATTTCCATATCTGGTATATTCTATCAGCTGAATGAAATAAATCAACATTTTCTGTTACCTTTACCATACCAATACTTAAACGATAAAATGTACTTCAGAGAACATAGCAGCTTTTGTATGTAACATTTGAAAGAAATTACCAAAAAAGGGAATTCTTAATATGACATTTTTTACTCAAACTTTCTAGATAACTTCATCTTTCGAAAGCTAATGTACCCACCTAAATTTTAAATGCTGGACAGATTCACTCGGTTTTCTATTTCAGCCGTTGTGTGGCAAATACTAGTTTATTCTCTAAATGAAACCCATCATACTGAATTTCTAGAACTCTTCACTTTTCTAGAAAAAGACGCCTGCATTTCTATTCCGACAAATTTTAAAAATCCATTGAACATGATTCTCTTGAGCATTACAGGTATTTAGCCAAACATAAAATTAGGCTTGTAGAACTTAAAAGCAAACTGTTTTTCACTCATCAACATCACATTTTAAAACTATATTATTTTTTTTTACAATTTCCAGATGTTTGTTTGTTTATACAAAACAAGCATATACCTTTCACTACTTTGTAGATTTTTCTCTGTAAAAAATTGAATTTCATGGGTTAATGCTAGATTTTTGCACAGAAATTCTATTTCCCGACTTTGTATCAATGTTGAGAAGCTTGAAATCAATAAAATTCAATTGTTGAAATATTTCACTTTAATATATTCAAAAGCTAACTTACATTTATGCATGAATATATAGTATTCATACTTCAGGTTTTCAGATTTTGTGTAATATTAAGCAGATCTATTGAATCAAATGGTTAAAAGATAACGACTTTAGTTCCCTTTAGAACATTTTCTTTCAGTTCTTGAAATGTTTCGAAATTTTTTCAGTTCACTTGATGACTTCTTTTAACAGTAAAAATAATATTTCCAACATGAAATGTTCTTCATGACTGCTCAGCACAAGTAGTCATACTTTACAAATCAGAACTAAACTTTCTCACATTCATGAATAAAATGCAAACATTTTATGTATTTAGTACATATAAAATGGGCCAACTTCCCAAGTAGATGAAAAACGCAATTTCTGTTGCATTATAAAATCATATCTGCATGTCATAACACACATCTGGCAAGGTCTTCATGATTCTCATTCAAAAAAATAGAACTAGCTGAGATACATTCTGAATGTCACAACACATAATCATAAATGAAACATAACATGGGATATATATCTTATTAAATGTAGACTAAAACAAAGTAATTTTAACATGCTAACCTACACTACAAACATAACATCAAAATTTTCCATGATCGACACTAATAAAAAATTCTATTTCAATTTCTGTACACAATAATCAAATAAATCGATGATAATTTCTAAATTTCTTTTTTGTTGTTGCGTGCTCATCATGTAAGTGGTCAATACAAATATAGTAAATTCTAATAATAGGAAGAATTCTTAATGTAATAGTACACAATGAAATGATCAAAATATGAGCTTCAGTAATAACCCATTTTTCTGCCTCTAGGGGCATAAGCAGGTTTGTCACCACTCCTACGCTCATGAAATTTCCATTCCTCTCTAACAGGCTTACCTCTAGGAGAGAAGTGCGGTGGTTCCCGAGGGGATGAGCTAGGACCTGGAGGACCACGGAATTCATTTCGAGAATACACACGTCGTTCGGGAACACCATGATAGGTTACTTCCCGCCTTTCCTCACGCTCAACATACTTGCCATGAGAAGGGGGCATATCCATCTTATCTCTTCTAAACTCTTCGTGATCAAAATTTGGTTTCTTAAAGCTGGAATGCTCACGAGGGTAGTCAAACTTGTTTTCACCACTGAATTTTTCACGGTGAAAACTGGAAGATGGGCCATCATATGGGGTAGAAGGTTCTCTTCTTTTCTCTGCCCATACATGAGGTGGCCCTCCACCACGCCGATTAAAAGGTCGCTTTGCAGGTGGCATATCTCGCATTTGAGCATGCCTACGTAACTTCTCACGCTCCATTTCTATCTGTTCCCTCTCCATTCGCTGCTTGGCCCTTTCCATCTTGAGCATCTCCGCCTTTTCCCTTTCCAGCAATTCTCTCTCCATCCGCAGCTGACTCTTTTCCCTCTCTAACCTATAAGCTTCCTCCTTCTGTTTGCGAACAATCATTTTGTGCCTAAACATTTCCTCCTCTCTTTCCCGCATTCTATCATCCCTCTCTCGACTCATATATTCTCGGGGAGACATCCTTTCACTGCTGCTACTGCGGTCATAATGAAATCCACCTCTTCCGAAAGGCCGGAAACTGGAGCGGTCAAATGCTGGAGGTCTGCCAAACGGGCGCCTGAAAGTGTTAAACCTGCCTCGACCTCTAAATGTAGTTATTCTACCTCGATAGCCACCAAAAGGCCTCCTGAAAGATGATCCTCGAGAAAATCTACCTCTAAAATAAGATCGTCCTTCATAACCATGGTAGCTTCTTTCACTGCTTCTTCTTCCATCATCCATCTTAGCCTTTTCATCTCCCACATTACCAGATCGCTTTTCCTCAGAACCCGCAGCGACAGATCTCTTTGCATCTCCATCCGATTTGGCAACAGTGGCATCTTTAGCTTCCCCTTTCGAAACTTGTTTTTTAACAGTGGATGGTTCTGACTTTTTAACAATAGGCGCAGTCTGCCGTCTCTCGACAGAAATTATATGACCTCCGAATTCAGTGCGATGAAGCTTTTCAATGCATTTAGAAGCATCCTTACTTGTTGCCATGGTGAGCAAACCATACCATTTTCTTTGTGTACCCTTTGTGCTTCTGACAATTTTAGCAGAAGTAACTTTACCATGCTTACTAAACAGATTCTTCAAATCAGACACTTTAGACGTGCTAGCTAACCCAGTTACCCACAAGGTTCGGGCCGTAAGAGCTACTTGTTGCACTTTATCTTTACCAATAACTTTTAAGATTTTGCTCTTGCCACTTTTAGCATCAGCAGCATCCGTTGTTCCTGACGCTGAGTTAGTGCACTCAGTTGCTGTAGCTTCCTTGGAAGTTTCGTTTTCATCCACTGCATCACATTTGGATACTTCGGAGACAGGTTCTTTTTCTTCCGAGATGCTGTTTTCTTTCATTTGTGCATCTTGTCTAGACTGTGTAGTGGTTTTAAATCGAGCACTTTCGGTGTCTTCTTTGTGCTTGCCGTAGTCGTCCATTTCTTCATCACTACAGGGAGTGTCTTCATCTCCTTCGTCAAGATCGAGATTCGAAGACTTTTCCGAAATTTCTTTTAAATTACCGTCAGAAGTATCCATCTCTTCATCATCACCAGCATCATTTCTTCGTTTCAAAGTCTTGACTGGAGTCGTTTCCGAGGTATTATTTTCAAATTCATATTCATCTGCGTCAATGCCTTCTTCTTCAAGTGCATTTCGTAACCTATCAATTAGTACAGACTTTACACCGGTTTTATCAAGACCTCTTTTGTCTAATTCGGCTTTCAGATCAGCGACTTTCAAATCGGATATTTTCAAGGCCATGCTTTGAAATTGCGAAAGCTTTGCAGAAATCAATGATGGTTGATATATTGGTATTATAAATATAATATTTTTTAGTAAAAGATGATTAGTGAGTACATTAATCACAATTAAAATGGCGCTTGATAGTTGATTTCAACGCACTTGATTGAAGTTGAAGTTTAGATTGTCTATGTCTTTTGTGTGTCTGATATTCTACGACCATCTCACGGGTGTAAGAATCATAGCAATTGCGCATGCGTCAATTTATTCCGGTCCGGACTTCTGTTGCAACCCTTTCTTTACGAGTGGTTTGTTTGGCGACGACGAGGATATTTTCACCCCGCGCCAAACCAAGCATCTGTCCGCTGTCGTTGACATTCTCGAATGGATGAACAGTATAAATAGAAGCGTCTCAATCCTATGATAGTACTTTACGCAAGTCCAATTTGATTGGCTAGTTTCACGGGCTTGGCTTCACTTGGATATCTCGCTAATCTGATTGTTGCAGTAACCATTTGATTTTGAATATGCGCGTTGTTTCGTAGAAATACAATACATACACAAGCGCCTCAGCGTACAGCGTAAGTGTCCGACAAGTTGACTCTGATTTGCTCCTCATTTTCATATATATGTTGTATGGTTGTTGTTAGTAGTATTTCTTGCAAACTTATATTAAAGGGTACTTATACTTTAAAGAGCTTCTTTTCGTGAAGCAACGATGGCCTAACGGCTAAAGTCACCCACATTCAGATTAGCGTCGGCAGCGGAGGATGACTACCCCAGTTCGAACCCAGCTGGCGGAAAACTTTTTAGATCCTCCAAATTATTTTAAAAAAATTCAAATTTAATTCCTTTTCATTCTAATTTACTTTTCCCAATTTTTAATACCCTTTTTATATTTTTCCAAGCTTCCGTTGATTTTACATAAATAATCTAAGAACCACTCCTGAACTCACAACCAACTGATATTTTTCCGCCCCTCTGCCGTCCCCTTTGCTTTAGGATGATTGTGTCGTATCCACCGCTGGCTTAGGACCATTCTGATGTAACAAAAAGCATACATAAAACACTAACTTATATAATTATTAACTTATATAATAAAAGGATACAATTTTCGGCTCCCACCTCTACCCACCCATAGCCATGGGTCTGAAAAGAAAAGAAGAAAGCACAAAGGAAGTGATAAATCGCCAACAGAATTCTCATGACTACTGCACATTGTGACTAATGTCAGCAATAAAAGAAAATTTAACATAAACTGCCTTGCAGTATCGTGTGAACAAACATTTTCAACACGAACAAAGCTGAGGGAACATGTGACGAGTGCTCATAATGTAGTATTGGATGTAGAGCAAATGGATATAGAGCACAATTACAAGTTATAAAATAATTTATTTTTCAGAAACTCATAATGTGTGTGTTTGACATTTAAATAAACTTTTAAATTATGAACTTACACAAATTAACTTTTTTCGTAGAAAGATAGTATAGAATAGATAGTATTTAATACTTATTTACTGATCGTAAATAAGCCTTACTTATACTAAACTATAAAAATAGGATTCTAAACTGGCCGTACTTATTACTTTAACATCTGACAGCAAACTCAAAAAATCCTCGTATTGTAAGCGATAAATTGCCAAATTTGGCATACCTTTCCCCAGAACCAAACATGGAGTTAAAAATTTCCAACTCCATACGCATGCGCAATTGCTATGATTCTTACACCCGTGAGATGGTCGTGATATTCTCTGTGGTCTGATAGAGAAAGACTTAGCAGACTTTTCTGCTTTCGACTTTCATTTTAAAAGAATCAATCGGCCCAGTCTGTAGAGCATCGGATTAGCAATCGAAGGGTAGCGATTTCAAATCCAACCAAATACATTCGAGTACAAAGGGGAATGGTGCACGCTAAATCTGTCATAGCCTCAAATTTACTCACTTTGGCTAGGTGTGGAAGTTTGGAGAGCAGGTGCCTGCTCAGGTGTTGTCTCGTCATCTGACCATGGTTCAAAATTACATGTTGTCCTTGAATCTGACCCTTTGGTATTTATTCCTTACTGTCGTCAAAATGAAACTTAAGCATTTCAGTACAATGTTACCCGGTGCACCGACCATAGTTTCTATATTTTCATTTGGCAACTTCTTTCTCGTTGCACCGGGTTACTCTACTTTAGTGTTGTTTTTTTTCCTTTTTGTCCTTTTGGCGCTTTTAATTTTGGCGGCCTCATTTGTTGGATCGATGTTTTTAAACGAATGATTATATGAAATTGTCGAAGCATTTGCCATTTGCAATATTTGCATTGATCGAAGGAAGGAGAGTTGGCTGTGGTGTTTTTCTGCCGACGTAACGTTCTTTCATTTAGAAGCCAAATTTGTGTAAGCAATAATATATTCATTTGAAATTGAAGATTTTCTTTCCCATACATTTGTTTCGCAAATTATGTTATTCCGTTGGGTTAGCTTGTATTTAAATGTTATCCAACGGAATGTACTTTTTGGCGGGCGGGCATATGAAAGCTCTTTATTTGCTTATTTTCCCTAAATTTTATATCCCGTTTTGAAATGTATTGTTCACTTGCTAATTAGACATTTTGTTTCACTTACATTTGCTTCGCAAATTGTTTTGTTCCGTTAAGTTAGTTTGTATTTCAATGCTATCCAACAGAATATATTTGTTGACCGTGAGATGAAGGCTCATCATTTTTGTTTATTTTCCCTTCATTTTATATCCCGTTTTAAAATGTTTTGCTCACTTGCTGTGCCAAATGGTAAATAACGTTGAGTTAGCTTGATTTTAAGTGCTACAAAACGGAATTTACTTTTTGGCGGGCAGATGAAATTTCTCGGTCAGGTGCCTATTTTACCTATTTCATTCCTTTATTTCCCTTTGTGTGCTGTATTGTTCATTTGCTATGCTAAATGGTGAATTGCGTTGAGTTAGCTTGTTTTTAAATGCTACCCAATGGAATTTACTTTTGAGTGGGCAGATAAAATTCCTGTTCCGATTGCTTATTTTACTTGCATATTAAAAGAAAACACGATTTATGTTTCTGGTGTTGCCCACTGCACTAGAAGCCTGTGAGTTGTAGGCAGTGCATGTGTGATTTCTCTCATCTGTGTCGGTAAAAATTTCACTGTATGCATGTTTATTACTTGATGTATATCTTGTGTGTATTGCAGATAGGCCAAATATGGCCCGCACCCAAAAAAATCAAACGTCTGACATCTTTCCCTTCTGTATTGGGCCTAGGTTGTAGTCTGTTATGTTTCACAGATGTGACATATTCAACTACTCGCATATTTGATTGTTTTTTATGGAGTGTTCCATTGTTTGTCTGCTATGTGTGCTAAATGGTGAATCGTGTTGAGTTTGCTTGTTTTTAAATGCTACTCAACCAAATTCACTTTTTAGTGGGCAGTGAAGATATCCGTTCAATCACATATTTTAATCTTGAATACCTATGAAAGTTCCATTGAGCTGGATTCTTTTTAATGCTAACTAGCAAAATTAATTGAGACTATTTGTTTAAAAATCATTCCTTTTTCTAACAGATGTGATGTATGTTTCTTTAATTAATTTTTTTTGCAGCCTTTGCAAACACCACAAAAATGAAAATTTTCTTGCTGTTGTAAATGCTTCTGCTGATTAGTTAAATATGTTTAAAATATCTCAATAAATTCCTTAATTGTGGGTTCTTTTTAGGTGAAAAAAAGAATGCTTTGACTAAATATGAGCCCAAATGCCTTGATACATGTTATGAATTATCAAGAATTTATTTTGCTTGAAAAAACCTGTATTTCCCATTTTAGCCTCTACTCCCAACTATCTGTTAGTCACTGAATTTTCTTTCTGTTAATTTGCATTGTGGATATCAAATGTATATTATACTATATACGCTTTTTATTTTTGGAGAATATTTCGGATATATTTGTCAATTTTTATTCTTTGGGCTAGTATTTTTTTTTCAATAATTTATTCCCACGACACTAAGGTTGTGGGTATGTCCACTGTCATATAAACCTCCAAGTTGTAGGCGGCACAAGTTCAATGCCTTCCTGGATGTATTTCTCTCGTGTACGTAAAACTATGGTTGTGTATCTATATTCATTACTTGATATTGTATGCCTGGTGCTGTATGATTAAATTTGGTCCTTGCACCATACAAACACAACACTAAAATAAAATTTTAAATTCCAAGCAAGATCTATTGTTTAAGTAATTAATCATTAAAGCACATTTCTGGTATTTTTGTTCAAAGATTTTTGAAACAGAGCTAAAGAGCAGATACAATAAACTTCTTAATTTTTTAAATTATATTCAAATAGCTTGGGTACTTAACATGGTAAAATAGAATACACAAATCTGGATTCCAGGATGGAGGCTCTTCAGTGAAAGTAATTTGGGTATTAAAAGATGTTATGGCTAAAAAAAGTAGCAATAAAATGTTAATATGTGCTTTATTATTTAGTCCAAAGTGAATTTAATCTTGTACATCCTTAGAAGTGATGATGAACTTTGCAAAACTGCATGGCCCTTGCAGAATAAAAAATCAACCCAAAAGAAATTTAATACCAACATTAATGTTAAGGAATTTTTTTTCTCAACAATTTTCATTTTAACAGCTGCTCTTAATATTATTGATTCATTACTTTCATTTTTATATTTTTTGGCATAGAAGTGTAAAATGTATAAAGGAATGGTTAGTAGATTTACAATATACATAATGTGGTTCTAAGCAGAAACTAAAAAAAAACTTAAATTTTTAAACACAATGTGCACTTAAAAATGTTTTATTTATTTTGCTGTATTAAAAAAAAGTAACCACTTTAAGTATTCAGAAGAACACCTTTTTTTTTTAATCAATTTAAATTCCCTTGAATAGGATTTTTGTCATTTAAAGGATCAACACACAGTATTACACGAAACGCAGTTCTTACAAGGAAAGAAAAACAGGTATCTTCACATTTTCTGTGAAAATCAATAGATGGTGACATACGGCCTATTCATTTATTATAGTAAAGAATATTTTCTAGTGTCATATTTTAAAATTTTTATGAAAAATAATTTTAATTTATAAAATTAAAGCATTTCCTGTACACATCCCTTTGCTAGGTTTATATGTAAAATTCAAACAGTATGGTTTGAAAAACTTACAAATTTGAGTACAAGAATTATTTTAGCCTAACAGGTAAATAGTCTTCAAAGATCTGGAAAAAAATATACACGCAATCTAAAATTTAACCTTTTAATGAAGTTTCCATTATATTTTATAAAATAGTTAATGGTAATCTATATTGTAAGTAATGCATATTCATCTCATGTCACCCAGATATTGGATGTATCTTCAAGAAAATAACGATCACAGAGGCGCATAATTGGGACACCTTTTATGGTTGAAAAAGATTACCAACAGTATAGAAAAAAAATTATTTAATTAACAAAATTAAATAGGATTCATACATGAATAGATAATTTATTAAATCTAAAAACATTTTTTGAGTAATGCTAAAAAAGACGATCCTTGATTTGAAAAATTGGTATATAAAAGAATTTGTCAAGCTCCTGAATAACTAATTAGTGCTCGAGTAAAGAACAGTGAATATAGTGTTTACTTTGAATTGCATTAAACATTTACAAATTGAAAAATGTTCAGAATGTTTTCAACATGGCTTTCACTAATCAAAAAACTCTTATCCTTATCCCAGTGCTACATTCATCCAGTTTTGCATTTAAAATATCAAGGAATGGTGTATGCATGGATTTTAATTGTACAATTTTTCCATCCGATCTTAGCAAGAACCGCAACAATCAAGACCTGATTTAGACTGCTTGACAGCACTTTTGAAAAGACTAAGCATTCAGATTGTAGGTATTTCAATTGGCGTCGTACTGTTAACGACGGTCCGGGATCAATCCCAACGGGAAAGAATCGAGGACAAAATGTAATTTTGAACCATGGTCAGATCGCGAGGCAACACCTGAGATGACACCCCACTCTCCATACTTCCACAATCCTTTTCTGGATCTTGCGCCATAAAACCCACACTTCCACGGCAACATTCAGATTGTAATGTGAATTACGGATTTAATTATAGTTCTACAAAATTTGACTAATGGAAATGTAGTAATATAATAGAATCTAGTATCTAAACGTCAGTAACATGTTATTATTCTGGAGAATAAAGAATTTGCCTTTCATCTTTTATAAAATTTTTAACCTACTTTTAAATGCCATTTCAAAGATTTTTGGCTGAATAGATACTGGTTTATTATCACAAAATCAATAACTGACTGTAATTAATTTTTATTACACATCAATAAACATGTATAATCATTATATAGCAACTTACCTTCGAAATGTATTAATTTAATTTAGGAAACGTTTCTAATTAGTAAAGTGCAGAAGATTATAATCCGTTTTGTACGAAAAATATTCAAACATAATTTATCTACCTTAAACACCAGCTTCAGTCACATTTTAATCAAGAACAATGCAAAAAAATATCGATACTTTCTTAAGATATATGAAAAAATCTCTTTTGTAAAAGCAGTTCTGCGCATTCCAATCCGTCATTTTATGATTTTCTGGTTGGGGTAACTATGATTAAAAAACAAAAATTTTCCATTTCGGTGGAGCTAAGTTATGATGTCGACATTTGTAGCAGTAAAATCTAGGATACTGACGCAGACCAAAATGTACTTAGAAGGTTTTCGTAGATTGCAGTTTGTCTTTCATAAAAAATTGTAAAACAATTTTTGGATTTTATACGTTTCTAGAACTGATAAAACTAAAATATAATCAATTTGCAGAGTCTTGTGTCTAATTTTTTTAAATGTAATCATACTGATGAAACCAATTCTTCAAATATGGTAGTCAAAGTGAATGGTATAGAACCTACAAATTTTATGCCTAAGTCATTAGATGTAGATGTAACATTAGAAGAAAGCATTTTATTTCAAGCATCTAAGTGCTTTAAAAGGGGATGGCTATACGATACAATAGTAGATTCTTTTCTTTATAAACATAGAAAATTCAATCCGTTTTATGTTTATTGAGTCCGTATCTTCAGCTGCACTTTCACAAAGCAAAAAAAAATTTTAATTCTTTCAAATTGGTACTGTACTCAAAGCAAACATTTTTTCCCCCTATTAACCTTGATAGTCACTGGGTGTTGTTATTTGTTGATACTGAAAAATATGTATTTGAGTTTTATGAGCCTTTTAACAAAGCTCCTAGTAAAAATTGTTCAGACATAATTAGTGTATGGAGGGAAATATTCAATTCATTCTTTAATTCATCTATAACATTGACATTTTCTCTCCCCCTCACATAAATCAAAATGATGACATGAACTGTGGAGTTTTTATTTGTTATTATGCATGTAAAAAATGTAACAATGTATCCTTGCTAGTTGAAAATTTGATGTAATAACTTTCAGAAAATTTATGTATGATTGCATCATGGGGTAGTACAAAATATCTCAATTATAAAAATTATAAGATATGTACAATAGTTGATAAGTGATTTTGAAGAGTTGGTTGTCTATAAAAACTGTTCCATATGCATGTACCGTAAAATAAATATTCAGTGTTGAGATAACTATTGCTCATGAACACCTTTTGTGGGAAAATATTTGTAAAAACTTGCAACTACTGTAACTCATTTTTGGTGTGTGGTGTTTTACAGAGATACGTCATATCTATTCTCAAAAAAAAATATTTTGGAAGTTTTTTTGCATTTTTTTTGTGCCCCACTCTCCTTCCTGGTGTGGCTACCTAATATATATAAATTTTTTCAATTTTTTTTAAAAAGAACATGCAAAAAACTCCAAATAGGCAAAATGGTCCGAAATATGCAAAATAAATTCGGGTTTCGTGATGTGTCAGTCACAGCCGATTTGCTCATTTTGCGTGGAATGACCCTACACATAAAAGATACTGAGAATACCATAAAAGGATTTTTTTTTCAGTCTTCAAGAAATATAAAAAATAAATGGTTTACAAGTGTAATGGTTACGTTTCGTGAGCGGCTAGGAGCCCCTATTCAGGGCGTGTTCGTAACACGTTCTCGCCTTTTTTCCGAGGGAGATGTCGGAAAAGAAAGTGTTAGATTCAGATGGGGGCGATCTAACAAGATGCCGTTAAGGCCATCGACCTTCAAGTTGGAGAGGGACGTTTTCTCCCCTGGGTAGAAAAAAATGCGCGGGAGGATTCGGGTAGAAGTGGGGGTTCGCTGCCGTTACTCAAAAGCAATACGTTGTCTTTTTACTTAAAGCTTGTTCTTTACTTGTAAATGCTTATTTTTGATCCCAAAATATAAAAGGTTTTAATCCTTAAAAATTAGTAGTTCCGTTTAATTAATATGGAAGGACTTCACTGAAAGGGACCGTCGTTGTAGTGAAACTTTGTTTTAAAAGCCCTACTTCGGATATATTTACCAGTCATTTTAATTAGCAGTTATATTAGCACAATTCGCCACCTCATTCCATGATCTAAACGTTGGTGGTTACTCATTTTTACTGTTACAATTTGAAATTAACCGATTGTTGACGTTCTGACGTCTATGATTATAGACGGAACAAGGTTTGTTGAATGTGTGTCTGTGGGGGGGGGGAGTTCTCCCGAAATGTATGAACTGTACCCCCAGTAAAAAGGCTGAACAATCCATCAGGAAAAAATTCAGGACAGTTCACTCTCAGGCAGTTACCCGTATTTACTTCAAATAAGAAAGCCGACAATTTAAAAGACCCTATATTGTAAATAATCAAAATAAAAGCAATGACAGATTTGTTGCGATTTGTTGAATGCCCTTAACTTCAAACGACATTTCCGTCAGTTGGTATGGCGCTTCTTGTCCACTTTGGGACCTAGTGCCATAAAACCCTAACATCCAATCCGTCAGTCGGTCATAAAAATCAATCGTTTTTTTCGAAACTGTCCAAGTGGGCACCCAAAAGAAAGGTGATCGCGGAATCGTTTGCCCGTCAAAGACATGTTCGAGCCCTGAAGGGTCTAGGGGTGAAGCCACTATACAGCAATTTCTTCGAAAATAGATAGTCATCTCGTGGCATTCAAGTTCGAGCACCACGTGCATTCATTTTGGGAGTAGAACAGAACCACTTTGAAGTCGTAAAAAAAAAAAGCGATAAGCAAGCAATAGAAAGCGATACTGGGCCACTTTACTCCACGCATTCAAAGGAAGAATTTAATTTTTTGGTACTTTCAATGGTAAGAAGGTAGTGAAACGAAGAAGTAATTTTTTCTTAGACAGGCGATTTGAAAGGAAAAGTGTTCGTGGGACGTCAAAATACTGAGGGCGCTTGAGTTCAAAGGTGAAAGGGGATGGGAAGATATATTGACCTATTGGAGAAAAGACTGAAAGGAAAGAGGGATGTAAGGGGACTGGTCTCTGTAGAGAATTGTGTTAAGGGGGTTAGCTTTAACTATCGTGACAGGAAATGAAATTAGAAACCAAAGTTGTTTTAACGGCACTGTTTTAATGTTACTTTTAAAGTTAAAATTTTAAAAATGTTCCTTGATTGTGTGGGGGGGGCGAAATATACCTTTCGCCCCTTCTCCTCAGTGACAGGGGAGGGGGGGCTTAAAACCCCCCTGCCCCCCCCTGTTGGCACGTGCCTGAGCAGGAGCAATGGAGATTAATTCAACAAGTTTAGACACTTCATCCATAAGCTCCCTAATTACACTCGACTCTGCCGCCAACTTCTGGCAGATATCAAATGTTGACACAAACTTTTCTTTTATTACACTAGATAACAGAACCAACTGGGGTTCCAATTTTTCCAGATCGAATTCACTTGCATGAACACACAATTTTTCTTGAAAGGAAGTACCTTTTTAAATTTCTTCTTTTGCTGCATCTGTAAGCACTTCTAATTTGACAAGATTCACCATTCCTGGTTGATGGAATCGTTTTTCAATTTTGGTGGTTACTGTGTCAACCACTTCAAACAAACATTTTCGAAGGCCAACAGTTTTATTGATGTTGGCGGGGGTGAAACTTTCAGAATTGCTGGAGTATTCATACCGACATAGAAGCTTTCTTTTTCGAGATGACTGTGGCAGCTTCAAACCTAAGAGTTCAGCAGATTCTTTTGTTCCTGCACCCAAGCCTTCAAAAAGTAGTGAAAAAGTCCTAGATGCTTATTGGTGACACAAGTCCAAGGAATAGTTGTTACAATGAACAAATAATAATTTTGGTTGAACATCTTTAATGAGCTTTTTGACACCATTTAAATGACCACACATATTCCGAGCTCAATTAAATCAGTGTCCTCTAACTTTTTGAAACCGTAAACCAAGTAAACCATCACATCCTCAGTGACATGAAATAAAGTATTAGCCTTAGTATCTTTTATTGAATTGCCCATGAAGTCTTCTCTCACTTCAGATGTGATGGGATTCATCTGAAGTGAGAGAAGACTATATGTGATGGGATTCATCCATTTCAGACGTAAGCTGAATTGCCCCCCCCCCTCTTCTGTTGGCGAGTGCCTACGTGCGTGAATTCTTAAATGAACTTAAAAATTGTTTCAGAATTTATTTTAGAAGCTTATGCACCCATGTGGTATGTGGTAAAGTGTTATCGTTCCTGCAAAGAGGTTTGAATGTTTTTAAAGCGATACGTGCATTCTTGTTCCTCAAGTGACAAACTAAAAGATGTTATTCAACCAATCATTCAGCAAAATGTATACTTCCATCACCCCGAGAGTATGCTCCTTAGAATGATCAGTGACGACGGTCACCATATTCCCAAATTGAGACTAAGGAGAATTTTCTGAGTGCTAAGAGGGGGGATCGACTAAAACAAAAACATAATTTTTAAAATTCTAAACTTAAATTTCGATGCAATGAATTTCAACGAACTGAAAAATTGGCAAGACTGATGTAGCTCACCCATATTTTAACAAGCATTTCAAACGAAGACTCGTGAGAGAAGACTACATGTGCTCACTCATGTAACTACATGTGCTCACTGTGCTACCTAAGCTGTACAGATATTTTCAGTTTCTTTGCTACCCTTGTAATACTTGAGGTTGAAAGATGCGTACAATTGGAATCAGAGGAATAAATAACATTGGTCTAGGAGCACATGATTGCTTCATCAGAGCTAAGATAAATTCACGACGAATTATGCGAAAATTGTGATAATTAGAAACAGTATAAACTAGTTTGTGTTTACTTTAACTTAAGCTTGTGTTTTTAACTTCCGATCGAGCAGGACTTCGATAAGGATATCGAAGTATAATCAGAAAACTATAATAAATATCTCTGTAGAAAGATTGTAAGAAACCCATGCTAAAACATACCTTTGACGCTGAAGACTAGTCAAAACTCCGAAAACTTTTGGAGTACTGAGGAGGGAGCAGTACATCTTCTATTCGAATTAATGAATTTATCGATGCCGTCAAAAAAGGAAGCTAATTTTGCACGCCAGTTGATCGCCTCAATTGAACGCCTCAATTGCACGCCTCAATTGAAAATATTCTTAGATGATTCAAATTTTTCCTTGCATAAAGCAGATCGTAAATTATTTTTGATTATAGGTAGTTTACTGAATCCTTTCACCAGAAGCCACAGTGATGGGAAGAGAAAACAAAATTCTTAAAGTTATGCAAAGTTCTGGGGGAATAGATTGCAATTTTAATCTATAGATATCATTTAAAGGGAGTGGAAGACCTTTATTTTCTAATTTGGGTTAATGTGAAAAAGTAGCTTCGCGAACGGTCTTGTACATCTGAATTTCATTGATGAAACTGTGGCTTAAATCATCTGGATAGCTTTCAATTAATTTTTTAGGTGCGTTGTTGTCATTAGAATTAGAATTTATTTTTAATGTGGCTTCGAATGCATTGCATATGTTTTTTCATTTGCTCATACCTTGATTATAACTGAGAAACTATTTTATTGATTACTATATAAAAAACTGAACTTTTGAATTTTGTTTCTTCGGTTTCTAATACTTTAGGCATTTCTCTTTCCACTTCAAAAGCTTCCTTTTCCGTCCTCTTTTTTTGGAAAATTCTGCATCTATACCCATAATAGAAGCTGTCTCTTTAGCTCTATTTACACAGACCATTGTTTACTTAAATCTTTATCTATTGTTTCAGTTAACGCTTTAATGTTATTCATTTCGATATCAAGGGAGATATATTATGATTCAAGGGTTAAATTTCTTGTACTAATTTGCTCTAGTATGTCCTTCCAAATATTTAGCTGAATTAAAGTTTCAAATTTTGAAAATAATTGAGGAATCCATTTACTCTTTCGCCGTTTCCTCTTACGATAAACTACTGATTTTTTACACATTGAAGGGCCTTTAAAACGTCAGGTAGTTTTTCAGTTATAGGTTTCACTGCCTCAATTGTTGCACTGCATCTTGTCTCACAAAGACCGTGTAGAGACCTCCCATCAGTGTGTTTTAGAAGCAGTTCCCATGGCCGTTGGCTCGCACTAAAATAAATTGTAAAGCTGGTTTATAAAGTTGAAGAACGTGCTTACTACTTCATTACTCCTTGTGGCCATGCCCGCCGCTAGCTGTTTGTTTGAACGCCTGTGTGCAATATCGATTATGCCGCCCCCTGTGTGATTGTGACATCATGTCGATTGGATCTCTTCGCAATTCGAATTTGGCCGCATTTGGCAATGACGAGGCCATCACGGCGTTGCTCGTAGTGTTGGTTTACCAAATGGGATTTCGTATCAATCAAAGGGGGTTAGCGAGCAGTGGTCTCACCTGACCCCACGAAAAGAACTGTTACGGGCAACGCAATGCTGGCCAAGCAGTGGCTAGTTACCATATAAATATTGATCTACAGAAATTGAACTCGTCTTGAATTTATGCTATCAGCGATAAGTAGGCTTTCCAAGTTTACGAGTAATAATCGACCCACTTAATCACTTAATTGAGTTTATAAAAAGTTTATAGAAATTCCGTATAAAGGAACTGTAAAATTAAATTTGTATTTCTAAAAAATACATAGAGTTTTGGCTCAGATGTTTTGTAAGAATTTTGTATAGCCAGTACTGACTACGTGGTCAAACACGAACTTGGCCGGTTTTTTATTTCAAATTTCGTAAATATTTAATTGTATATGTGCTACAAACAGATGATTACTAGGCGCAGCAATTATTATGATAAGCCGATAAATAAACGTAGGTACCAAATTTTTGCACTTATATTTTCACTGACATATGATACATTGAATTATAATCACACTAACCAAGTTAAATTATCCTTAATTATACCTAGACCAACGTCAGACGAAGTATAAACAAAATAATTGCAACTTGATGTGCGATAGTACTGTTCGAATGCGTGTACAAACTGAGAACGAAGCTCTGTGGGGATTCCTAGCCTTTTCCAGACGGGGAGGTTTCAACCAGATTTCGCTTGAAGACGGGAGAAATGGAAGAATAGATTTCCCCCTTTGTTGCGCGCATCCGGTCCTTATCTTTACTATGGTCAGGTCCCCTGCGGTAATTGGAACCGCGGACGGTCCGTTCGTGTGTCCCTACGTGGAGAGTGGAAAGGGACACCTCTTCCAAATTCCCAGTTCTGAGAAATTTCCGTTTTCATACTGCCAATGTAATCTTTCTCAAGAGCGCTGCAACACGTGACAGGTTTTGTAAACCCCTCTCCAAGGACGATGGTTTTATTGTCCTACGGAGGGGCACATCCTGTCAATTTGAATTTGGAGAATGGATACTTTGAATTTTGGAAAGTGATTGCGAAACATAATGGATCAAGAAACTGCTTTACAGCTGAGGCTACTTAATAGTTTTAAAAATTAGTCCACAAATTATTCAGAAATAATTTGCTGCTGACCCAATGACTTTGAATATTACGTGATCGATCGCTAGATTTGCCCCCACCTGGACGTGCGGTCTACGCCCGCTTACGGCGGGCCTGATCTGGACACGGACCATCTGAGTCACCAATCGCTTGACATGGGTGAAAACAAAAGTAGAGAGTGCATCGGGGTTGGTGCACGTTAAATCTGTAGGTGTCAATTGAATGGGAAAGATACCGACCCATTTTGATGAAGCCAGTGGCGTCGAATTCAATTTCCGACCCAACCAATTAATCCTACAGACGGTGTTCAGATTCTGCGATTGAAAAGGTTAACATAATGTTCTTCGCACCAAGATTGACTACGTTTCATCAGCATCCCTTTTAGAAAACTAGAGTTTCACTGCATCAGTAACCCTTTGCAGCCATTCCCATGTGTTCTTTTTAAACAATATTTGCTCAATGAGTGTATCATAATTTGTTCAAAGCGTTGATAGACAGGAATGAAAAAGATACCGGCCTCGAATTCGATCCACTAAATAATCCGATGAAGGGGTCTGCGATTGAAAATGAAATTTCAATTGGCTCATTCGATCGACACCCTGAAGTTTTTAACTAAACGTTTTTCTCACGCATCAAGCAAACTCAGGCACCGCATGCCCAGGTAGCACAACAACATTGGCCAACATTCTACCAATATTGGCCTATGTTTTGAATGTCTGTGAATGTCGGAATTACGATATCTGTCGACATTGGCAGATATCGTTTAGTTTTATAAAACGAGGAAGACTGTAAATAACGCTTTTAATAACATTATAATCATGTAGTAATAGTGTAAATAATGACACCATGTTGTCTTACCCATATTTTTTATAATTTAAACATTACGCAATTTTTCCCGATATTGTACCGATATTTGGCGACATTGTGAAAACAATATCCAAAAAATGATGTTAAGATGATGTTGGCCGATATTTAATTTTGAGCTGAAGCTATGCTTGGTCACGTGTTCGTTGTTTGGGTTGCCGACCGCCATCATATTTTCAAAAATTGCTAAATTTAAGCTAAATTTTTAAAAGTTGCAGGTGGTTGCATTTATGCAAAAAGTTGTATTTATGCAGAAAGTTGCATTTATGCAGAAAGTTGCATTTATGTTGCGATTATAACTCACTTACAATACACCCCATGTAGGAGGAATTTTGATTTTAGTACTTCACATGCAAAAAAAAGTTGCATTTGTTGCAAAAAGTTACCCTAATAGTTAGTTAAAAATTGAATGAAAAATGGGAGGGAGAGACTCTTAAATGGGGATGTGTATCTTCAAGTGATTAATTTACTTTGAAATGCACTTGCAAAATTAGATATGATAGAACAGAATAGACGCACAAAGAAAGTAACCTTCACACTTAATAAAACATCCTTTTCAGCAATCGGAAAAAATCAGTCTCGAAATATCTGCTTAAGTTTGTTAAATAATCAACAAACTCTTCCTTTTTAGAAATATTTTCAATGGTATCGTTAATTCCTAAAACATCAAGTTCCTACAGTTCTCTTAACAGATTATTACTTACATGCAAAGAGAGCACTGTTAAAACATTATCTTTAAATAATTCTATTCCTCTCTCATATGCATCATTCTTTATTCCGATTACCATCCAACCAAGTTTTTTATCCTATTATACTCAAACCAGAGTTTAACGATAACATCAGCGCCAATCAACAACTCGATTTCATTGTTTTCACGAAGGGTATAGGTAATTTTAATGTTCCCATTCCTTAAATCCTCGAGTACATGAGGGCAGTGGTGGATCAAGTCAAGTGGGGGAGGTAAAATTTTTCAGGGCTCTTAAACTCAATTAGAAAAAAAAGTTTCAAGCAAAAACTCATCAAGTTATTCACAAAAAGAAAAGTAGTCAACATTTACATACCATAACAAATTAAAAAAATAAATTTTTTGCATAAATTTCCGATTTGCTTTATTTTTTGCAAATTCGTCAATTATTTTAGTAATGTCAATTGGGTTAAAATTTTTTTGCTCTTTTTTATAGAATTGCCAGATTAATTAATCTTTCTTCTGCCATAGTACTCCTTAAATAATTTTTTACACGCTTTGAAACTGAAAACGGTCTTTCTCCTGACGATATAGATAAGGGAATTGTTAAAAAAAAATTCAATAACTTTAACATTCGGAAATGTGCAAGATATTTCTTTGGTGGCTCGATAGATGTGTGGTGTGGCTTTTATGGTGTGTTTTCGTTTTCTTAGAGAAATATTAAAAAATGGTCAAATTCATCTTCAAAAGTACAAACATTAATGCCATTTTTGTAAATATCCTTAAACTTTTTTATGGTGTTCTACTTTTAATTCTGCCTTGGTGTTATTAGATGACATAAAATGCATTGACTATGAAATTTCTCTTATTGTAAATTCATGTCTGACTTCTTTGTTTTTATCAAGAAGCATTTTTATATTTTGTTGTCTGCGAGTTTGTCCATCTTCTACATTGAATGATAGACCTGATAAAACAGTTGCCTCTTTATCTTATTATATTTATATAACTTGCCTCTTTTCAAATTCGTCTCTGAAATTATTGATAAAATTTTCTAATGCCTTCAATAGGATAGATCCATTTAATAGTTTGCATTCCACTGATTTCAGTGATTTACGAGTAGCATTTACTCTTTGTAAAATAGTATTCCTAATAATTCTCATTAGAGGAGTTTCATATTTGTCTATTTCTTAAGAAGTTGCCTGCACAATGGTAACTTTCTTTTCTTCTTCTGAATTACAAATTTCAGTTAAAGCCTCTTTAACATGGGTGAAACCAAGTTTTATAGCTAATACAGCATCTGTTCTTGTTTGACCATCTTGTATTAGAAACTCTTTTCACTGCACTTAAAGATGCACATAGTAAAGAAGCTGTCACAACTTCCCTCGAACCCTATTCGACAAATACACTGACAATATTCATAATTGCTTTTCAAAAAATGAATAGTTATAAAATACCCTTATATATAAAGTGATGTTTGTTTTATACATCTCAATAATTTTTAAAATTTGGCACCACTACATCCCAATTTATGCTACCATCTCTACTAGGGAATCCAATTATTTTCAGATAAAAAAGGTCATTCTTCAGGTGTTCCTGAGTAGGTGCACATTTTTACCCTTTTTGAATAAAATAACATGCATTCTGTTCCAGAATATTTCATTTTAATACTATTAATATTCAATTTAAAAAAACAGGATTAGAAGTTCTCAAAAAAAATATTTTGAAAGTTTTTTGCATTCGTTTTTGTGCTCTACTCTCCACCCTGGCGTGGCTACCTAATATATATATATATATATATATATATATTAGGTTCAATTTGTTTTTAAAAGAACCTTACTGTGTCTTCAACATTCCAGGGGCAGTGAACAGATCAAGTAGGAGCTCAGCTTAGCAGCCTACCAACCAATGAAAGTCTCAAGAGAAAGAAAAACGACCCCTCCCCTCTTCATTCGATGCTTTACTGATGATGCTTCACTGAGAGCCATAACAAATCTAAGAATATTGAAAATGTTTCTTTAATTAATAAAAAAAATTTGATTTTGTTTATGTGACTTGTGTTTTATTTGTGAATTCTGAGGACTTGAATGCTTATTAATAACGTTTTTGCAATTTTAATGTTTGCTAAAATCAACTTTTATAGATTTTTGAAAATGTTTGTATGTTTTGAAGTAAGGTTAATTTTATGTCTTTAAACTTCAATATCTTGAAATGTGTATTTTTTTCCATGAAAGGAAAATTTTTTCAGTCTTCAAGAAACATAAAAATATTAGTTTACAAGTTTAACATACATTATAACCTATTTTAACGCAAGCATTTCCTATCTGCTGAGAAAAGTTCACTTTAATTGTTAAAAAATATGAAAATGTTAAAAAAAAAAGTTTAAAAATAATTCTACAAATTTTAAGTTTTTTGAGAGGACCTGACACCTTAAAAATTATTTTTTTAATGACAACACTTTGGACAAACTTTTTGCAGTTTCGTATACCAGAGAATTGTACATAAAAGTTTAAACTATCAATTTTCTTCAAAATGTGTTGAAACATTTTTAAATTAAAAAAAGGGTTGAAAAATTCAAGAAATTTAAAAGTGTATCTTCTTTTTTAATTTTTATGATACATATAAGCTTGAATTTTTTTTATAGTATTCCTTTAAGTATAATCTAATATTACAGGTATGGAATTGAAGATACATTGAATAGATCTTGAGGTAAAAAATAAAACTGAAACACTACGTAAAATATTAAAAAAACCCGTCGCTTTATTATTTAATTAAGCGCACATTTATTAGTAAAAAAAATTATACTCATAATAACTAAAAATGCATACCTGTATTTCTATATATCATGTAAAAAAATGTGATAGGAAATTAACAAAGTCTTGGCATTTGGAATTTAAATATATATACAAAAAATGAAGTAGGAGAGAAAGCAGTTCAAATTATTGAAATTATAAATTAAAAAAAAAAATGAGCTACTTTCTACATATAAGTGAAGTTTTGAACTTCCGTGGATCATAAGTGCCCTTCCTTTTTTTAAGAGCCATTTCCTTTGTTCTGATTGCTGTTTTCACTAATTTTTGAACGTTTGAAATTTGGCACTTAAATTGTTCCTTCGCTGATAGTTCTTTCAAACATCGATTATCTGTCCACGTATAAAAAAACTTCAAGTCATTCCACGTGAAATGAGCAAAAATCGGGAAAAACCTGTGGCCGTATGGTAATGGATTTTCATAAAATTCGGTACAGGGGTTTAGTTTATGCATAAATAACGATATCCAAAAAATTTAGGTTCAAAATTAAATATTTTCAAAGTTTGAAGCATTTTAAGGACTTGCAACTTTGATGAGCTGTGTGAGATCGCTTAATGTTGCATGTTTGAAGTTCTGTTTCTCAAAAACTACTTAACGTAGACAAACTTGTTTTACATCTCTATAATCTGTACAAAATTGTCTTTTTTTCACTTTGTCAACAACAATTTTAAACATCATATTTAATCCAAAATTTTGTTTCAAAAAATGGAAAAGTGTTATTTTTGACAGAATTTTAAGCATTTCTTTGGGCTAAATAAATGTTACGACATTTTTAAAATTCATGCCAGTTACAGTGCTAGGTATGATAATATCACTGATAAAGTTTGGAAGTCGCATTTTAATTCGTTCATCTTCAAAATAGCTAACGAAAGTAACAAAATGACAATTTCCTACTATAAATATATATGAAAAATCAAATGAAGGACAGCTCTGATAAAATCGACGCTTGACAAGAATACAGTTTAATATGTTTATTACTTGAAAAAAAAATCGGGATTGTAGTCCCAAGTCCTAAAGCAACAAACCGACCAACCGGTATAGTGGTTAAGGAGTTAGCCTCTAGATCGGAAGGTTTCTGGTTCGAATCCGGGTCCGGTGTTTGTAATCGTATGGTGTAGAGGCGGCTGGTGCACCTTAAATCTGTCGTGGCCAAAAGTCCTCACGTTGAGTTAGTGTGGAAGTTTGGAGAGTGGGGTGCCAGCTCAGGTATTGCTTCGTCATCTGACCGTGATTCAAAATTACGAGGTGTTGTCCTCGAATCTTTCCCTTAAGGGATTGATCCCGGACCGTCGTCAATAACCCGTTGCGTTGCTCTAGTACGATGTTAACTAATAATTACCAACTACCTAAAGCAACAATAATAAAATCAAAATCGCAGCATTTGCTTCCCAGGATGCGCGGGGATGGATATGAGTAGAAGTGGGGGTTCGCTGCCGTTACTTAAAAGCAATACGTTGTCTTTTTCACTTAAAGCATGTACTTAACTTGTAAATACTCATTTTTGATCCCAAAATATAAAAGGTTTTAAACCTTAAAAATTAGTAGTTCCTTTTAATTAAGATGGAAGGACTTCACTGAAAGGAACCGTTGTTATAGTGAAACTTTGTTTTTAAGGCCTCACTTCGTATATATTTACCTGTCATTTATATTAGCTGTTAGTTAGAACGCACTACAATCAGTGTGTATTCTTATGTACCAGCCTTGTTGGGCTTGAGCCTGTCGCTGGTCGTCAATATTTGTATTTGTATATATAGAGAGAGATACGGGAAATATATATAGTATGTTAATTTTTTGTACAAATTTCGATCGTAGTGAAAAAAAATCTTTATTTCTTGAGCAAGGTTCAAGGAAAAGAAGCAGATCAAATTGGGGTCAGATGGTGTTGTAAAATGCGTTGTTTTTAGATAGTTAACTAGGTAAGTAGGTTGTTAATTAACATCGCAATGGAGGCAACACGGCAGGTTATTGGCAACGTAGCATAACAAAATTTTCCCCTAATTTTATCAAAACTTTGGCCAATTTGTTTTTTAATCATAAGTTACGATGCTCTGCAGTGCAAAGTTCCCAAATTACCAAAAACACTTTTTAAATAACACATCTTCTATGTCAGTGAAAAAATATTTAACTTCGAAAGTTATCGACAGAATTTCAAATTCTGAAAGTATGCCTTGGTTTTAAATAAATAAAGTTAATATGTGGATGCATATGTGGGAGGCGGAAGGTAGAATGCGTATTAGGTGGGCCGAAAAAAAATTTCAAGTCGTAATACCGCGGAAAAGTTGCGAATTCGGGAGACTAAAAAGGGGTTAAAAATTAAATAAAATCGGTTTATATCTTCCATCGCCCCGAGAGTATTCTCCTTACAATGATCAGTGAAGACGGTCACAATATTCACATATTGAGACTAAGGATAATTCTGAGTGCTAAGAGGGATTAACTAAAGCAAAAACATAATTTTTAAAATTCTAAACACATAAATTTCGATGCAATCAATTTCATCGAACTGAAAAATTGGAAACACTGATGTAGCTCATAAATATTTTAACAAGCATTTCAAACGAATTACACTTATTCTTTGCAAAATAGTATTCCTAATAATTGTCATTAGAGGAGTTTCATAATTGTCTATTTCTTAAGAAGTTGCCTCCACTGTGGTAACTTTCTTTTCTTCTTCTGAAATACAAATTTCAGTTAAAGCCTGTTTAACATGGGTGAAACCAAGTTTTATTGCTAATACAGCATCTGTTCTTGCTTACCATCTTGTATTAGAAACTCTTTTCACTGCATTTAAAGATGCACACTTGTAAAGACGTTGTCACAAGTTTCCTCGAACCCTAATGAAAATACATTTTATGGGCCCCGTGGTATTCCGGGGCCCTCTCTGCTTAAGAGTCATTGACATGAGGTACAAAACAGCAGATTTTTTTGTTTCTCGAAGGCTTCAAATCAGCAACTGTTAGAACGTTCTGTATCACTCACGGAAATCGCGTAATCCCTTACTTTTTCCAAAAACAACCCCTCTTTCGCTGCGGTGTGGTTTCCCTTTCAACTGTCCCATAACTCTTAGCTCCCCATAAGAAAATAACGGGTTTCCGGAGGACTTAGGCCGAAGGCCTTCTCTATCTCCTTCTGAATGTTTAATAGGACTGAACGGAATTTTAGTTTCACTTGGCAATCTGATATGCCCAAAGTCAAGGGTGCCGCGGAGGGGTCTTCCTCCACAAAGAATAAGAAGAGCGGAATTTTAGTTCGGCGTTAAAGATAGACGGTGGGAAACTGAAGACGCGGTGCGTCCAGTGAAACCAGCTGGGGTGAGGACCCAAGAAGTGACCCTAGCTCACCCCATCTTCACAACAGGGAGAAGGGCGACGACGGATGTGCAAAAGAGAAAAAGTCACGAGTTCATGAGATCTATTATTTTGCCCCTAAAAGTTTGAAAACGTTGAAAAATTCCATGAGGTTAACCAGATTATGGTATGATTTTGCTTTGAATGTATTTTTTTTTGCATAATTGAAAAAAATCTAATTAGTGCACTGCTACAATTTTGCTGAACTAAGACATTTCAATAATTCGATAATGGTATTCAACTAGTTACCACCGTCCCAGCCTAAGCCATTCGCTGTATCGCCACGTAATTTTGAACCACGGTCAGATGACGAGGCAGCATCTGAGCTGGCACCCCACTCTCCAAACTTCTACACCAACCCAAACTGAGGTCTTTTTAGCCATTACAGATTTAAGGTGCACCAGCCGCCTCTACACCATACACTTACAAATATCCATGCCCTGGCCCGGTTTTGAATCAGGAACCTTCCAATAATTTGATAATATTCAACCAGTTACCACCTTCCCAGCCTAAGCCATTCGGTGTATCGCCATGTAATTTTAAACCACGGTCAGATGATGAGGCAACATCTGAGCTGGCACCTCACTCTCCAAACTTCCACACCAACCCAACGTGAGGACTTTCGGCCACGACAGATTTAAGGTACACCAACCGCCTCTACACCATACGCTTACAAATATCCATGCCCTGACCGGATTTCGAATCAGGAACCTTCCAATAATTTGATAATATAATAACTTTATTTTAAAAAGGAAGAAGAATAAAAGTGTATTAAAGCTCAGTCAGGGGTTACATGAACAAGAAAAGTTGAAACTCCTGCAAAAGCTTTTTATCAGAAAAAATTATTATTGATTATTGTTTTATCACACCTTTCTTTTACTGAACTTGGTTTTAAATTTATAATATCTAACTTTACTGTAAATATCATTACTGAGGGCAGAAAAGGGGCGGCAAGTTTCCAGTAGCCCAGGGGTGGCTAACCTTTTACATACCACACGCCAATTTTTTTCACATACGAATTCATATGCGTCTTACAACTCGAGCACCTTTTGTACTGTCTTAAGTTTTCATGGTCCAGGCATATTCTTAATAACCTTTTTAATAAAGGTATGCTTATACACATAATTAACATATTAAAATGAATTAATTATTGCATGTAAAACACTATCTATTACATCACATAAACATTACTTTCCATTAATGACACTTTTGAGACTGGGTTTCGCTAGTCTGAATGTTTGGTGTTAAAAATTTGGCACTGAGAACAGCAGAGAATTTTTTAAATTGAATCAGTCAATCGTGACCTTTGTTTTGCTTTTCATGAATGTTCATGAATGTAAATTTCATTAATGAAAATACTAGTTCACATCTGTATGTCGTTCCTAATAATAACAGCACAATAATTATAGAAAAAGTCCACATTAAGATGGACAGAGAGGTTTTCTTGCCTTTTTGTTAACCTCTACTTGTTCCTTTAAATACCTTTTTGTCTGCCAGACACGAAAGCATAAATTTAAACTTTTTCAATTTGTCGGAACCAAATTGTTCTAGAATCAAAAGGAAATATCTGGAATACAATGTTGTCACAAAGGAAATCAAAACACGTATATGCCTTTGGATCTTCTTAATTACAGGCTTATTAGAAGAGTACTTTTCTTTTGTGAATATTAAGAGGTTCTTTTTTTCTATTTAAGTTTAGCTTTCTATTTAACCTTAGTTTATTTTATTCCAAAATGTTTACTATTTAAACTATGAAGTGAGGGCATCCATGCTAGTTTTTAACACGCTGAAAACAAATTTTAAAGTGTTGATTACCCTCTTGAAAGGCATCAGTTCAAACCTCCGTAACCTTCCAACTGTGAAGAATCAGTGTCAAAATTAGCCAAAAAAATGCTTTGAAATTCAACCTCTGCCTGTTTTTAGTGAGTAGAAAGAAATATTTGTTATAGTCAAGTGTTATTCTACTATAGATGCGAACTCCTAGCGTCCTGAGCTCCTTGTATTCCCACAAACGTGAGAGGCAAATATTTCCAATGAGAAATTATATAAATTGTTAAAAGAGCATCTACACCGAGCGTGCCATAGGAGTCTGATCCCCTTGAAAGTTTTTATGGTAGACCCAGGAACCTCAAACATAAGCGGTAAATATGACGAATAATAGAAATAACTAACTATGCAAAATAATTCGATCTCTCTTAATAGACTACTTTACCAGAAGAGATGTACAGTTCTAGAGACCAGAACACCTTGGGTTCTACATGTCGCACCCCGGCAAAAAAAGTGATGCAAGTCAAAAAATAAAAATTTTGATGTTTTGTCATTCAAAAATATGTATGAGGTGCCCCAGCGTGTTATATTACGATTCTATAGAATATAACAGAAGTTACCGCCATATATACTTACCTAAAACTTAAAAGAAGCTTATACTATTTCAATATAAGTTCTATAGTATCCTTTAAGTTGATGTTTCTCAAATTCTGCAATTTTGAGCTGTGTCACTTTTTTTTTGCCGGGGTGCGATATGTTTGTTTGAGTTCTGGGTTCTCTCTAATATGAGGTTTAAATATTCGACAAATACACCGACAATATTCATAATTGCTTTTTAAAAAATGAATAGTTCTGAAATACCCTTGTATATAAAGTGATGTTTGTTTTATACCTCTCAATAATTTTTAAAAGTTGGCACCACTAAATCCCAATTTATACTACCATCTCTCTGGGGAATCCAATTATTTTCAGATAAAAAAGGTCATTCTTCAGGTGTTCCTGAGTAGGTGCACATTTTTACCCTTTTTCAATAAAATAACATGCATTCTGTTCCAGAATATTCCATTTTAGTACTATTAATATTCAATTAAAAAAACAGGATTAGAAGTTTGATTTCAATCAGTATTCTTTTAAATTTAAGTCATGATTTAAATTGGCATACCCTGTTTTCAATATAATTTTGGGGTGAACTAAGTACAAGCATAGTTCTTAACTTATTCGAGTAAAATAACATGCATCTTGTTCAGTTATTTCATTTTCAATATCATTAAACATTACAATAAGAAAAAAGAAATTTAAAATTTTGAATTTAATCAATGTGATTGATTTATCAAATACAAAAAATGTATTTATGAACAAGGTAGGTAGGTAGTTGATTAAATGTCACATTAGAACAACTCAATAGGCTTCTAATAAATTAACTAAGTTCACAAAATAAGAAAAAAATCTATCAGATGCAAAAAAAAACCAAAACATATTTAAATACAAATGTCTCTTCAAAAATGTTTTTGATTTCCAGAAACAAAAGCCGGCCTTCCAACACGTAATTCATCCATAATACATCAGTCTTATTTGAAATTAATTATCTTCGACTTTATTTCTCCTTTCCGTTCATTCCGGAAGATGGACACACCGGCTAATATCAGGAACACTCTTTCAAAAGATTCGAAATCTTAAAGATTCGATTTTTACACTCGTTATTCGGTGCACCGAGAATTTGGCGTCTATGGTACTAATGTTTTACTTATTTATCGCTTTTCTCCAATTACAACGCCAAGCCCTTTCTCGCCAAATCGTGCACCCAAAAATTTTGTGAGGACGGGGGAGGGAGTAGGTAACATTGTACTGAAATGCCACCGGTCCCGTCAAAATCCGTTGTGCTGCTCCAGTATGACGTTAATTAAAATACCTATTTACCTTAAAAAATCAACAACCATTTTTAAAATAGCAAGTGCGTTATTTCTGTAAACAAAGATATTTGTAGTTAAAACACTGTCTCTATTACCCGTGTTATATAAATTTTAATTTACTTATCTGAACTCAATTTAGTCGGGAATAATCCTATTAATGCTCCCGAATCTACCTACCTGAACTTAGAGTCCTGAACTCAGTTTAGATACATTTTATTTCTCGATGAAATCTGGCTGGCATCTAATATTCTGATGTAGAGGGCGCTATATATTTTTATTTACATGGGGGATGAGGTGTATGAGATTGATTTGTCGTGAATGCTTGTGTACCAATTCTGAATGACAACTGTGTCTTAACACGAGTAGTCATTGAAGGAAATTATAAGTTTTGTCACCTGCGACGTAAACTGTTTTTAAGAATGGCAGCCGACTCAGAGAATTCCGAAAACATCAACGCAAACACCACAGAAGTTGAAACACAAGAAGTCAGCGAGAATTGCCATGTTAAAATTATACTTGCCGATATGAAAGTAGCTGATTTGAAAGCTGAACTAGAGAAACGTAATTTGGATAAAAGTGGAGTCAAGACTGTTCTGATTGAGAAATTGAAGAATGCCTTGTTAGAAGAAGGTGAAGACCCAGAAGAATTTAATTTTGGTCATACATTCGAGACTGCGAAAACCAAGAGCTCTAAGAAGAAAAAGATTCCCGATATCGAAACGAATGGAACAGTGAATGTTAGGGAAGAAAATACTGATGATTCTCCATGCGAAAAGAAAGAAGTTACTGATTCTGAAGCCTCTAATGCTGAAGATAAAATTAGCAACGAAGTCACATTGCAGCTATCTATAGATGAAGAAGAAGCGCAACTGAATGAAGATGAGAACATTGTGGAGTCGGCCAAATCTGCGGATGAAATAGATTTAAAATCTATGGATGGACATAACCTGCCTGATTCAAAAGCAAAAAACGACACATCCTCCACTCCCGAACCTTCGTCTACTCCAGTAACTCCTGTAAAATCGCCGAAACAAAATACTGAAGATGTTCAAGAAAAGAAAATCATAAAAACTCCTCAGAGTGTGAAATCCATTGAAAGTAATGTGTCCCCCAAAGTCTTAAAAATGATAGGAAAGAATGATAAAATAAAAAATACCAACATATTGACAAAAAGCCTGTGGGTAACATCCTTGCCAACTACCACCAGAGCTGCTGATCTGAAAACTCTGTTTAGCAAACAAGGAAAAGTTCTCTCCGTCAAGATTGTAAAGAGTACCAAGCAAACTCCCTGTAAGTGCTATGGATTTGTTACTATGGCCAACAATACAGATGCAACAAAAGCTATCCAGAATCTGCATGGCATAGAAATGAATGGACAAATAATTTCTGTGCAACAAACACAGAGTGAACCAAGTACTTTGTTAAGGAAGTCAGAATCAAAAGTTTCAACACTTAACTCTAAAAAATCCCCTGCAAAGAAACAATCGGTTAAAGCAACTGAAAGTTCCAAACCAACATTGTCTGTGGAACATAAGACCACTTCTAAAACTGTTTCAAAATCTGTAGTTACTAAATCATCCGAAGAACCCTCGAAAAACAAAGAAGATAAAACTAAATCATCCGAAAAACCCTCAAAAGGCAAGGAAGATAAAACTAAAGCATCGCAAAAGTCTAAAGAAAAAGAACCGAAGTTGCAAAATCTTAAAGAAAGGGATTCAACTCGATCATTAACCCGAAAATCATCAGTTAGCAGGTCACGTCCATTTGCTTTCAATGAGAGACCTCGCATTAGTGCATTCAGAAGTTTTGGAAGTGGATCTTATGTGGGTCGATCAGGATTCAGCTCTACAAACTTCAGGTCCAGATCAGATTTGTCAGTTTATGAGAGGGTGAGAGAAGATCGATTTCGGCAGAGGGAGCACTTTAAGGAAAGAGAAAGACGAGAAGCTGAAAGAAGACAGGCTGTGGAAGCAGCGCGTCACAAATACATTGAAAGAAAGCAGATGGAAGAAGCTTTCAGGCTGGAAAGAGAAAAGGAAAAAATACGGCTTGAAAGAGAGATTTTGGAACGTGAAAGAGCAGAATTGTTAAAATTAGAAAGAGAGAGGCAAATAGTAGAAAGAGAACGTTTGGAGCGTGAAAAGGAAGAACTGAGACGACAGGCTGAACTTACCCTAAGGAAAAAAAGACCTTTTGCTCGTGTGTCCCACGAACCAGAACCATTTTGGGATGAACGAAAGAAACCTCGCTATGAAGATCACTCGCGCTTTGAGTTGCCATCTCGGGAGCGGCCGGGTCTCAGACGACAAGTGGACCACCATCCTGAAACCTTCAGCTCTTCTAAGGTTTTTACCCCCTCTCCTCGATCAGAATTTCGTGACCACCAACCTCGACGTGAAGTTTCAATACGATCAAGAGAAGAAAGAAGAGTTTTTGAACGCAGCAATTTCAGAGATCGAGATAGTCAGAGAAGCTTTTCATCAAGAGAACTTGAAAGACCATCTTCTGCGAGGCGAGAATCTCCGAGAATTGATTGGAAACGGGAACGAAGAGCACAAGAAAGAATAGTCGCACCCAGAAGCAGTTTGGGACAGAGAAGAATGACTTATTATTAAGAAAATCTTCCATGTATAAAGCCATTTGTATTTTATGTATGTATCTCCTGGAAATAATTGATAATACTCGGCAAGCATTATATCATTGATTGAAACCTCATTACACTTGAAATATTTAATCTACATCTTCCTTGTAATGTACTTGAAGCGCTGTATTATTTTCTGCTCAGCCATATGAAGACGTTTACTTTAAAATACAAATCAAGTCTGAAAGGTGAGTTTTTATTTTTATACTTAAACATGAGCTGCTTAATTTTTTCAACCTTTTGTTTGGTAATCTTATGATTATGGCTAGGATTTTATGCCTGTTTTGTGATAATGCTATTATATATCAGTTTATACAGTTGCCTTGAAAATAAGTGATTTACTTGCTGTCTGTCTACCACAAAAGCCACACCTGTGTTGCTTTAGAAATCAGTATTGTCTCATTTCCTATTGTAGATTCTTGATGAAATTGTTGTACTTGACAACAAATCAAATATATATTTAAGACTTTGCCGAATATGAATTTATGACTTCCATCATACTCATCACTACTTAGAGTGTACTTTTCCTGCTGTGACAACTACATCTGATCTTGGCAGCAGGAGCAGCTTAAATGGTAGACACAGACTTTGTTAAGGCATGTTTATGTAGTTTTTGATTTTGATGCAGAATGAATGAACTTCATTTTTACTCCTATCAGTGAAAACATCCCATGGTGAAATTTCAGGAGACTGAGCTAAATAATGTTGTTTAATTCATGTGGCTTCAGAAGTAAAATAGCTTTTTTTAATGTTAAAAACTTAGTTTGCACAGAAAAGAAAACAATTTCCCTTTTGAAAATCCTTTCATATTTTAAAATTATGCTTATTTGATTTTATGTATTCATGCTTTCTTCCATAGCTACATTTTGTGTTTAAAAAAAAAGTCATTTTTCATTTGTTTCACAGGAGCTTTCTCACTCTTTCCCCCCCCCCCCCATAAAACTTGATTGACTTTCAGAAAAGTGACTCCAAATTAAGATTAATTTTTTGAAAAGTGTACTTTACCAAAGGTTTTTCATCTTTGAGCTGTCACTTTTCTCTAGAAGATACATTGATAATTTAAGACAGTTAATAATACCCCTATAAACAAACCATTGCAATGTTTATAGTAATTTTTCAATTCTAAATATCCTAGCACTACTCATAACTATGTAGAGTAAAACTATTTGTAATAATTAAATTTTTTTTATCTTTAATAATTACAATTATTATGAAAAGCAAGTTTGAAAAGCATTTTCCAAAATTTGAATCTTAAAATTTCTATTTTTGATTTGAAGCTATCAGTAACCAGCAATGTTAACATTTCTCATAATTTGTATCTTGTAATTCCTTTCAATGGGCTTCAAACCTTGTGGAAGAGATTTTAATGGTTAATTAACAATGGTTCTTGGAGCGTTTATCAATACTACCTTCCTAAGAATGATTGTTTCCAACACAGATGTGATTCATTTTAAGGCTAGCAAGCATGTAAAACCATAATCTTGAAATTAAAGAAAGCCATTAGGATAAAAATTAATTTTAGCAGTGGATATATGTGACTTAAAGCTCACAAATTGTATAACAATTTTATTTTTCAAAAATCGCAGGGTTCTTGTGTAATTTCACCTTGCAACCTGCAGTCTTCTCTAACTTTTGACCAATAGAATCTCCTTTATTATTCTAAAAAATGAGCAGGGGAATCTATTCTAAGGAAAGAACAAATAGAATCTTAAAATTAATATATTTTCAAAAGATTCTATTGATATATAAAGTAACAATAGAATATTCCCTAAGGTTGTAAAAAATACATGGTTTCTTTCAACCTATCAAGGTAGTTGTTAAGAATGTTGTGTGGGAAAAGCTAAAACTGGGATTGCATTCTATGTCCAAAGCAATTAACTAATGAAAATGCATATCAAATTTAAACTTAATCATTTTAGCCCAGTTTTAAAAGTTAAATTTCATGCTTCCAAAAAGTTTAACCAAAACATGGCACTCTAAGGATGATGCACACATGCATCCATTCTGCAACTTATTTGACTTCTAACCAATTTTGACCCTGACTAATAGAATGTTTCCTACGATTCTGTCAACCAATTGACTCAGTCAAAATGTGTCATAGTGTAGAAAAGCAATCCTTCTCAGAAATCTAGTAATACTTGGAGGAAAAATGGTCTGGACCAGATTTTTTTTGAACCAAAAATGTATAAAATAAAATACATGTAACTACACAACAGCTATGAATTGTAATTGGAAAGTAATTTTTTTTTATACCTTAGTTATTGTTTTGTAATGTTGTGAATGAAAAATAAGACAATGTTAGAGTTTTTCATAATTTGTGTCTGCTTAAAACTGAATGAAAAACTATAATGGAGTTTTGAGTATAGAATGAATGAATTATTTTCACAATTAACAATTTTAATCAATTGTAATGCTGGAATTTTCTTCATCGGCAAAATATAAAACCATTGAATATCGTATATGAAAATAAAATGTTCATTAGAAACCTAGTTTTGTTCTTGAGCATTTGTCAAAGATTCAAGCTCTGCATTGGTACTTTTTTCGGTTTACTGAACAATAAAATTTAATAGGTTTGAACGATAGTATGCATTTGCTATTTTTCTGCAGAAATAAGGGGGAAATGTTGAAAGTAATATATGCTAAGTGTTTCTAGTGGTGCTTATTGAAAAGGTTGTAGGATAGGTGGACGTGGCAAGAGCATTTTGTGCTCTTAGTAGAGATGGGCGATCCGCTCAGGAGCTGACTCTAAGAGCTAGCTCTCTTGACAGAGTGAGCGAGCGCTGATTGGTTTAAAAAGAGCAATCTCAAGAGCGGCAGCTCTTTTTTAACGAATCAGCGCTTCTGCTCTCGAAGAGTCATTTCTGCATGCAATCACCAGCTCAGTGATTCTTTTGGGAGCTAGCTCTTTTCGAGAACTATCGCTCTCGAAGAGTCAATTCCGCATTCGCTCTTTTGCGCTACCCAGCTTTTTGTTACTTATTTTAAGTTTCTCAAGTTTTTAAATATCTCTGTGTTATCAAATCAGAAATGTTATTTTTTTAAATTAAATTCAATTTTATGTTGAAAGGGTGTTTTAATGGCTTTAGTCTTATTACGCCTTTTAGCACTAATTAAAACTAGTCTTAAGATTGTTATTAAAATATATTCTAACAATTATTATGTTATTCACTTAACATTAATGTAATAATAATAAAACCTCAATATCTCGGGAGTGATATCATTTTAATAAAGCTACACAAAATTAAATTAAACGTAACGTGTTTTTATTGCATTGCCTTCACAAAACAAGGCATTTTGAAAATATTTTATTAAAAGACAGGGAAGGGACTTAGATTTAGAAAATCTTTGGGACTATGAATATTCAAGGGTATAGTATACCAATATCTTAAAATAAATAGTTAAAAATCTTACGTATTTAAATAAATTATTAATATTTTTATTAGTTGATTTTAAAATATTTAAATTATTAGGAAGTCTCATTTGGTTCCTAAGTGGTTTTAACCCAGGACCAGGACATTCTAGAAGGAGGTGTTTTACGGAAAAAGGGTATCGTTAAACTTTAAAACAGACAAAGCGAACAGAATTAAAGGTTCCCCAAACAAAAATTTCCCATAAATATTTTTTGACTTTTACCAGAGCTTTTGAATTTCTTCTAAATTTTGTTCCCTGTTTTTTAGTATGTGTGTGTATATATATATAAGGTAATTTTAATTAACCTTGTACTAGAGCAACACGTTTTGTTAACGTCGTACTAGAGCAACACAACAGACTCTTGACGACGGTCCAGGATCAATCCCCTAAGGGAAAGATTCGAGGACAACACCTCCTAATTTTGAACCATGGTCAGATGACGAGGCAACACCTGAGCTGGAACCATGTCTCCAAACTTCTACACCAACCCAACGTGAGGACTTATGGTCATGACAGATTTAAGGTACACCAGCCTCCTCTACACCAAACGGTCACAAACATCCATTCCCAGATTCGAACCAGGAACCTTCTGATCTAGATATATATATTTCTAAAGGATGTGTGTATATATAATAGTACATTTTATATACAAATGGATACGATTCAGACTATTTCCAAAAGAAAAACTATTTAAACATTTGAGAAACCTTCCTAAAATTATATTTGCAAAAAAAAAAATTATATGCTTTAAATTTAGATTTTGCCAGGTTTATGGTCTTTCAATGGCCAATTCCGGTGTTTTCCATACCTACTTCCTGGTTTCCCGCCTTGATTAAAATCTGAATGTCTCTTCGAGTAATTAGCAGAGAAAAAATCAAATATGCTTTGGAAAGTCAAAAAATTACTTTATCCAATAAAATCGAAAACTTTTATGGAATTTTTTTATCAAAAATGACATTTTTAACGTGTTTGGATACCTTTAGTGCTACTTCTGTAATCTCTTTGGGTTCATGATGGGAATTACAAAAATAGAAGTGTCCTCAAAGTAATTTATTCTTTGTGGACAATTTTAAAGTTATATGAATTGACATGGTTTTGGGCCATCAATTAAAGTTTACAGCTTAGCAGCCGTATGCTACAATGCCTTTTGTCCTCAGGCCCCGTCTCACCTTTTGTTGATTTTAGAGGCAAACTGTGCAATTGCCTGGATAAGGCAGTGCTGCATGGGTGTTCAAGCACGCTTGGTGCCTCTTTGTCTGGACACAGGCACTCACGTGACAACGAGGGATGTTCGATGGCCCGAACATATTATATTCCACTGAGTGGCCAGCCCGCCATTGCCCGTGATGTAAGGTATTAATCTGGTGTAAAATTTTCCGCAGATTTCAAATCTGTTGAAGATATATTCAATTAAAAAATTATTTATTTAAAGAAAATCATATTTTTAGGTATCAATCTAAACTGAAATTTCTGCAGATTTCAAATCCGTTGAAATTTTTGCTCCATCTTTAACGGACTAGGAGATAGAAAAAAGATTTTTTGACCTCAGTGAAAAGATTTATCGTCTGGCTGGGAAAGCAATCGCTCAAAATCAAAGCAGAAACGAAAAAAATAATTTTCTAAGCGTTCTGCAGATGAAAAAAACTTGGCATGATTCCTAACCCTGACTGCAAGGTCGCATGAGCAGAAAACGTTCTCTGCGTTTGAAAAACCAATGGAGAATAAAACTATGAAATTCATTTTAAATTTGCCGCAACCCAAAAATTGCAAATAATTCGGACTACCTGTGTGCCAAATCTCATTGTTGTAAGTGCATAGAATCATCGGGATTATGAGGCCCAAAACAAACAAACACTTTCAATTTTTTAGTAGAGACATCTCGATTTGTTATATACATTATTATAGTATATCTCAAAGGAGCGATGAGTCATGAAAAAAACTAACCCATCACTAGCTCTTAGCCATAAATATTTTATTTAAAAATTTCCATCAAGTAAAAATTTCTGATAATTATGAAACATAAAAGGCTGGTTTTTATTATCCATTTTTCAATAAACTAGATATATATGGTTTGTAAAAGGCATTCGTTAATTATTTTGTATCTATAAATTTGATTTTAGTGATGAGTTTTTAGATTGAGTAATCATTTATTCCTTTTTATGTAATTTTTCACTTGTTTGTTGCTGATTTTGACCAATCAATCATTTATTTTTCATTCCATCTCCAATCCAATCCTTGAACTTCGAAATATAAAATATTGAACAAAAAATCTGATCACTTAGATAATGCTAGGCAGGATGAGTATATCATTTTGCTCTTGTCAATTAACTATCAAGATCAGGGGGATGACAAAAAAAAAAGTAGGAGCCACACAGCCCGTTTGTAAGTCTCGTGCAATACAATACTAATATTTTTATCAAACGCTGACTTTCGCAGAACTCATTACACATACATGTGCAGAAAATATTATGCTATTTATAGTAACTAAGCAATAAAAAATAAGATTTTTACTATCTGCATAAAACATTTTACTCCATTTTTTTTTTAAATCTTTTATGGCCATGAACATGTCTTGTTTCTCCACTTGTCCACAGCCTTTGTGGCATCAAAAGCTTTCATTGATGAACCATTTATATTGCACATCATGAAATCATATAAACTTTCCTCTCGCATTGATGACCTATAAAAATTCATTTTTAATCAAATCTATCAAACTTAAGCTTCACTGACACAATACTGTGGAAACTAGAAGCACGCACACTGGATAAGAACTGTCTGGGTTTTTTTTAGTACCAGTCCATGTTACCTTCCAATCATTAGAAGCACCATCTGTACCTATACCAATTAGTTTACTAGAAGACACAATATATCTGAAAGCCCATATTTGTCTAGTGTTGTAAGGTATCCATCAGCAGTTACATTTTCCAGAAGTAAAATGGATTTAAAAAAAATCTTGCTCTGTCATCTTTTATGAACCATACATACAAAATTAACTCTTCAGTACCTTCTTTATCCATCCATTAGCACTAAGCTCACATAATTGACATATTTTAATTCACAACTTAATTCTTTCATTACGGCAGCTATTTGTGTGATAAAGTTTTGCGATCTTTTTTCATTATTGTACTCCTTTCCTAATTTCAACACCCAATTTTACAGTTAACTCCAACAGTCCACTAAAATCAGAGAATGGTTTATTGTTTTAGCTATATAATACGCCGCATTAAAAAGGGTTTTCAAAGCATCAAACATTTTTATATTCATGTTTTTCATACATGTAGCTAAAGGAATTCCTTCAGTGGTTAATTGGGCATTGTTACCTTTTATGCACTCTTGATGCATAAATGATTTGCAATGTTTCTTCAGTCTCTAATTTTAAAAGACACTGAAAAACCTTTAACCAGTTTTAAATTTTGATAGTTTATGTTGGGAAAATACCCTTGCTGTTCCTGGGGTCCAATTAAATGCAAGACAAGTAAGTTCCTTGCACCAGACATCTTAAAATATCCTTTTTCCTACAGAAATAATTTCCGTTGTACATGTAAATGCTTCATTCATTTTATCACTTTTAGATCACAGGTCAATAAAGACTGTCCAGCAGTTTGCCCTTGTGTTGTTAAAAGGGTATCTGACAATTTTGTCAGATTTACCTGCCTCTCAATTTGGCCCTTTTAGTGCTGTAAAAAGCTGCATTAGTCCTGCTTGCGTTAGCTTACGTGTTGTTGTTTATTTGCTTCACTAGGCCTTGATCGTTTCATCTTTATTGTAAATAATCTAGGGTAGACCCACGCAAAAAAAAACGAATTAACATTTGCAAAATAAAATGAAAATTACATCAATATATTTAAACATTGATGTATATTGTTGAAACAGATGTTTTGAAATCATGGATAGATTGTTGTTTATTTTCAATACTGGTTTACCAATGATATCGCTAATGTCGATATTTTAAATTCTGTATGATTTTCTTCTAAGCTTGCCATAGCTTGCGATTTTCCGTTGATTTAGCTAAAATAATTAAATTTTTTTCCAATGAAAATAAATTTTTTTTCATTACTCATTTACTTGATGATATATCAAGATGATTTCTGCTTCCAGGAAGACTACTATCCCAAATACAGTGAGGGTCACTTAAGTTCCGCTTAGATAGCAAGCACCTCCCCAATCCCTTGATCTTAACCCAATTGAGAATTTGTGGCACTGTTTAGACCAAACTAAGACAACATAAGCTCTAAGGTAAAAATGAATTTTAAATAATTCTGTAGAACCAATGGGGAAAAACTAATCCAATTTAAAAAAGCTAGGTGAGACTGCCAAAAAAACTTCAAGCTATACATTAAGACATTAGTCTTTTCACAAAGTATTAACATTTGTTTGTATAATTTTGCAACACTTGATCAGCAACTTTTCCACCTTGAAATTTTATTTTTAAGTTGCTATAGTTACTTCTGTTTTTCAATTAAATTGCCTACAAATTTTACTTTGTGGAAAAACATTTGAACTTTGATTTTTTTCGCATTCTATGAGACTTATCAGTATTGATGCCAAACCACAAATGTTTGATTTTCAGTGTCTTGCAGTCAATAAAGAAGTGAGGTTTGAATGTTGGCTGCTCTAGCTATCTGCTTCGGCTAATTAGTCTTTATTTTTAAAGGTAAAAGTGTATTAAATTCAAATGTAAGCTGTTGTACAATTGCTGCCCAATTTCTTGCAGCAATGCTGTACAGTTTGCTTTCTAGGTGAGCATAACATTGCTGCCAAGAAACTACACCTGTACTATTAAAGCTACATTTTCAGGTTAGAATTTTTATACCTATTATAACGTATAATGGAAAGTGTAACATAGAAATTTGTTTTCACGTTCAGCTGTATTGAAAATAGCAGGCAGACTCATGGCACATTCATTCTGAATGAGGTTTTATGACATTGCTGCGAGTGACAGTATTTGCATTCCTGTGATAGTTTTTTTTATGTGTAGAACCCTCCTGATTTAAAAGGATTTAGCCATTAGCAGTTTTGCATGTATTAGCACAAATATATATAACTAGGGGGCTCGCTAACGCTCGCCAACCCCCGGAGGATTGCTTCGCAATCCGCATTGGATCGCTGCGCGAACCTAAGCTCGCTTCGCTCGCATCAATGAAGACATGTGTCCTAGCAGAAGGAATTGTTTACAAAATATATTTTTTCAAAAAAATATTTTTCAAATCTAAATTTTTTGCTGTTTTTCAGAAAAAGGTGGAGGGCGAGAAAAAAAATCTAAACCAATCAGAGCACGTTTAATTTCACTTCAAAACACGGTTTAATTCCAATCAGATAACGTCTTTAATACTAATCTTCTTAATAGGATTGCCATAAAAACAGCCAAAGGAAAGGTTACCACTTTGGCGAGAAAAAAAGACTGTCCCGTTTGCTACCACTCCACCCAGAAAAGATATATACAGTACCTCTGAAATCAGAATTCAAATGAAAACTTTGAGCAAATTTTGACTCGAAATGTGAGCGCTGATTTGGAAATTGAATACACAGCATGTTGTTTGTATGTACATTTACCCCTGCACTTGAGCGAACCATGCTTTTTCATTGAGTTTGTAGTCGAAAGTTGTAGTGCAAGCGTCTTGTTGAACTATAATTGTTGACCCTGAAAGGGACCTTTTTTTAAATGTCCCTGAAAAGATCTTCCGCTTTATTTGATTTCTATTATTAACTGCACAACTCGACAAAAATTCATTTTTTTTCAATAAAATTTCATCCGATAACGCTATAAATTCAATTGAAGCGCGAGGCTTCGTGAAAAGCAAACAATCGTACAATGTTGCCAAAACGCAATAACTAATAACGTCTTTTTTGCGTGCCACGTAAGAGAATTATATATATAGATGCTACAACTACCAAAATAGCTACCGATCCAAAGTAGCAAATGGCAGCTTAAAGTAGGCTATGTGACAACCTTTAATTGGCACCAAAACAAGACATCAAAAGGCAGCCTATCCTAAATTTTGACCTCAACATTTATGTGGTAGAACACTAAATTTGTATGTAAGCATTAAGATATTAGTGATTTTTCAATTAATAGATGGTTTATTTAGTCTTCTATCATGAAATGGCAATTACACACAAGGAAAAAAATGTATTTTCGGGATTTTATGTGTACCATCTGTATATTTTATTACAGATGTACACGATTTCTGTTTCACATTGATGGTCATCCCATACAAAGTAGGCAATTAGCAGCAGCTGATATATCACTGATTTTTAGTATCAGTTACACTGAATATACAGTCCAGTCACATTAATGGGACCACCTGTCAAAAGCCAGACTAACCACCTTTGGCACAGCGGACCGCTGCGAGACGTGCAGGGCGAGAGTCAATTAGGTATCTGAAGGTGTTCACTGGGATGTTAAGCCATGCCGACTCCAGTGTCATGGCCAGCTGCGCTAGATTACGCGGTTGATGATCCATAGCGCAAACAATCCAATCGAGGTGGTCCCACAGATTCTCGATTGGATTTAAATCCGGTGAGTTTGCTGGCCAGGGGAGTACGGTAAACTCACCCTGGTGCTCTTCGAACCACGCACATACACTGCAAGCTGTATGACACCTCGCATTGTCCTGCTGGTAGATGCCATCATTCTGAGGGAAAATAATTCGCATGTAGGGGTGGACATGGTCCACAAGGACAGATGCGTACTTGTGCGGATCCATCGTGCCTTCCACAATGATGAGTGCACCCAGTGAATGCCAGGAAAACATTCCCCAAACCATAATGCTCCCTCCTCCAGCCTGGATTCTTCCGGCAATTGTTGCAGGGTGTTTGCTTACAGACGTTTCACGTCGTATACGCCAACTTCCATCTATCCGATGGAGCATAAAATGTGATTCATCGGAAAAAGCCACCTGTCGCCACTCTGTGGACGTCCAGTTGCGGTACTGGCGTGCAAATTCCAGCCTTCGTCGCCGATGAACAGCAGTCAGCATAGGTGCATTAACCAGGCGTCTGCTGCGGAGGCCCATTCGCAGCAACGTTCGCTGAACCGTTGTTGAGGATACACTCTTGGTAGCCCCTTGGTTCATCTGGGCAGTCAGTTGCTCAACAGTTCCACGTCTATTCGCCCGAACTCATCTCCGTAGCCTTTGTTCGCCTCTGTCATCTATTGCCCGTGGTGCACCACATGTGCCACGCAGCTGATTTTGGATAGTGCCATTTTGCCATGCACGGTATACTTTTACCACGGCGGCACGCGAACAGTTCACAAAATTAGCCGCTTCCAAAATGCTTCCACCCTTGGCCCGAAAGCTAATAACCATGCCCTTTTGGACGTCGGATAAATCGCTATGTTTCTGCATTACGCCAACGATTGAAACGCTTTCCAATGCCCTAGAACATCCTTTATACTCCTTATTATCCACTCCACTGCAATGTGTTGCCACCTGCCTTTTGTGATTGGTTATTTCACTTTGACGTCGAAAGTAGGTGGTTGTCACATTAATGTGACTGGGCTGTGTATTATTAATACTCGACTTGAAGCTTACTGCAGTGAAGCCAAACCTCAACAATTTGGTTTCAGAAAACAGCTTTCCACCACCCATCAACTTCTCTAAGTCACTGAACATGTTATGGATGTCTTCCAAAATCATGAGAGCACTGGTGAAGTAACAAGTAGTAGGTGTTTTGTCCTCCATGTTAACAAGACTGCCATTCAGGTTGGTACTCCACAGAGTTGAATCGTGGGAAACGAACTCTTCAATCAGTATGTGAACGAAATACCTCAAAACCAATCATCTATGCTCTGTATGTTTGCAGGTGATACAGACGTGTTAGCCAGACACCATGATTTTACAGATGCCGTGGCCACACTAACAATCTACCACCACACATTTAAATATGGGCTTACTGCCTGGAAAATTGAAATCAATGTTAACAAAATGCCAAGCCATTTTTTTTTTTTTTTGCCCTTCCCCTGTTTTTTATGGAAATGTAATACTTTGGTTTTCCCTCCCCCCCCCCCCTCCAAAATTTTTTTTTGCATATCTTGGGATTCACGTTAAATTTACCTCAAGTGGAAAAACTACATCACCTCCCTCTGAACTAAATTTCAAGTTGTTAGGTCCACTATCCTCACCTTAATTGGTTGAAATTCCAAACTATATCTCCTCATCTACAAAACCATGCTCAAACCAATAATCAGCTACACCAGTCATGACTGAGGATATGCAGCTAAAACAAACATAGATAAAATTGAAGGTATTCAAAATTCTACCCTATGTTTTTTTAGTGGTTATCCCTGGTACTACAGAAACAAAAATCTTCTGTAAAACTGCAATTAAGTTTTATGCAAATCTTGATGATTCCGCCATTTAGTGTATCCCCAGATATGACTTTCGTTTTTTCTGAATTCAGCAATAGGCCCAGGGCCACCCTTACTAAATAATTTTTGACTTCTTAATCCTTTTTTTTTTTTTAAATCATTTATCTTGCTTTAATTCTGTTATCTTAGCATCTGCTGTATAGTACCCAGCCGCCTCACTGGAGCACTTAATCTCCACTTTGCTACTGTTTAATAGCTCTAACTCATTTTTGTTCAGTTCCAGACCACATTCAGAGGGAGATTGGCCAGCGGCCTAGGCTCTCCAACCCGCATGTTATTTTCGTTTCATAGGTCGAACACAATGGACAGTTGTCAAACATAAGGTTTCAGAAATATGTCTTCTATTAATGACATTAAAAGTTGAAGGTCACTAATGTAAATTTACTTAGTATAAAGTTTTCTTGTCACTTAGTAGTTATTCTGATCAGTTATTGACACAGGTTTTAATGTTTCTTCAGACTGTCAGGTTAAAATTTAATACTATTACTTGTAAAAAAATAACTATTGTAAATATTAAGCATAGTAAGATGTAAATGTTATATCCAGTTTGTAAGAGTCCGAGCTTCGTCAAAGGTTTAATGCAGTGCAAGCTGCCATTGAGGGAACATGGAAATGGGAGGTAACAATGGTGGTTACAACTCCATAGCAGCCTTTCCCAAGATAACAGATCTTTCAGATGAAAAAAATGTTCAGATATTTCTTATGGGGAGAAAATTTTCCAGTGGCTAATTTTTAAGTCAGTAAGCTCTTTTGTAATATTGTGTTCAAGTGGATATCAGAATAAATTTGAAATGGTCTTTTCTAATGTGTACCTCCACAAAATTGTAGATTATAAAAACATAACCTATTTTTGTATATTTTTTATTTCAATAAAGTACATATTCTTTATTTAATTTCCATAATTTCTGAAAAGAGGCTTCCACTAACATTTTCCCGTATCCAAAATAGTTGAAATTCTTTTAAGAATTTTAGTATATCAATATTATAAAACTTCATTTTATTTTGAAATGTTTAAAAAATACCTATCTATCATTGCAAAATGTAAATATGATGGTCTTTCAAAATCTGGTATTGCCCATGGGAAAATATTATTTCTCTTAATTCCTATGAAACAACTGGTACAGTTGGCACAATTTTTATTATTTTGCACTGAATCTGGGTACTTTTACTGATGAATTACCACCCAAGTGTTGCACAGTCCTCGATACATTTATCACCATACAATAAAAATAATCCATGCATTTGTATAAGAAAATCAAAAGCAACTCATAATATAAGTATTAAAATAAATTTTATTTTGAGTTCATAAAGTTGAAAACTTGCACAAGCTGTCAACTTATTTATATACCGTTTTGGCAAATTGTTGACAGCTAACTTAATTTAATAACATGAACTATTCTAGTTTTGGAAATTTGATGCCTATCTTTCACATCCTGGATTTATATAGGAAGTTCTTACTTCAAAATTAAAGTTGTAGCTTTACTAATGATTACTCCTTCTCACGTTTTTGCAACTTTGGTTCTGAGATACCTTGTACTTACTTTTCAAATGCCAAAAGTTTCGCATTTTTAAAAAATATTTTGAATTTCTGCAATCTTTAAACAAATTGAATATTCAGACAAGAGTTTCTGCAATACATTTTTCATGAAACTTTAAATTATTTTGATTTTCTTAAAAGTGCTGTAAAGTGTAGAACATTCTCCGTGACCAAGGAACCATAGGCGTAACCCGGGGTTTTTGGGGATCCAATCCCCCCACTCCTCCCATTCAATTGAGAAAAATTTTGCAAATGTATATGTAATTAGTTTTTTACATATTAAACCTTTATTAATAACTATTCATTACTTAATTGAATTTTAATGCATGCTAATCATTGTGTAATAAATAAATGTAACAATAGTACATTAGCATTCATAGGCGTAACCAGGGAGAGTTGAGGGTTCAAACCCCCATTCAGTTCCTCGAACAAATTGTTAAATTTGTCAATGATGGGCAATCGGAACTTTAAGCTTTACAACTCTTTAAACTAGATTGTATTGAATAAAAATTATTTTTTACACTCATAATATAAATAACTGCACGGCATATAAGTGAAATTTTTATTCACTTGATTTTTACGTTTAATTTGGAATATGTTTTTTGAAGAACCAACAAGGAAAATGCTTATATGTATTTACCACAGAAAACACTGATTAATTTTGTTCAAATGTAATAGTTCATGAAGAGGATGGACGTATCTCGGCGGTAGTTGTTGACTCTACTTAAATTGGCATCAAGAACTTGACACAATAAAACGATATCACCAGCCTTGTTCCTGGAAGCATTCTTTGTGTATTTAGAATAGTACAACAATCAATGTTAACATAATTAGTTAACTAAAGTTCATTTTTGTGTGAATCCGACACTAACATTGATAAAATTCTGCAAACTAATAAGTAAAAATAAAATTGTGACAAAATATAATACTAATTATCGCTTTTGCTCCAAAGTGGCATCAAGCTTTGACGATTTTTCTTGGCCTTAATATTCATTGCAAGAGGGTTATCATTTCGGCAACATCTTCTTACAACTCTAGTTTTAAGTTATTTTTTTAATTGTTATGTCATAAGTTTAAGACTCAAAAATTTCATTTTAGAAAAGGAAGTCATTTTTGTCATTCGGGTTGGATGAAGAACTGGGACAACAATTTTTTTCAACATCATATACTACAAATTATTTAAAAACTTTTGAGATCACATCTTTAACATAGCTAATTGCGCATAACACTAAGCAAACTAAAGAAACCGCATCAATCTAAATTTTGGATTAAAATATTAAATCAATCTCAAAAATCGCAACCCTGTGTGTGGCTTGGACTTCGTCCCAGGACCCAGCTAGTACAGGCGGATTGGGCCCAGAGCTTGCTCATTACATTGAAACCACAATTCGCTTATTCTTGACCATCACAAATGATGCATTCTTTATTATCGAGGTCCTCTGGATCCAATCAGGGTCAATGTAAAAAACTTCAACTGAATGGGTTGAGTCTTCAGACTTGATTCAGAAGATTGGAAGTCGAACTGTCGCTTAGCTAGTTTCTTTTTTGTAAGATTTTTAGCAGGTTTGTTGAGTTATATATATATATATATATATATATACGGCCATATTCACAATGATACGTCCAATCCAGTGACCAGTCGTCGCAAGAATACTATACTTTAGCATAGAATTAAATGTGTCATCCATTTTGTTTTTGCAGAATATCCTTCGCAAAAAGGTAGTACTGCGCATGCGTAACTCTTACTCGCGAGTTGACTCGCCGATTTCGGAGGATCAAAATGTAACACCGAACCGGCAGTTTAAACCACGGATCAGGACTTGTGAATACGGTTTTTTCGATAACTCGCGGATTATCGTTGATTCTCGAGTTAACTCGGACTTGTGAATACGGCCGTAAGTCTTGCTAACTTCAGCCTTCTTAAACTGTCGCGATTTTCGTTTATCTTTTCCATCTTATTCCTTTTTCTTTTGAGAAAGGCATTTTTTACTGGAGTGCCAGTGAGGTGCATGGAGGGCAATTTCTTTCTAGGTCTCCTTGATGTTTACCCCTGTATTGTAGGAAGCGGTGGAAGATAGGAAGTCATACATGCTTTAGGTAGAGGAGGATCGGACAAGAGAGGAGCTCCTCCAGATATAGGTAGATCAGAAGGTGGATCAATCTTGTCAGGATCATTATTAAACAGGGATTTCAGTTTCAACTTTGTCATGAGGTATTTCAGTCGTGAAGGAAGGAGCGAAATCTTCAGCGAAAATAGAGCTGTTAAATGGCTCAATTCCTGTGGCTGCGAATTTCTAAAAAACGTTCTTGAATAGGCAACCTGGAGGTACGCTTTACCGAAAATTCCAGCGACATACCAGATGGAGATAGTGTGGCCTGGATTGTTAACAGTCATTATAGCTCACATTATAAGCGGTTTTCAACGGACCATAGAACGCCGCATCAAGGGGCTGTAACTTACACTCGGGTGTGGAGGCAACCCCATCATTCAGGTTCGTCATCTTATCCTCCACCCAATTTCAAAAAACATTGAAGGATATCAACTCGTCAGAAAAAAAACTGGAATGATACATCATTGAATACGTTTTGATTGCACTTTACGAATATCACATGCATAAATCAAAACTACTTTCTCCGTAAACGCTATTCCTTACCAAACAGCAACCAAAACTTAAATCTGAACCACTCAAAAACACATTCTTGCGTACTGTGAATCACACAAATGAATGGATGGAATCTTTTGGCGAGACACGGTTAGCTGGTTGCTAAAGGTCTGATGATACTGGATCATGGCTGTCCCCTAGCGTACTTTTCGTGAAAAATCCAATTCGTCATCTTACCCAACTTTCCCTACAACTTAAATATTTATTTTCCTAGCTTTTTCTGTGGCAAAAACTGGGGGGGGGGTTAATATCAGACTTATTTAAAAATACAGTCAGTGTCGGTTATATGGTCAGCTCCGCGGTCCAAAAAAATCAGACCATATACGCAGAACAATACTCCACTATTTAATTATGCCAGAATTATATTCACGTATCAGAAAATATAGTGCTCAAAAACAAATAATTAAACTTTTAAGAACATTTAAAAAATAATTCGCGAAGTAAAAACAAGTTAGAAAAATGCAATATTTTTTAGAGAAATTTATTAGCTTACCTTACGAATCTAAGGACACTACGCAAACGTATGTGCATCCATATTCAATGCACTTCAATCTACTATTATAAAAATAAGTGCTTGTTTTTAGTTATCACAGTCCTGACGAATCTACGGCACTTACAATAATGGGATTCGGCACACAGGTAGTCCAAATTTTTTGCACTTTTTGGGTCGCGGCATATTTTAAAATTTTATCTAGAACATTTTAAAAAGAATTTAATTATTATTATTTTCTTTAGAATGGCCACAGCGTAAAAGATCGCACATTCTAAATTTATTTTTTTCGTTCCAGTTTTTATTTTGCGCAGAGGAACAATTTGTCAGCATCCTAAAAAAACAAACAAAAATGTTTAACTTAAATGAACATTCTTATTCATCACGTATGATACAAATGAAACAAAATTTTTCTTTACTATTTTCGTCTCATTTTCAACGTATTTTTCAAACAGGGAGAGGTAACTTCAACTAGAGTGCCTATATAATACGAGTGGCGACATACGGGAAACATTTTCCGATTGACTTAGAGACCTTTTCTACCGCCCGAGGCGGTCTTTTCCTAGCTCCCGTAGACTTAACATGGGAACATTTTGTGTGCTCGTGAAAAACGTGTGTACATTAAATTAAAGAGAAAATATAGCTTATTCATGTTCCATTTCGTGTTCTAGAATGTTTATTTATTATGATTTTAGTATTTTGTCAATATAAATTTGAAGACTTTTTAAGTAAATAGCTTTTTTTGAACATGGTGTTTCTCGCAATCTAAGTTAGCACGTTGTGCAATCCATCTCATCAATTACGCATGTAATTGAGCGTTTATATGATTAATTTATACCGAATGTATCCGAAAAATAACAATAACATGCTTTTTGATCTCCTTGAAATGATATATTAATTCGCCCAGCAACCTTCTTTGAGACGATTCTGGTAGAAAAATGGCTGCCGCGCATGCGCATTGGGCCAAATTTGGTCCCTTGTCGCCACTCTTATTATATAGGCACTCTAACTTCAACCAATAAACAGACATATGCCCACCTGTTGTTCTTGGGGAGGAAGAGAATTGAGGGGGGTAACGCCGACGATGATTCAAAGCAAAATAGAAATTGGGGAAGGGGGTGGAGGTAAAGGCGTAAATTGAGGTCCTCTCCGAGGTCGCAAAGACTTTTTCTTCTGGTCATTCCCAGTGTTGCTCCCCGCCTCAAGAAATGTTTCTACAATTTATTAAAAAAAAACTGATAAAATCGTTGAAAAAACCGACAACCAGGAAAATAAAATGACTATATACACTCATTGCCATAAAAATTTGCGCACCAAGAAAAAGTCGTCAAAATGAAACGAAATTTTACACATGTAAGTACTACTTTGATATAAGTAAGTGATTAGAAAATAAAAGAAAAATATCCTTTATTGCAGAAAAAAGTACAAATGAACGGAAGTTTTAGTACTCTATTGGACCCCCTCTAGTGCGAATGCACGATGCGATACGAGCGTACATTGAGGCATACAAGTTCCGTATGTTGTCCTAAGACATCTCGTTCCACAGTTGCTGTAAACGCGCCTCTAGTTCGACCAAACTCGTAGGGTGTCCAACTTGCCGTCCCAAATGATCCCAGCTATGCTCGATTGGTGACAAATCTGGGGATCGATCAGGGAAGGGGATAATGTGGCGGAGGTACTCTTGTGACATCCTTGCTGTGTGTGGCCGAGCATTGTCTTGTTGAAAAATGGCTCCTGGGAGCCTTGCCATGAGTGGCTTCACATGTGGCTGAAGGATGTCATGGACGTACCGCTGGGCTTTCATTGTGCCATGGATCAATATAAAGTGTGACCGTGTATCGTAAGCAATGGCACCCCATACCATCACACCAGCTGGGGAACGGTGTGTCGCTGTAAAGTGAAGGAAAGATTGAGGCGTTCACAACAGGGCCTCCACACACGAACACGATTGTCATCACTGCTCAAATTGAATCTAGATTCGTCGCTGAAGACGACCTGGTTCCATTCCGTTGCAGTTCAATCCCGTCGTGCGCGACACAACTCCAAACGGAGGCGTCGACGGGTGGGTGCCATTGGCAGCACACGTAATGAGCGCCGCGATACCAGATGTCCTTCAGCCAGGTGCCTTGTGATGGTTCGGGAAGGCACAGGGGCCCGTAGTGAAGGTGCTGCCTGTGTCTAGATAGCGGCCAATGAGGCAGTTGGCTCTACGCGTGCGTTTCGTACGATGTGGCGGTCTTCTCGACGACTGGTCTGTTGAGGGCGTCCTGAGCCTGGTCGCGGTGTAAATGACGTCTCTTCTGTCCACTGGTCCCAACACCTCCTTACAGTAAAATCAGAACGGCCTACTTGACGAGCTGACCACCCAGCTTACATCATCCAGATGATTTTTTCCCTCTCGAACTATGACAGCTGCTCATATTGTCTTCGATGGCGGCGTAACGATACCTCAGCGTTTCCTTTGCAAAAGATTAAGTACACTCAAACAAGCTCTGCTTACCTGTTTTATACTCCAAGGAGAACGAAGTTCAACGCCCTCCAGTGTCATTACGCAATCACGCTGCATTTCCAATCATTTGCATATATGGCCGACATGTACCTTCATGCCAAATTTCGTTACGGTCACACAATTATTTATAGGTGCGCAAATTTTTATGGCAATGAGTGTATATAAGCGGTGCGCTTCAACAAAAGTTCCCTATTAAGTTAGACGAGACTTTAGAAAACTGACCATATAGCCGGTACTGACTGTATCACTGGTCAAAGTACTTCAATCATTTAATTTGTTCTGTCCCAAAAAAAAGCGTAAATAATTTTTTGTTCTTTTGTGGTGAAAAGGATCTTTTACCGCGGCAATACTAAAAAATTCGCATTGTAGTGGCCACGTTAGGAAATGTCCACTCCTTTTTGAATCAATTAGTCCTCAAACTAAGTTCCGGAGTAGATATATTTCCTTTTTCTTCACAAAAACAAACGTATTTAAAATGAAGGCATTCTTCGTTAAATTATTTTCCAGATTGTCAACATGTTTTATATAACTGCTACATTCTTTCTAATTGTCTTCATTTAAATTTTGAGTAAATGTCAGGCACTCTTGCCCTTACTTCTGATAGAAGTATATCAATACGTATTTATGCAGAATTCGGTATTGGCAGCAAATTAAACTTTTGCCTACTTATTTTCGTCGTACTGTTTTTTTTTTGCGTATTTGCAATCGAACAACTTTATATACTTTTAGTGCTAGAGTATTATTTTTAATTTCCCATCTTGATGTTGACGTGATAAAGAAACTATAAACTTTGCAGAAATAATAATAATCAGTTGATTCTAGACAGCATTGCGAAGCTGATACTCCAATTCATCATAAAACATTATTTAAAGACAGGCACGTGTCAACAGGGGGGAGGGGGGTTGGCCCCTCCTGTCACTGAGGAGAAGGGGCGAAAGCCATATTTCACCCCCCCCACTATCAAGGAACATTATTAACATTTTAACTTCAAAAGTAACATTAAAAAGTACCGTTAAAGCAAGTGTGTACTAATTTCATTTCATGTCAATAGATGCAAGCCCAGATCTAGAGGAAGGCAAACAGGCACGTGCCAACAAGGGGGGCAGGGTATTATCTGGTCCCTCCTGTCACTGAGGAGAAGGGGTGAAAACCATTTGTAGCCCCCCCCCCTACTACCAAGGAACATTAATAACATTTTAGCTTCAAAAGTAACATTAAAAAGTACCTTTAAAGCAAATTTGGTCTCTAATTTCATTTCCTGTCAATAGATGCTGGCCCAGATCTAGAGAAGTGCAAACTTGGCACTTGCTCTGGGCAGCCGATTTCGTGGGTGGGGTGAAATTAGTGTGAATAAAATAATATATTGTATGAAAACAAAAACAATTATAGGACATGAAGGTTTTTGTACATTGTCAACACCCTGCATGTACTCAAGATAGTTGGGCGACCCTTCGACGACATTGAAAAATTACTGCAGACCATTTAATTAAAATAAAGCAACTACCGCAGGCATTTCCGTCGTACTTCTCCACACACATGCCTCAATATCCAAAACAAATTTTTTATAAAGGTTTTTATCAGAAAGGTTTATGACTTTTGTCAAACGCGTTGTTGAATGGATTTATTTAAAATTGTTTAAATGATTGTTTTGTACATTTTTGTCTGTAAAAAAATGCAACATATACCGGACCGTCGTCAATAGCCGGTTGTGTTGCTTAAGTACGACGTTAACTAATAATTACTCATTACCGACATATGAGCCTTAAAATTTAATATATAGAAAATTTACTCATTTCCCCATTCTCGAAAGAACGAGGAATTTTCAATATAATTTTCCGTAGGTTAATTATTATCTATCATATTTGTATTAATATTGCACTTAGAAATTTTTTAATAAATTTGCCTATGTAAGTTGCAAGTGGTGAAAACAGTTTTTCCAATTTAAAAATCATCAAAAAATATTTTAGATCCACAATAACTACATAGACTAAGTAGATTGACTATAACTATCAAAAATGAGTTATATGATAAATTGTGTTTTAAAGAACTCATACAAGATTATGCAAAGTAAAAGGTCAGAAGAAAATTCTTCGATTAAAAATGGAATTTTTTATTATCGTCAATTGTGTTTTTTTTTTAAACCAAATTTTCAAATACATTTTATATTTTAATTATTGTTATTAGTTTTTAACTTTTTTAAATTAATGTTTGTCTTATTTCATTGTTTTTTTAAAATATTGCCTACTGTGCTTCTTTGAAACCGAATTTTTAAATATGGATACTGTTTTAAAACATTGAGCACTCATAGGCGGTAGAGTCAGAATCGAGATAATTTTTACCGATGTGCTTCAAGCCAATCAAATATAGATCTCAAAAGTTCAGAAAAATCGAAACGTTTAGGAAAAAATCGACGTTTTAATTTCTAATTTAAATATTGTATAAAGAAAAAAATATGATTTTTTAAAAATCAAGTGTTAATTGAAGAATATCTTTTATACAAATTAATTAATTGCTCATAATTTATTATTAATAATTAATCAATATTAATATAATTACTTTATTCTTCCCACTTTTTACAGGGGTACTTTTCGGGAGGACCTCCCCCCCTGTATTCAAAACGTTGGCACGTCCCTGTTTAAAGAAAAACTTACCAACCAGAAAAAAAACTTAAGAAATTTTGTCCGAAATTCATGCAGGAAACCTGCAGACTTTTGACTGGTAGCGTCATCTGGTGGACACATTATTTTTGGGTAAATGATATTGCTGAATTCCATAGCTAAAGATAATTTAATAGTTAATTTGCCAGTGCGAAAGCAAGGTAAACTTTGTATAAATTAATTTAAATTAGGATCCATATAACAAACGTGACACGTTTTTTTTATATTATGATATTGCAATACCTACATAAGTAATAGAATTTATTATTTAGTGACGGATTGAAATTACAGTCGAACTCGCTAATAACGAGCGCGAGGGAACCTCCATAATTGCTCGTAAAAAAATCACAAAAATTCATACATAT